>CM050168.1:31853959-32213959 GCA_027410445.1 Discoglossus pictus
AAGACATGTTGCCATGACAACAGCACCATTTTCTAAAAATGTTATGGACGGAGGAAATTCAACAGAATAGGCCGCTTCAGTTGTGTGAATATATATATCTAACCTAAGTACTTTGGGAATTCACCATGGACATGGGATTCCGAGCTCAAAAACAGGGCCGTCCTTCCTTTGCTAAATGTTAATTTGTATTTATCTTTGTCTGAACTTAACTTATGTACAGCGCTACGGAATATATCGGCGCGTTATAAATTAACTATAATAATAATAACTATATGCTTGAAAGGTCCACTGTAACACTCTGCACTGTGAATTAATATTTAATCAACTTTGCAATATATTTGTTTGAAAAACTCTTTATGTCTTAGAGAAATCTAAATCTAATCTAATTGCATTTTTAATGCTCTAATCAGTGTGTGAGTTTGCAATGACATAAAACCCTGAATGGACATTTTATTAACAATTGTGCAGTTGTCCTCTGTTTTATACAGTAGACTCTTAGTTATCCGGCATCCACAGGGATTGGTAGATACCGGATAAATGTAGTTTCTGGTTGCTTAAGAGTTACTATTATAAGAGGCCTAGATTAGCTGCACATAGGATGCTCTGCTGAGTATATTTGTCAGTTAGGGCTGTCTTAGCAGCAGCAGCTTTCACTCCTCACTTACACACAGGTATGTTGGGCTGGAGGGTGCGGTGCTGACCCCGGGGAATGTAACACTAACACTGCACTGGCTCAGTAACTCATGCCTGTCTGCTTCCAGGTAACACTGAATTGCAGAGACGTACAGTGGACGAAATCTAGGTGCCCGTAAGCGTTTTGTGGCATGACAACCTGGCTTCTGGCATTAGCTGATCCCTGAATTTTTTTATTTTTATTTAAAGTATAGTATTCCATTTTTTCTGGTTGAGAGTTCTCGTTGCTTGCGTTCTGGATAACTGAGAGTCTACTGTAATTCTACTGAGAGTCTACTGTAATTCCTTAATGATAATGAAGACTTTAAAATGATACAGGAAAGGTCCTGTTTATTGTAGAAATGAGCATATAATTAAACATAACTGGTTGTTATTAAAAGTTTAAGTGAATGTGTTAGATATTCTAATGTAAAATTTGTGTATTTTCAGAATAACTGAGAATATCCTCTATAGTGCTAGTAACTTTAAAAAAGATGACTAATAAACTCACACAGCAGAAGTGATAAGCATGGAGTCCATGACTGGATGCATAAATTAGATAAATCCCAGAGATTTTTAAGGGTTTATTTTATCATTTTTTATTTATACCAATGGAGCATGCTGTTCCTCCTTATCACCAGGGCCACCATTAGAAATCTTGGGCCCAGTACAAATGTAATAGCCAGGGGCCTTCAACTTGACATTCACATTCCATGCTAGCCTTTGCATTAACTGCACATATACAGCCGTATTAAATTGCGATTTGGCCAATTGAATAGGGCTCTATATAAGCACACAGCATATATTTTTACAGAAGTTTTTAGTTAGTGAAGACCTTGCTTTTGGATAGAAGCTCACTAATTAAAAACTTCTGTAAAAAACATATGCTCTGTGCTTATATAGAGCCCTATTCAATTGGCCAAATCACAATTTAATAAGGCTGATAGTACTGAAATATCTTACAGTAATTTGTTTCCCTGAGTATATTTCATAGACTTGAGAATTACAGCTCAGCCTTGCATTGCTAAAATATGTATTTATAGTGATGCATGCTAGGATGGGCCCCCCTTCCAGGATGGGTCCATCATAATAGTATCCCACTCCCACGCTCCCTATCAAAGGCCCTGCGTCATACTCAAAAATGGTAATGGCAACCAATTGTATTTATATGAATGTATTTGAGTACTTTTAACTGGGGCATATACTGGGCCTCATTCAATTGCGATTTGGCCAATTGAATAGGGATCTATATAAGCACACAGCATATTTTTTTACAGCAGTTTTTAGTTAGTGAACTTTTATCCAAAAGCAAGTTCTTCACTAACTAAAAACATTTGTAAACAAAATCTGCTATATGCTTATATAGAGCCCTATTCAATTGGCCAAATCACAATTTAATGAGGCCCACTGTGTCCCTTTAAAATAGACAAGAGTCATTTTATCACTCCCTTCTGGATCGCAACCTTGTCGCGGTAAAGGGGCTTGTGTACTTCAATAAAGTTATGAGCTAAACCTTGTAGGATCAACCAAGATGGGTGAGGTCAGCCATATCACTTTCCACTGGAGAAGGACTTGGCAACCCCTGTGCCAAGAAATCCTTTATGGATTAGCACAACCAAGACATAACTATAGATGTGCCTGGCGTGCTGTGGTCCATGGGGTCACTGAGAGTCGGAAATGACTGAACAACACAAACAACAATTTTATCACAATCTGCCACCAACAATAAGGGTGGAGCATCATATTCAAGATGAGGAAAAATAGATAAAATATAATATTGATACGTTTTAATGGGGAATTATACTTTTATATAGCATTAAAGAGCAGCGCTGTGAGCTGGGTGCTGACACAGAGTGCAGGCTCGGGTGGGATGTCGTGACATCAGCGTCACTTGACCACTGAAGTGTCTTCAGCTGTTGCCACATATTTATCTTGTTGTATGAACCTTGACAGATGGCTCTTCTTAAAGACAGGAACAGAGATTTGAAGGCAGATAAGAACCCATCCAGTCTACCCATTCCATTTATCTAAAAGCTTATTTTAATTAATCTTCAGGATCGCCTTATGCTTGAATTCCTTAAAGGGTCTCTGTAACCTCAAAACCAAGCTTTTGTTTTCGGTTATTCTTAAAGAACATGAAGAACTGGTTATACATTGTATGAGACTTTTTTCTAAAGTGGCCTGTCCCTGAAATTCACTATTATTTGTGCTACTAGTAGCTCCTGAATACTAATTAGCTGCTTTGATGTGCTAATTAATAGCTAACGTCACTCTTCTTGTCTTTCTCTGTGGGGGCCAGAACGATAGCCCCCAATGTTATCATGCAGTTAGATCCCCTCTCACACCCTTATCAAGTACCCTAAACCACAAATTAGCATATTCTCAGCACATTAGCCTCAAAAAGAATGCTGTTACTAGGCAATTATCTACTTTAGAGATAAACGGCTAGTATAACATATGGCCAGTTTTTCATTCTCTTTAAGATTAAACCAGCTTCCTGTTGGGGTGACAGTGTCCCTTTAACTGTAACTGTCCCTTCCACAACTATTGGAAGGCTGTTCCATGTAAAACCAAACATCCTACTGACTTTTTGTTTTGATTTGTTGTATTATTTCACTACTTTTAAAGCATCCATTATAATAACACACAAGTCCCCTTGTCTCCTGTTGTGTCATCAAATTACTATTCAGGATGTGTAGGGCAGGGGCAAAGCCAAGGTAAAATAATTATGCAAATCTATTTCACAATTTTGGCTACCTGTTACTTGTAGAAAAATACAAAAATAAATCAGGAATTTCGTACATGTTTTAAAGGGCTAGTACATCCAAAAATTACATTTATTTTATAATAAAAGCACTTTTAGAGAAAATGTAATATTTATATAAAAGTTATGAAACTTGCCACTTTCTGTTCCATGTTTGTGGAGAGAGTAACTTGGTATTTTATCGTTATTTCTTCGTCACTAACACTCATATCAACTAACATACATGTAGCATTAAAAGGAAAGCGCTAAACGTTTTACTCATATATATTTGACCCTCTGCAAGTCAACTCTTTCATATAAGTGACTTATGTTTAGGTAAAACTTCCATCTTAAAGATATGGGACTTATCCTGTTTTATGTGTGCATTTGTTGCAGCGATGGAAGCGCAACGACGAAGATTGTAGGAGCGCGGGCTCGCTCGGATCCCCATTTTGCTGTGATGAGCTACTACGCCCGGTCATTAGGGTTAGGATGTGAGGTTTAGGGGGTTAGGGGATAGGGTTTGGAAGTGAGGTTTAGGGTTAGAGCATTGCAGGTTAGGGTTAAGGGGTAGGGTTAGGAAGTGAGGTTTAAGGGGTTAGGGTTAGAGGGTTAGGGGGTTGGGGTGTACTACCTAGTTTTCACAGCTAGATGAGGACGGGAGCACTGCCGTGTTACTACAGTCGTCGTCGAGCTGCAACAAATGCGCACATAAAACAGGATAGATCCTAGATCTATCCATAAAAACTCTGCACAGAATAATGGTTTTAGATACGGTTTAATTAAAATGAGTTGGTTGCAAACACTTTATTATTTCAATGTAACTGAAAATGTATTCTCCTACATTGAAGTTAGCCTTTGCTTTTATCGTTGTACTATAATATAATCATTGCTGATTAGTCCCTGTTTTCTAGACAAAGAGCCCAAAAGCAATTGCCCAATATTAAAATGTCAAGAAAATTGTTAGCACAATGATCTTTTAAAAAGACACATTCAATAACTCCATACCCTTTGTTCACACCTTGAGGGACCATATGATTTTATTACTATCCCATTCCTGATGAAGCCAGTGGAATTAGTGAAGCGTGTCACCGCACTATGGAATCCCTGGTACTCCATGGGGTGATAGCCTCACCACCAGCCCAGAATAGCTCATGCCTGACTCACGGAGAGACGTTTGGTAAGGTATTTACCCTCTATAAATATGGACTCTAATATGGACATCACGTGAAGACATCAAACTTGGGGCAGATAGAAATCAATTGTCCAATATAAATAGCCCATTTATATCTGGCCCTTGGCCATACGCTGTGTTCAGCGGCTGTTTCTAGATGAAAAACAGCTTTAATCCTTCTCTAACTTGATGTGCCATAGCCTTTCTGTAGGGTAGAGAAGAGGGAGATAAATGAGAAAAGAGTAGAGAAGTAGGAAGAGAGGAGATATGGTGAGGAATGGGAAAGAAAAGTGGTGGCAGAGGAAATAGGTAGACGAAAAGGAAAGACATGTCTGAAGTAGGAAGGAGTTAGGTGGGACAAGGAGAGGTGAAATACAGGCAGGTAGGGAGGAGAAGTGACCGGTATGAGGCATAGGCTAAAGGGACATGGCAAGATGGATAAAGGAAGGAGTAAGATGGAAACGGGAGAGGTGGGAAAGGAGGAATTGCCATGAACAGAGGCTGTAAAGTGAAATTGCAAATGGGGAGGTGAGAAGAGATGGTGTGATGGAGAGTTTTGTAGGAAAGAGGAGGGGTGCAGGAGAAAGTTCAGATGCAGAGAAGTGAGATGATGAAGAGAGTTGAGATTTTGGAGAAAGTTGAGAAGAAGCGAGGTTGGGTTATGGAGAGTTTGGAAGGAGTGAGTTGGGGTGGTGGAGTGTTACGGAGGAGAGAGGTGTGGTGAATTAGAAAGTTGGGAAGGGGAGAGGTGACATGATGGAAAGTTGGGATGGAGAGAGGCAGGGTATTGGGAAAGTTGGGAAGGAGAGAGGTGTGGTACCAAGACAATGAACATATGGCTATTGTAATAGCTGTACTAGAGAGGCGGCATGATAGAAAGTTGGGAAGGAGAGAGTTGGTGTTATGGAGAATTGAGAAGAAGTGAGTTGGGGAGGTTTAGAATTTTGGGAAGGAGAGAGGTGGTGTGATGGAGAGTTGGAAAAGAGAGAGGTGTTTAGGTCTAGAAAGCTGGAGGGGAAAAGTTTGTGTAATGGAGGGATAGGAAAGAGAGGTGTGGAGGTGGAGAAAGTTGGGAAGGAGAGAGGTGATGTGATGGAGAGTTAGGAAGGAGAGAGGTGATGTGATGGAAAGTTGGGAAGGAGAGAGGTGATGTGATGGAGAGTTAGGGAGGAGAGAGGTGATGTGATGGAGAGTTGGGAAGGAGAGAGGTGATGTTTCGTAGAGCTGGGCGAGAGTTACGTGGGATGGTGGACTACATTGCGAAGGAGAGAGGTGAGGTAATGGAGAATGTTAGGAAGAAAAAAGAAATGAAGGCGGAAAATATGGAAACAGGACAAATAATGGATAAAAAGAAAAGAGAAAGAGTAGACTGAAAAGGAGAACGTAATAGAAAACAGACAGGTGATGGTAATGGTGAAGACAGAAGTAAAATGGAAAGAGACTGAACAAGTACTATAACATCGGGCAGAAAAACTCCAGTGCTAGCATATGCAAATCAGATTGAATAATACTGTAAATAAAGTTATTTTGTATACAGTTATGTTATTACATATGTTCTGTGAATGCATGTGTCTATCTATCTATCTATCTGTGTGCAGTATATATATATATATATATATATATATATATATATATATATATATATATTAGGAACTTGCCCGTCAAAAATGACGGGAATAAAATTGTAAGGCTGGCAATACTATGTGCCACACAATGTGAGGCTTTGACTCCTCTGAGCACCTTCAGCGCTCATTGCGACCCTCTCCCCCGTGTACTTCAACTTTCCTGCTTTGCACTGATCACCTTTGGCGCTCATTGCAACCCTTTCCTTCCGCCTACTGTATGGTCCACTCATTGCAGGTTTCATTAACCTGCAAGATTTGTGCTTGGGAATGCCATGTGTCTCTTTCCACCATCTCCCCCCTGTCCCTTCCCTGTGTGTTTCTCCTCTGTGTGTCTACTGAATGTTTGCGTGTTACGCGCTGACTGACGTTGGTTTTATTTTCAAAGTCCCACGTGCCTGGCGTTGTCGGTGTAAGTTTTACTGCCTTCGCCGTCGTATTTTTTCTAAGTACAGCGTGCCTGGCTTCGCTCGTTTTCATCCAGCTTCAGAATTTTTACGTTTTTGGCCTCCGTTTTTTCCTCGCTTAGCCGATTTTGGATTTGGTCGAAAAATGACAAATATGGTTTAAATTCGCTTGCAACCTCACTAAGGCCCTCATTCAAATGCGATTTGGCCAATTGAATAGGGCTCCATATAAGCACATAGCATATTTTTTTTACAGAAGTTTTTAGTTAGTGAAGACCTTGCTTTAGGATAGAAGTTCACTAACTAAAAACTTCTGTAAAAAAATATGCTGTGTGCTTATATAGAGACCTATTCAATTGGCAAAATCGCATTTGAATGAGGCCCTGAGTGCGTTACAAACATCGCAAAAGTCCCCAACATCGCAAGATACACATTTATATATGTGATATAATGATACATTTTGACAGTTTAATTGCATTTGAACAATTTAAAGCATCATAATGTTAATTGTTAAAATGAATTATCTTATTAACCCTGTGTATGCTGTGGTTGCTGGTGCATTGTTCCCATGCAGCACATACTGTACCCCCTGTATTACATACCACGGAGCCTCCTGTGCCCACTCCCCATGTCTCACACACTATGGAAGTCCCCTGTATGGCGGATTCCTGTGGACAGCAGTAACTGCTGCTCCTGGCGCTCTCTTCCTCCAGGGACAGTTGTCTCGCTCTCATTTCTTCTGCTAGGCCAGCTGCCCAATCTGTTTCATGGCATGTACAGAAGCTTTCTGCGCGTGTTTACTCCTGAGAGCGTGTAACTGAGAGGTCACTGATATCCATGTTCTGCTGATGTCACAGCAATGTATATATGACGGCCCACACTGATAATGCAATTTATAGGGATACTGGTTATTTCTATACTATTTTCTTGCATAACTACTCATAATAAAGGGCAAAAAGGGTATGGAAACTGTTTTTGACTTTTGTTTTAACTTTTATTTGCCATTATTCTTTACTTACAGACATTTGTTTTCTTCTGTCGGCTGATTCTACCTGCTACAGTCTCAGGGGAGTGTTTTACTAAACCCCTTAAAAGACCACTCACTGTATGAAAGCTTAAAAAAAAAAAGGCATACTGCCCGTGTAGGCAGTATTCAAAAGAATGAGAATTGACCATATTATTTTTAAAATGTTTTATTTTTTATTCAATGCAACTCCATTTGCAGCTCTGATCCAGCACTACACGTCCTCCTTTGCTGCTAAGTGACTCTAGGGCAGAGTGGAGCAAGTTTGGTTTTGGAGAGCCACACACAGGCCTGGATTTGAGGATATTCCTGCTGCGCACAGGTGAGCCTATCGCTTCATCAGTCATCCTGATTGTCTCAACAGTGCAAGAAAGGAAATCCTCAAATCCAGGGCATAAAACATTCTTGGGAAAATCTGAATTTTTGAAGGCTGTTTATGAGTAATGGAATCCATTTTCTGTTTGTTTACTAGGAGAGCATTTGTCTGATAACTGGATACAATTAAAAGTGACACCACACCCCTTCCCCCTCTCATTGTCCAGAAGACATCTTGCATTATTCAATACAACCACAAATGTCACCAATGTATTTTCTTAATAACCGTGAACTTTGGTGTTGTGAGTTATCCTGTCTGCAGAAATGAAAAGTTCATAAGTAAATAAATAAATACATAATATTTAATATTATATATTTTAAGCAGACATTATTTGAAAAACACCTCCCTCTCTAACTCACTTTATCTGGGGCCTGGAGTCAGAGAGAGGGATGACCTATATAGATACATTATGCTTAAAAGGATTCTGTCATTCTGAAATCAATTTTTTTTTAATTCTTATTCTTAAGTAGCATGAAAAACTAGCTATAGTTTGCACCATCCATTTGATTCTAAAGTAAACATTTCCTGAGCTAATCAGTTTTTCAGCTATATTCTTATGCAAATGAGCAGCTCCCATATATTAATTAGCTGCTTTGATGTGATAATTAGAACTGCTTGTCTGTCCTTGTGATGGCAAAGCTATGATCCTCTAAGGTCATATCGGATCTATCCTGTTATGTTGTCGGGATAGGTCCGCCGCTGCAGTGCGGCCTCCAACCGTTAGATGGCGCTGCCGATATTTTGCAGCACTGCGATATGTGAGAGAAGTTCTAAGCTTATAATGTTAGCCTAACCTTTGAACTAACCCTCGCCCTAACACTAACAGTTTCCTAAACCTTTACTCTATGACATGGCACCAGAATATCGGCAGCGCCATCTAGCGGATGCTCACCGCCACTGCTGCTGCCTTGTGCTGCGCCAGCGTAACAGGATAGGACCGTCATATCCCCTCCACCACCCTTTTACCGTATTGAGAGGCACATTACCATAATGGAGTCACATTTGCAATTCTCAGGAATGATTTGCTGTAGAAAAAAACAGCTAATACAATGTATAGGCAGTAGTTCTCCAGCTTACAAGCTTCTTTATCTAACACTTCCACTATATTTATTTATATGGTATTTTTCTCACTTTAACTGAATTTCGCCCAATTCTTAGAGACAGATTGTGTGGTGCAGAACGGAACATCTTATTTTGCAAGGCTTCCTGGCAGAAGTCGCTCCCTTATCCTTCCAAAAAATTAAATGATTCAATAAATAAATAAAGTAAAAATCAATCTGTATTTTTTTTTACTTGTACAGAACAGCTGTGAGACCGAACTCCTCCTACAGCCCTCTCGCCAGAGCCACAGAAGGCTTCCAACAGCTGAGCAGTCACATAAAGGGGACGCGAATACTGGGGCTGGGGGCAGCTGTCCTGACATCTCATACACATGAATTGCAGCCCCCGGAGGGATCGCAGGACTGCTCCATATTTAATAGAGGAGGACGGCGCATAAAAGGTTAAATGGCCACAGCAGTGATCAAACAATATGGTTTAATTTGTTTATTTAGTCATGTCCGACTCTATATGACCTCATGGACCACAACACACCAGGAGCAAATTTATGTCCATGGTCATGCTGATCCACTTGGTATTCATGGCAGAAGTACTGGAGTGGGTTGCCAGTTCCTTCTCCAGTGGGCCACAGCATACAGCTCCTGGTATTCCAAGGTGGTCTCCCATCCAAGTACTGACCAGGCCCAACCCTGCTTGGCTTCAGGGTGGTGTGACCTCTTACTTCACTCACTGGAATCAAACCCAGGTTGCAGCAGTGAAAGCATTGAATCCTAACCACTGGACCACCACGGAACCCTGCTTATTTAGTTACATATCAATAATAAGTGTGAAGGTTCCAAATATGGTATGATTTAAAACTATAGGCACTTTATACATTTAAAAATGTGGGACCTATCCTCTTATGGTAACGCAGCACAAGGTAGCAGCAGTGGCAGTGAACATCTACTAGATGGCGCTGCCGACATTCTTGTGCCATATCAAGGCTTTGGTAAACTGTTAGGGTTAGGGCTAGTTCAATGGTTAGGCTAACATTATAAACTTAGAACATCTCTCACATATCACAGCGCTGTAAAATATCTGCAGCGCCATCTAGCAATTGGAGGCTGCACTGCAGCAACGCACCTGTCCCGACACCATAACAGGATAGATCCAAAATGTGTTTCAGTACAGTGAACCTACATTTTATTAGCTGTCAGTCAGCTATTAAATGCACTTCCGGATTGCTACCTTGTCGGGGTCAACAGGCTTGTGTACCTCAATGAAGCAGTGCGCTATACCATGTAGGGTCACCCAAGATGGGCAGGTCATAGCAGAGAGGTCAGAAAAAAATTACGGTCTACTGGAGAAGACACTGCCAACCCACTCCAGTATCTTCTTTGCCATGAAAACCTCATGGATTAGCACAACCAGACACAACCTGTGCCTGGTGTGCAGCCTCCATAGGGTGACGGAGAATCGGTCACGACTGAACGACTAAACAATTTATTATATAAGCAAGTGATACCTATTATATGAACTTTACAGTTACCCTTCATGGGTCAGCTGTGGTGTTTTTTCTCTATATGGGTCTTCAAAAAAATGTATATTTTAAATGTAATCTATAATATGCAAACCTGGCCACCGCCATAATTGTTTTATAAAATCCCCTGTCTGAGAGCTTTTCTTTCTTGTTAAAGGGTCATGGAAGGTTTCTGGCTTTCTCTAGTAATATAACATACCTAGGTATCTATTTATTTGTATGTCCTTTTTTTCATTAAGTTTTTCTTCTGCCTAAAATCATACATTTTTTGTCTGTTTTGGTTTCATGAATACACAGACTGAGAAGTGCAGTGTTTTAAATTAACCTGTCAGTGACCTCTCTCAAGTAGCATGTTGCATAAGTTTGCAATTGATTGGTTATTATGAGACAGTGCACACCCTGTACTGTCTTAATGAGCTGCAGAGGGAAGAAAAACAAATTAGGAACTACAGTAAACTCCCCGTTATCCGGCACCTATGGGGACTCCCGATTGCCATATAAGTGTAGTTGCCAGGTTAATCGGGAGTCCGACAAAAAAAGCTCTAAACAACCCTTAAACCCTTCAAAATGCCTTTAAAAAGGCATTAACACCTAAACTGGGCTATTTTGGCCCAGAAAAAAAGTTAGTATTTTTTTCTGCAGTCTCGAACTGCTCGATAGTGCCAGATAGTGCCTGTTTAGTGGGAGTTTTGTTTAAATGGGGAATTTATGCTGGTGCCGGTTGCTTGAGAGTCCCAGTTAGTTGGGTGCTGGATAACCGGGATTTTACTGTATTTGTAAAATTTTAGGCAGAAAACCCCAGCTATTAAGCACTATAATATTTCATAATGTGTATCTAATGTCTGCAAAGTCTGTTCTGCGTGGGCGTCACATTTCACTTTGTTAATGCATGCGCAGTACCCCGCTCACCGCTACCATTATGCAGCGCCAGGAGAGAGAGAGACAGCGTCGGGAGAGAGAGATAGAGAGAGACAGACACAGGACAGAGAGTGAGACACAAACAGGACATATGTATATATGTCTGTGTTTATGTATACAGATATAACCCACTTAACGCTACCCCTTTGAACGCTTATTCGCTTAAGTGATCTTTTCCCCTGTAATTCCCTACTAAATCTCGCAATATCGCTCTCCGATTCGCCATGGCACTCTAGCACTGTTTCACATGGCGCTGCTGCAAGCAGGAACGCATGAGGAACACGACGCAGTATTGCTAAATTTATATATATATATGTACTGATGTGTTTTTTGTGGACCCAGTCTCGCCCTGCGTTTCGGGGTGTGCAGCGAGCAGGTGTCCTCTCTCCTGGGATGTGTTTGATCAGCGTTACGTGGTGCGTACTTGTCTGCTGGCCTGACTCCCGTGTTAAATGGAATGTGAATTTTTCTGGTGTACAGATGAACGAGTCGCATCAGTCGGCTCGCAGCAAATCCGGGGAGGAGAAGCTTAGCTGGTTCGTGGGTCAAGTGAATGACGACAGCATCCTCGCTCTTGGTATAATACTTACAATGTTTAGTCTGATGGCTGCAGAAAAATGCCAGCTTTCTAAATCTTCCTGCCTTCTGGGAAATGAAAAAGGCTGCTCGAATATAGATTTTTGTTATCTTAAAGTATCACTATAATACGTTTAAAAGTTAAGCTCATATGTTCATTTGTTGATTAGAGACTATTAAAAGCAGTATGCAGTTTAAAATAAATAAGTTAATATTTTTTTTCCAACTTTTTAAATTGTTTGTTTTCCCCCCAAGCAGAGCTGCTTCTCTCTACCTCCCCGTGCCTTGTCAGGGGCATGGCCAGCTCTGCCTGGGGACTGGTCCATCACAGAGCTTGAAAGCAGGCTCCACCCTGTGATGTAATTGACTCCACCCCACTGCCCACACAGAGGTATTGAAATTAAAACCTCCTTGCAGCTGCTCCATTGGTTCCGCCCACTGACAACACAGGGGTGGGGCAACATAACTACATATTTTATCATAAACCAATCACCTCTACTGAGCATGCTCAAACTGGCCAGCACCCAGGCAGAGTTGGACACATATGGTATTTACTTATAACATTTCCCACGCAGATTATTCAACTTTATAACTGGAATCACTAATAAGTGTACTTCTACATTGAGAGACTCCTTTATTTTATACTTTTTAATAGTTGTCTTTATTTTTATTATTTAAAAAAATGTTCAATAAAAGTTATATTTTAGTGTATTAGTGCATCCCTAGAATATCGTACTATTTGGCCATAACTAGCGGCAAATGTGTCCTTTTTTCTTTCTAATATTATAGTGTAGTTTGTGCCTACAAGAGCCCAAGAGCAGTCAGTGTCTACAAGAATCAAAGTGTTGCCTGTGTCTGCAAGAACCAAAGTGTAGCATGTGCCTATAAGAACCAACGTGCAGCCTGTGCCTTCAAGAATCAAAGTGCAGCCTGTGTCTACAAGAACAAAAATGTAGCCTGTGCCTATAAGAACCAAAGTTCCAAGCAATAACCTATTTCTTCCTTCTCTTTTTCTACATCGCCACCATCCCAAATCCTCTCATTACTGTTAAAGTGAAGTTAAATTCTGGTATCTGATGTAATTATTGTTTTTTTATTTATGCCTGTTTTGTTTTAAGGTTTTGTATAAAAAAAACAAGATCATCACTTCAAACTAAAATGTGACATTTCTGGGGCTTAGAACGGTTTATTTCAATTTACATTGATCACTATGGGAAATGCTACCTTGGAACTCAACCTTTTCGAACTCCACATGCCGCCCAGAACGGATTAAAGTTGAGAACTGAGGTATCACTGTATATTATAGTCCTAGTGAAATCCAGAATGGGGGGAGCAATCCAGAAATGTAAACACCCCTCTCACTCATACAACTTAATCTAATGTTTCATGGTTGCCTCCAGGGTCCATGAGTTGCATCAAAATTATTTTTTTTTCTAATTAAAAACTAGTCAGACTGCAGAGTAATTTAGTTTGATTGCACCGCAATGAGGCAGCTCCAGGGAAGTAGCAGTACACTCTGCCATCGATACGAAGCAGCTTGTAAAAGACAGGAGGAGCTCCAGCCTAACTATTTTACATTTTTTAAGTCACAAATTGCAAAGATTTTTTTTTTTATATTGATCTTTATTACTTAACTGTTATGAAAGCTGGACCATTACAGTCTGGCACCTCTTTATTAAGACAAGGAGTTTCTGGAATTCTTATAAATTATGTAAAAATGAGCAAAATAAGATTATTTTTCTAAAGAAAATACATCATTACAATCCACAAGGAATACACAGCTGCATCCTGCTGACACGGATCCCAACTGTCCTTCTGTCTGTGTGCTTCAATATACACATAACTTTTTATTTTGTGTATTCAGAATAACTTTATAAAATGTCATACATTGTCCAAATTCTGCAGACAAAACACATCATGTATATATTATTGGCAACTACAGATACTGAGATAATGTTATCTGTGAGCTGCATTTCAGTTTGGCTCAATGGCTACTTGGTTGTCTAAATTGTAGTAAATTCTTTAATATTATGTCTGTTCCTGTGGTAGAAAATATGGGCAAGATGTACTAAGTGCTGATGTATTAGCTAGGAATGATTCCCTTATATTAATGCCAACATAATGTATTTAAGAACGAAAAGAAGGAGAATGGCTACCTTAAGATTGGTTGAGCGGGGAATTACTGGGGGAAGACACTCCACCATATGTTTTATACAATGTTACTTGTTTTCTTTCTATTTTATTTTCTTTTGTCATATTTCTTGCTGCTCCGGTTCATCCATGGAAATGTGAATTACTGCAATTTGGACAATGTGACTTTATAAGCTGTATATATTGCTGAGTATTAAGAAACTAGTGTGAATATATTTGGACAGAATCACTAAAAATACGAAAAAGAGTTGTAATGGAGTTTTTATTTAAATGGAATGGTTTTAATATGTTAGCAATATGATGTTAGTTATAAGACAACATGTGGATTTTGTTTTTCATTATTCTTTCTGTTTTGTCATTGCAATTCCAGAACTTCTCAATAAAATTTATGTTATAAAAAAAAGAAAACGAAAAGAAGAGCGCCAAAGAACCACACATGGTGAAGTATATCCTGGAACATGGAACCTTTATTAAATACTACTAATCATTGTACTACCAGGACTATGTTGAAATTCACATCTGTATCAACATTAATGTTCACAGATACAGTGGACTCTTGGTACTCGACTACCTCAAAACTTGTCGATTTTGGTATTCATCTTTATGAGCAAAAATACTTTGGCACTCAACGCTTCCGAGGTACTTGTTGCATTTGCTAAAACAAATTTACATTAGGTACTGGTTGTTCTTGCCACTTGTGCTTTCTGGATCGAATGAACGACGAGTACCAAGGGCCCTCTGTATGTCTCAAAAAACGCTCAAAGATGTTTATATCATAAAAAAATATATAGATGTTATCAAAGCCAGATTCAAATCTCTGTTGCCCCTAGGCAGAAAACTTTAAGCCACTTCAGTATTGTGAGCGTACATTGACAACCACAAGCTCCTGTGCATGTTTCTATTCACACTCCCAATCTATCCTAATAGCATTTACACTTGTATGTAAAACATGTAAGATACATATATTTATATTTACTCAGTCATATATATGTATATATGAGTATGAATATATATTATGTATTTATGTATCTATTATGAAGGGTGAGGTAGCCATGATTGTCCAGTAATCTGGTTGAATAATAAAAGTATTGCAATATATGGTGTTACCTTTTTTATTGGACAAACCATATTCATTTATTCATAAGCTTTAGAGAATATACGTCTCTTTATCAACAGCCTTATTAAATTGCAATTCGGCCAATTGAATAGGGCTCTGTTTTAGCACATAACAAATTTTTGTACAGAAGTTTTTAGTTTTTGAAGGTAACTAAACACTTCTGTAAAAAATATATGCTATGTGCTAAAACAGAGCCCTATTCAATTGGCCAAATCTCAATTTAATAAGGCTGCAAGTCTTTATGTATTATGTATATATGCATTTTATATTATTTTACATATGTATGCATTTTATATTATTTATAAATAAAACACATTAAGATGCATGCATACATATAGAAAATAGTATAACATATATATATATAAAGGAAGTGCAACACAGGGCTAAAGTACCCTTGGTACCCTAAAAATTGTTTTGAGTTTCAGTATCTTCTCTGTGCAGATGACACTCAAATCTTCCTCTCAGCACCAGATCTATCCCCCTCTCTTCTAGTACAAGTCTCCAACTGCCTTTCAAGCATATCCTCCTGGATGTCCACCAGTCAACTCAATCTCCACATGTCAAATACTGAACTCCTTATCTTTCCACCCACTATTACAGCGTCCACTTCTCCTATATCTCTCACTGTTAACAATTCCATCATCACTTACACCACTCAGGCCCGTTGTCTTGGGGTTCTACTGGACCCTTCACTTTCTTTTATTCCTCACATACAATCAAACACAACAACTTGTCAGTTTCACCTAAAAAACATCCAAAAAATACGTAACTATCTGACACGTCACAACTAAAATTCTAATTAATTATCTTATCATATCTTGCAACTCTCTCCTTGCTGGCCTCCACATCATTCATCTGTCTCCACTCCAATCCATAATGAACGCCACTGCTAGACTAATCTTTCATATTCAAAGCTCAGTGTCTGCAGCTCCTCTCTGTCAATTTCTCCAATGTCTTTCCATAGCCTCCAAAATAAAATGTATAATCATGACCCTAATATATAAAGCCCTCAAGAACAGTGCACCACCTTATATCTCTGCATTTGTCTCAAAATACTCTCCCAACCGCCCTCTTCACTCTGCTAATGACCTTCTTCTTTCCTCCTCTCTTATCACCTCCTCACACTCCTGCCTTTAAGACTTTTCTTGTGCTGCCCCTGCTCTGTGGAACCCTTGCTGCACTAGACTATCTAACTGCCTCAAAACCTTCACAAAATGAATAAAATACTAATTATCTACAGTGTAACAAACAGCCACCTCTAATTGTTTGAAACTATTGCCTTCACACTGCCACATATCATCAATCACCCTCCTGTACCACACCCAAACCCTTTAGACTGTAAGTTTGTGAGTTTTCAATCTTGTAAGTTGCTTTGGAAGCAAGCACTATGTATGTTTTATTTTAAACTCAAAGACAGCGCCTTCCATTCTTTTGCAATGTGTTAACATTGTTTTTGCCTCATACTTAACCCATTTATAATGCTACGGAATATGTTGTTGAGTTAGAAATAAAGGATAATAATAATTTAATAAAGTAATACAGGATAAAATATGTGACACAGCTCCTCGTCACTTATTGTATATATATTCCATGTTGTGTTTGTATTGTATATTTCTACATGAGTAGAATTGTATCCTGTTTTGTTGGTTTGTCACAACCTGATCTTTTTTCGGCTTGAAAAGACCAAAGTAACCAAATCCTACCTACAGGTTGGATGGGTTCCATATCCCCACACAGGCCATGTTACTTGTTTCGAGAACAAGTTGCAGAAATTAATTTCTGCTTAAAAAATAATATATGCATTCTCCCTAAACGAAACACACCATGCATATGTGTTCCAAACAGAGCATAAACTTAGTTTTTTACGGTACATCATTTTATGCAGTTTTGCCCCAATCAGCAGTTGGTCATTTCCTTAGACAAAGACAAGTTTCATACCTTCTGCCCCTTTGAATCACCCCCATGTAGACTAGGACCGTTTTTGAGGGCCCAGCACCAGCATGTCTATTTTCCCAGCTAGGTGCCGAGGAGTCTATGGTCTCAGCTATCAGCTACCTCCTGTGAGAATCTGGGCACAGCAGTGGTTGATAAGATACTGTAAGTCCTGGAGCCAGAATGTCTGGGGAGGGGTTGGGATCCAACCCAAAGGAATAATTTTTATTAGCTTGATGCAGTAGTTGCACCATAAAACACACTCTACATATAAAATAATGAGCATAAATAGTGGAAAATGGTCCCATAGCCTTCTAGGCCAAAAATACCTGGTGGTGCCTTAGGGTCCAGGGCATACAACCAGAGATTGGGGAAAAAACATCACATGACATAACAGATCAACAAATGGTAAAATCTTCCACAAAGCCCTTATGGCCATTATTTTACCCTTTGATTCAACTGACTTTGTGGCTAATGTACATCAGGGTCCAGTGGCCAGACACAAAGGGCCTCATTCTATTAGCGGCCGTAAATCGGCCGTAAGGCTGCGATTCCTTGCGAGGGTTCAGTTAACTCGCGATTCTATTATACGGCCCCGCAAGGATCTCCTTTTACGGCCGGCCGAATATCTTGGAACCGGCCGTAAGCTGTGAAATCTAAAAACTCAAAAATAAATTCAAGCCTGCACTGTACAGCTCTGTAAATGCTAGGGATCATATTGGGGGACATGAGGATTAAAAGTAACCCACTCTCAAGCTTGCACATCAGCCCAAACCCGAGTTCAAATTAACTGTTTATTTTCCGGCTGCGGCGTGGGTGTGTCTGAGGTGCTCTAAGCACTCTGGACTTCTTACATGGATATTTTACGGATATTAAAAATAAAATATTTTACGGATTTGAGTACAGGATAATTATGTGCTATTTTTTCTTACACCTAAAATCCCTTTATAGTCTTCTCAAAGTGCAGGATGGCTTTATTTGAGCTATTTTATGTGCTTAATTGGTGCTAGCGGGACCTCTTTCCTGCAAGTAAGCTGCGGCTCGCTTTTAGCCTTGCAGAGAGGTTTCCCGGAGCAATTGAATTGCAAATAGGAATTTCTTACGGCCGAAACTCTTGCGGCCGCTAATAGAATGAGGCCCAAAGTGTCTAAGTCCAAGTGTCACAAACTGTTTTAATTGCACTCTGGGGAATCTGGTCCCTGAGAATTTATTTGTTGTTCCTCAGTGATGAGGAGAGCCTAACACTTTCTATACACCATTACCATTAGTTACAGTATAGAGAGATTATAGAGAGCTTTATAAGCAGCTAGTCCGTAGTCTGTTCAAATAAACACAAAATTGGTAGAAATTCAGTCACATGAAGTACCACCCTGTTAAACATGTTCTGGATCAAACAGTTGTTCCCCATGAGCAGTGGAAGGTAAACAGCCAGTCAAACATGTATATTGTAAGGTGACTAATCAATCCCCATGAACATTAAAAGATGACCAAGTGCCCATTAGCATCAGAAGATGACCAAGTGCCCATTAGCATTCGAAGGTGACCAGTCAGTCCACAGAACACAAAAGGATGAGAACTACTGATCTGTACACATACCTCCCAACATCTGAAATAGCTAAAGAAGGACACATACAGCCTTATTAAATAGCGATTCAGCAAATTGAAAAGGGCTCTATTTAAGCACATAGCATTTTCTTTTTTGCAGACGTTCTTAGTTAGTGAAGACCTTGCTTTTGGATAGAAGTTCACTAACTAAAAACTTCTGTAAACAAATAAGCCATGTGCCTAAATAGAGCCCTTTTCAATTTGCCGAATCACAATTTAATAAGGCTGATAGTCTTGAGGAACTATGTAGTATTGGGCAGTGAAATTTAATGGGAGCCAGGAATTGCTGGTTCCATTGTATTTTTCCAAAGTATAATCTCTATGAAAGTCCTTCCTTCGAGGCTCATATAAAATAGCTAGTGTGGCTCCTATAACATCTTCCTAGCTCCTAAGTTTCAGATATGTTTGTCCACCCCTGGTGGAGGTGCTGGAGGGTCACAAATGCCCCAAGTTCAACTGTAGCCCACAATTACTCTAGACTTTTAGATTAAATAACAGGAAGAACCCAAAAGATTATCAGTACTTGAAAATGGATTGCTCTTAACTGTTGGACTTTTCTTCAAAAGAGCAACATGGAGAGGGATAGGAAATTTGCCCTGAAAAGAGGGACGACCCCTCCTAGAAGAGGTATGTAAACATACATATTTCACTACATAGTTTCCCTACAGCAAACATTTTCTGGGCTAATTTACACAAAAAAATCTTTACTATCAAAAGACATGTGGATGTGGTGGATGGAGAGCAGCGGAAGAATTACCTTTTGTCAGCATTATGTATAGTCAGCTTTTAATAATTTGTTGTATAGTCATTCCGATTTTATTAATTTACTAGCAACTTGCCTATTATTGCAGGACTCGGGCAACCCGCCACTTTTATGCCTCCCAATAAGCCTCTCCCACCGTCTACTTTACGTGCCTCGCAATGAGCGCCTTTGGCGCAAAATGCGAGCCCCGCAATGAATGGCTTCACCGTTAATTGCAGGCCTCGGCCAACCCGCCACTTTCATGACTAGCAAAGAGCACCTTCGGCACTCATCTCGAGCCCCGCGATGAGTGCCTTGACCATTCATTGCAGACCTTGGCCAAGCCGCCACTTTCATGCCTCACAATGAGCACGTTTAGTGCTCATTGCGAGCCTCTACCATTGTCTACTTTACAGGCCTCGCGATGAGCGCCTTTGGCTTCAGCCTCGTTGTCAGACTTTTTTCAAACATTTACGTCTTTACAGCCTCCATTTTTTTTTACGCTTAGCTGATTTACGATCTCCGCAAAAGGGCAATTAAGCCTCAAATTAGCTTGCAACCTCACTCATAGTCTACCTGCCTCTGCCCCTGTGCTGTCTGTGAGGTTGTAAGTTAATTTGAGGCTTAATTGCCGTTTTTTTTTTTGTTATTTACCAAGCTACGTTGTAGAAAAAATCTTTGTCTGTTAAAGTCGTAATTTTTTCAGCGCCAAAGTCCATCGGTGGAGCGTCCTCTGGGAATTAGCACCATGACAGAACAGAGGACCCTTAGAGGGACCCTGAAAGGCCACTATTTGTTGGTGAATGTTTGCAGCAAAGTTGCGCGAGCCTCGCAGTGAGCGCCTTTAGCGCTCATTGTGCATGTGCAACGCGTAACTTTTAACATATCGTTACCAACAAACTTGCAGTACGACAACTATATATTTGAATTGTAAAGCCAATCCCATTGTGTCCTCTTTATGTATGGGCAATCAATCAGTCATTCATCTTGTGTACCTGGGGAATCAGCTATTGTTAGCTTTATTCAAGTCAGCAATTTTATGTGCAGTGGAGTACTAATTTATATGGTGGTTGGCATTTTTAGCTGAAGACATATTTGCTGGATAAAAGGGAATATTGCTAATTTCAGATCAAAAACTGTAAGTGGAAATGTTTAAAGTATAAAAACATAGTTACATATATGTAATCATATGTATATCTACATAGATCTATCTATCTGTTTTCCCTTCTACATTGCTACCTTGTAGTGGTGAATGGGCTTGTGTACGTCACTGAAGCTGTGAGCTATACCATGTAGGATCACCCAAGATGGGCAGGTCATAGTAGAGAGGTCAGACAAATCACGGTCCACTGGAGAAGGAACAGGCAACCCGCTTTTGTATCTCTGCCAAGATAACCTTATGGACAAGTACAAGCTGAGACATGGTGTGCTGTGGTCCATAAGGTTACGGAGAGTCGGACACAACTGAATGACTGAACAATCTATCTATATTTACCACCACTTATCCCCACTTTAATGCCCACATGATAAATATACCCCATTGAGAGATGGAGGGATAGTTCTATCCATCCCTCTCTCTCTCTCTCTATCTATCTACACATATATAATAAATAAATATATTTTATATTGACAGTAAGCTTTATTTTAATAAACCTATATAAAACTAACCCGCTCTTGTCAGATTTATATATTTAAATCAATCAGTTTTATCAGCTTCATATATAACCAATCCATTTTAGCAGCTATTTGTTTTACAGCCTATCAGCTTTTCACATACACAACCTGCTTTTATTTGCACAGCAAATCAGCTTTTATCTGGATTTTATATAACCAATCCAATTCTTGAATAGCTAATCAGCTTTTTAATAGTGTTTCGTTTAGCCAATCATCTTTTTATCAGATTTTTGAATAGCCAATCTAGCAGCAGTTTGTGGAGCTTTTGACAGCCAATCAGTCAACTGTTTTATGTTCAGTCAGACATCTTTCTGTCAGCCATTTTGAGGAAAAGTGGGAAATAAAGCAATGTCCTTTTTTGTGCATGGTAGAAGTTGGAGTATTTGCTGCTCAAGTCTGTATAGATATGCAGGAGAAAAGGTAAAACAAAATGATGTACTTGTTAAAGAAAAATAATATATATATGCATTCTGAGCAGAAAATTAATTTATTAACTTGTTTTTAGACATTCAAATGTGAACACAACACAAATGTAATGTTGACTTACTATATATATATATATATATTGAGAAATTGCAAAATGGGGTAGATTTTATTGAAGCAGAACTAAATAAATATTAAATATGCTTTGATCACTATTTTGTAAATACATTTTACATTTAAAGGAGCCCTGAATTCTTAAAATGTCATTTATTTAAATTGCATGAAATCTTTCTGTATGATGTTTTGAGTGAAATAATGGGCAAAACATTTTTAGAAAAAAATAAACAGCATTTATTTTTTCACTTTTGTAGGCAATTATTATTTACAGCACATTTCTGGTTCGCTAATTTGTTGTGGTGAAGGGGCTGGTGTACTTCAACGAAGCTGTGAGCTAAACCATGTAGGGTCACCCAAGATGGGCAGTCGTAGCAGAGATATCAGACAAATCAAGAAGGAACTGGCAACCCACTCCAGTATCTACGCCAAGATCACCTTATGTATAAGCACAACCAGAGACAGGCCCTTTCGAGTTATAGCTGCGCTGAGGCTGCATGCCCCCCCCGTAGACGCAAGCACGCCCCCGCCGCAGACGCAAGCACCACCATTTCCGTAGTGCTTGCAGTGCAGCACCCCCTAACGCTCACAATGCAGTACTACGCATACTTTAAAACAGATTGCTCTAGGGGAGTGGGGTTAGGGTTTAAAAATGGTTTTCTGTAGGGGTTAGGGTTAGGCATAGGGTTAGGATTAGGCATAGGGTTAGGGATTAGGGCTAGGCATAATGATTAGGCAAAGGGTTAGGGTTAGGATTAGTGTCCTGCCATTAATTGTTTTGTTTTTAATGTGTTGATTCCAAACACTAAATTTTTGCCACTAAGTGGTGCTGTGGTGCAGTGTTCAGACGTGCGCACTGTGCTGACAGCGACGTGGCGCAGTTATAAAAGGAAAAATCACAGAGACCTAAGGATAGATATGCCTGGCAGTTCATGAAGAGTCAGACACGACTGAACAACAACAATACTTTACTGTAGCCTTCAATTTTGTTGCCTGTTTATGGCAAACTCTTTCAAAAGGGAGTGTCCCTGTAAACTAATGAGCTTTGCTAGTGCTGCATTCCTATTGTGTTTATAGTGCTTCCGCTCTGCATTTAAAGTCTACTCCTATCTCAGGAAGTAGATCACTGCAAACTAAAATCGTAGATTCCTCAGCTGCAAAATTGCATAAGAAATTGAGGTCTGTATTACTTTTTTTACAATCTAGGACCTTGTTGCCTATGTTGTATAACCCAATTGGTTCTTTAAAAAGAATCAGTTTTACATTGCTGAAGATTCCTCCTTATGACTCCAGAGGTAATTGTTTGCCTCTCTATTACTCAGTAGTCGTCAACCTGGTCCCTACTGCCCACTTGGCGATTCAAGCTTTCATGGTGGGCGGCGGGGTAATCGCTAGGTGGCATCAATGGCGAGTAACGTCACGCGCCAGAGACCAGCAGCACCACGATTGGCTGGTTGGAGAGATGGTGAGAGAGCCTAGGGACAGCAATCAGGACAGGATCACTATCTAGTAAGTACAGGGCGATACATAGCTAGGGTCATATGATTTATGTAACCAGAAATTATACATATATATGTATATACAGTTGTTTTCAACAGTTTGCATACCCTTGGCAAATTGCTATATTTCTCCCTGGGAAGGGCACAAGTGAGCTAAAAGAGGTTGCTCTCAGAGTGGGTTATCATGTCCATAGAAGTAACCTATTAAGGTTAGTTCTTTCTCTGATTGAGCACCTCTATTTTGGTATTTTGGGGGTTCATATTTAACTGTAGGTTATAACAGAACTAGGAAATTGCCCGCCAAAAATGACGGGATTAAAATGGTAAGGCTGGCAATGCTGTTTGCCACACAATGTGAGGCTTTTGCTCCTCTGAGCACCTTTGACGGTAATAGCGAGCCCCGTGCTGAGCCTCTTCATCGATCATTGCATGGCTCACAATGAGCACCATCGGTGCTCATTGCGAGCCTCTCCCCCGTGTACTTCAACTTTCCTGCTTTGCACTGATCACCTTCGGCGCTAATTGCGAGCCCCACACTGAGCGTCTTCGGTTGAGCTGAGCGCTCATCCGGGGGCTCTGAATAAGTGCCTTTGTCGCTCATTGCAAGTCTCTCCCGCTCGCAGTGCTCATTGTCAGACGCACGATGAGGGCCTTTGGCGCTCATCACGTGCCTCGCAATGAGCATATTTGGCACTGATTGGTACTCTTTCCTCGCACCTATTGTACTATGTATTTTTTAAGTTGCGCGTGCAAGGCTTTGCTCAGCCTTGATTTCATCCAGTTTCAGAATTTTTACGTTATTCGTCTGCCATTTTTTTCCTCGCTTAGCTGATTTTGTATTGAAGAAAACCCCCGACTATGGCTCAAATTCACTTGCAACGTCACTCCCAGGCTTTCTGGCTCTCCCCCTGTGCTGTGTGTGAGTGTGTTATAATTTTTGTTAAATTTTTTTTTTTTTCTTCGTGTTTTTATAGTTACGCGCTTGGCTCGCAGTTGCGACCCTCGCAGTTGCGTGCCTCAACTGCTCGCCTCGCTTTGCAATGAGCGCCTTCTGCGCTCATTGCAGCCTAAGTCCCGCGTGCCTCAACTGCTCACCTCGTTTTGCAATGAGCGCCAAAGGCACTCATTGCAGCCTAAGTCCTGCGTGTTCGACGGTTTGCCTCGCTTTGCAAGGCTCTCAACGTGTGACCAACATTGTAAGCGTTCCCAACACTGAAAACTGTATATGTGATGACACATTCATAGAACAAACATGGCAACAAAGAAATACATTAAATGACCCTGTTCAAAAGTTTGCATACCCTTAGTTCTTAATACTATGTATTGCCTCCTTTAGCATCAATGACAGGGTGCAGGCTTTTATAATAGTTGTCTATGAGGCCCCTAATTCTTGCAGGTGGTATAGCTACCCATTCATCTTGGAAAAATGCCTCCAGGTCATGCAAAGTCTTTGGTCCTCTTGCATGAACCGCACGTTTTAGATCTCCCCAGAGCGGCTCATTGATATTAAGGTCAGGAGACTGTGATAGCCACTCCACAACCTTCACCTTTTTCTGCTGTAACCACTGGAGGGTCACCTTGGCCTTGTGCTTAGGGTCATTGTCATGCTGAAAGTTCATGCGCAGCCTTTGTGCAGAAGAATGCAGATTGTCTGCCAGTATTTTCTGATAACATGCTGTATTCATCTTGCCATAAATTTTCACAAGATTCCCTGTGCCTTTAGAGCACCCCCCCCCCAAAAAAAAAAACCCATCAGTGAGCCTTGTTGGCCTCCCTCCAAACATAGTGCTTATGGTTGTGACCATAATGCTCTATTTTGGTCTCATCACTCCATAAATTACTGTGTGCCAGAAGCTGTGAGGCATGTCAAGGTGTTGTCGGGCATATTGTAATCACCCTTTTTTTGTGGCGTTGTTGCAGTAGTGGCTTCTTTCTGGCAACTCGACCATGCCGCTCCTTTTGTTCAAGTATTGTCGTATTGTGCTCCTTGAAACAACCACAACATCTTTTTCCAGAGCAGCCTGTATTTCTCCTGAGGTTACCTGTGGGTTTTCTTTGTAATTTGAACAATTCTTCTTTCAGTTGTGGCTGAAATCTTTCTTGGTCTACCTGACCTTGATCCCCGAATTTTCCACACCTTACTGATGAGGCCCAGTGAAGGCCGAAACGTATGTCTGGGTTTTGCAGTTTCTCCTGTTCAGGGTAGAATTGCCTGGTATTTTGGGGCTGGGTCACTCTAGTAAGTGGGACCAGACTGATATACTACAGGATATTTCTCCCTGTGAATGGCACAATTGAGCTAAAAGAGGTTGTTCTCTGAGTGGGTTATCAAGTCTATAGAACTAACCTATTAAGGTTAGTTTTTTCTCTGAATGAGCACCTCTAACTTTGTTTTTTGAGTACACAGCTTTTATGCAAAGCCAAGGTTGGATTATACACAAGCTGGGAATTCTACCCACGTACAGCCATTTCAAGGTTACTGCCTATAAAAAGCGTGGGGCGAGATCCCAGCTTGTGTTGTGGATATTTTGAGTAGGTAGTTCACCACAACAATCATTTAATATATGGTGGGCAAAAAAGCGATAGAAGCCCTCCACCGTACACCATATATGTGTGTGTGTGTGTATATATATATATATATATATATATATATATATATATATATATATGCATTCAGTTGGACAAATCTTTTCCTATCGTCCCTACCATTAGCTTTCCTTCTTTCTTGGTCTACTTTCAAAGCCACATCAGACAGCTAGTTTGACTTCTTATTTTTCTTTCTTTTGGTGATATTCTTTGTTGCTGTTTTCTGGATGTTGCAAACTTCAGTCCAAAGTTCTTCAGACATTCTATCTTCCATGTCTAGTCCCTTAAATCTATTCTTTACCTCCACTGAATATTCACAAGGGATATTATGTATTCCGTATCTGCTTGGTATGATGATTGTCCCTCTTTTCTTTAGTTTAGTTCTAAACCTCGCATAAAGAAGCTCATGATCTGAGCCGCAGTCAGCTCCAGGTCTTGTTTTTGCTGACTGTATAGAGCTCCTCCATCTTTGGCTACAAAGGATACAGTTAATCTGGTTTATATATTGTTAATCTGGTGATGTCCATGTGTAGAGTCGTCTCAGGGGCTGTTGGAAGAGGGTGTATAACCAGAGAATGATCTTGACCGAAATCTACTAATCTCTGACCTGCTTCTTTTTGTACTCCAGTTATTGCAAGTATCTTTTGGTTCCCTACTTTATCATTACAATCTCCTCTGATGAGAGTAACATTGTTTCTCTAATTATATCTATGAGGTGTTGAATGTCTTCGTAGAGCTGGACTTCTTCAGTCTCTTCAGCATCCATGGTTGGAGCATAGACTTTGATCACTGTAATGTGTAATGACTTGGCTTGAATTTGAATTGAGATCATTCTATTATTTATTGCGTTGTAACCGAGCACTGCTTTGGGCACCTTTTGATTGAGCATGATGGTTACTCCACTTCTTCTTTGTCTCTTTTGACACAGCCTGGTGTTTCCCACTCTTACTTGGACTCTAGTGTACAAAGACAGCACCAAGACCTAGTTTGTACGTTAGTGACCAAGATAGAGTAGGAAAACTGAGTGGCAACTGAGACAATGACTCCACCAAGACAGAGGTTTACTTTAGTCTCGCCTAACGATACCTTCTTACATTGCAAGAGAAGTGTCTGTATCTGAAATTTAGGCATAGCATATAAATCAAGTTGTCTATAAAGAAGCAAGAAAAAGATGTATGTCTTAGAGTTAAGGACTCCCATCACAGTCTATTAATCAAGTAATCCCACATATGTAAGGAAGTATCTGCTAACTGACACATACTAATAAGTGTGACCTGACGTTTGTCAGAAGAGAGAAAATCCAAGTGATTTGATCATGCTCATAGTTTATGGCTTATTTCTCTTGGTGCAGCTGGCAAGTTATGTGTCAGTTTGGCTAACGCAACACCACCACCACTCTAGCACTGTGACAAAAAGTGAAACTACCTCTCTAGCACCATGACACAACCACTCCATTACTCCAACACCATTATACAACCACTCCACCACTCTAGCACCACTATACAACCCTGCATTTTAGTTCCTTTACAGATCCCAGCCTTACCCCAAACAATGATGGATTAATATAATCACTAATCATCATAAGAACCAATTCTAGTAACAGTTTTTTTATTTATTTGGTTGCCTAAATGAGCCATCAAATTGAGTTTCCGGGACATTACGAGAATGAATATTATATTTAAGCATACAGATGTGCTTGATAGATTATCTGAGATCTGTTATTGTTTTGTCTCTAAAAACATCTGGATAAAATATTCCCCCTAATACACTGAAATCCCTAGGAGCTGGAAAGTGGCAAATCAAATTTCGGATCCTGCAGGATGATATGTGCTACCCTGTAAAGTTTTTTTTTTTTACATGTGCTGAGCCCAGGTCTTTACAATGTACATAGCCTGTCATTATTGTGCAAAATGCAGGGAGCAGTTAAATGTGCAGAATTCCTGCCGGAGTACAGAGAGGGACTTTGGCAGGACATAGTGGGTGTGGAGGAAGTCTCCAATGCCACTGCTTATTCGTGAGCTTTTCCTGGGAATACATTTCAGAATGGAGCATTCACAAGACATTAATGCAGGAAAATCCTATGCCTTTTTTTGACAATACGTTCCATTTAGAGTACATTAAGTACAAACCCACAGTTGTCTTCCAATTGAATTCCAAGTTATGTATGACACAGAACAGGTGTTTTGACCTACAATGTGTTAGTATGGAGAGAAATATATACATATATGTATAGGGATAAATAGAAAGAGTTAGGTAGAGATATATAAAGATAGCCTGTCTGTATCTGCCTGTCTATCTGTCTGTTTATCTATATCCATCTGGACAAATAGATAAACAGACAGATATATAGATAAACTGATAGATGAATAGATAGATAGATAGACAAACATTTAGAGAGGTAGATTAAAGCAAGGGCAACATGGGGATATACAAGGGGAAGTTAAATAACCCAGTCCCTATGTTTTCTGTAAGAGCTGTTTAACAAACAAGTAGAGTTAAATCGGCTGCATAGAAAACATATGAGGTGGAGATATTTTAAATTTAGCTCTGCTTATCCCCATTTACCACTACTTAGCCCCTCTTTAATGCCCACATGATAAATATACCCCATTGAGAGATGGATGGATAGTTCTATCTATCTATCTATCTATCTATCTATCTATCTATCTATCTAGCGATCTATCTGTCTGTCTGTCTGTCTGTGTGTCTTTTACATTAGTTTTAGCAGATAAAATCTCACAGCATTATGGACTTTCATAGAAATCCCAAAGTAGCTTTAGAAATATCAAACCTTAACAAACTCTTCAGAATGCAGTGTGGGCGTTATTCTAGCAAAATATACAATGCCCCCCACACACAACCCCATTCTAGCCTTCTCCATTTAACACCAAATAATAGAAATTATGGAGCGTGTATAAATGTGTTTTTAAAAAATACAGTGTTTTTGGGGTGTACTTTTATACATAATATACATTTCTTTTGCAGCTTTTTATTTTTAATTAAATCAATTAAAATTGTATTAAAGTTTAATTTGATTATGCAGAAAAAGATACTTTTTACTGCTGGCTCTTAAGTATGTTTCCAAATGATATGCATCTCTATGAAGGGCTTCCTTCTAGGTTCCTAGAAACAGCATGTTCGGCTTTTATATATTTTTGTGCACCACTGCACATACATTACCTGTATTAGTCCCTCCCTGAACTTGCCTGGTGGCCTTGGTCTTCCCTTTCTTGCCCAGAATACCTCATATCGCTTTTGCCATGGTTGTCTCTCTCCTTTCCTTGCTGTTGTTGTCTCTCTCCTTCCTTGCTGTTGTTGTCTCTCCCCTTGCACTGTCGGCATGTCTAGTATATTTTCCTGACTATTTGTCTTACTTGCCCTTGCTGTCTATCTTCTATCCATTTCCCTGGCTGCTTCAGTCTCCTCTTGTTCTGGTTGCCTCTCCTCTACCCCTTGACCTAACCGCCTCTCTCTCTTTTCCCTTGTAATTACTTCCCCCTTCTTTCATTTTCTTGCCTATTTCCCCCTTGCAATGACTACCTCTGTTTCTTTCTTCCTTGCCTTTACTGCTTTTCAGATATATTTCCTGTAACGGAACCCATCACTGTTTTACCCTGTTTTATGGTTATTATTATGGTTAAAATATGATCCTACTGTTATACTGTATGTATGTTGGTTTATGCTCTGCAGAATATTAGCCCAAACTATTGCAGACCTTGGCATAATAGATAATCCTAATACAGAGACTCCTCATAAGATAAGGAAGTCTATTGTATAAAGTGTTTTCATTCTCAGCCATAAGAACAAAGAAGGATGCTCTAATCATTGTTTGATTGTATCAAAAATGCCAGGTAGCCTCAGGGAGGTGTGACCCACCTATTGTCCCACTATGTGTATTGTGTGGCCAAATATGGGCATGTGTATTACCTGTGGCCAAAGAGATGTGTATATATATTTCTGCATATAACAAAATAAAGTCAGTATTCATTTGACTTCCAATTGAGTGTCGTCCAATATGGGAGGTCGGGGATGGTGACACTGTAGTGCTTCTTGAATATTTTACCGTATACCAGCGGAGATATTGGATTCGGGTTCCAACTCCGTTACATTTGGTGGCAAGTGGCGGAATTGTTCCCACGGTCAGAAGGACAGCTACAGGAGACACCATTCCGTGGAGTTACAAATTGAGGGCAACGCTAGTATCCGTACAGCGCCCCTGGCTACAGCAGGATGGAACGGCTAGTTTTCGGACAGCGTTCCATGATGAGGAGGAGGAGGCGGCCGCGGACTACAGGGATGCAGACAGAAAGGAACTCATGGAGGGAGACCGGGCAGCGGCTACAGTACCTCTTACCGACAGCACACAGACTGAGTTTGGAAGAGAACTCCAAAGCAGACTGGCCTTTTTCCCAGGTACGCTTCCCATAAGAACCTTGGAATGGTTAATGACAGATGTCCACAAGTACATAATGGAAAAGCAGCGGGCACGGGGACGGTCCATCTTGGGAGCTGCTAACCCACCTCCCACCATTAACCCCCCCCCAGCACTGCGTCCGGGTGGTGGGAACTACCAAACCCCTCCACGGTACATCAGGTGCCACACATGTAACCAGCAGGGCCACATGCAGAGAGACTGTCCCAGAAACAGAAACCGCTCCACGTGGAATACTCCAACTAATTCCCCTCCCAGCGACAGGGTGTACCCCAGGGAGCAGAAGGCATCGTCCTTCCACCCCAGCGGCAGTGTGTACCCCAGGGAGCAGAAGGTGCCGTCCTTCCTCCCCAGCGACAGTGTGTACCCCAGGGAGCAGAATGTGCCGTCCTTCCTCCCCAGCGGCAGTGTGTACCCCAGGGGGCCGAAGGTGTCGTCCTTCCCCCCCCAGCGGCAGTGTGTACCCCAGGGAGCAGAAGGGGCCGTCCTTCCTCCCCAGCGGCAGTGTGTACCCCAGGGAGCTGAAGGTGTCGTCCTTCCTCCCCAGCGGCTGTGTACCCCAGGGGGCCGAAGGTATCATCCTTCCCCCTCCCCAGCAGCAGTGTCTACCCCAGGGGGCTGAAGGTGGCGTCCTTCCCCCCCAGCGGCAGTGTGAACCCCAGGGAGCTGAATGTGTCGCCCTCTCCCCCCAACTTACCTTAACAAGGGGAGACACCAATCTCCCAGACAGCGCAGATGGAACCGTGGTCTCTGTGCCTGACCTACCGGGATGCTGGACAGCCTGTCCAGATCCCCAACTACACTCACTGGGACAACCGGAGGAGGGGGTAAGTACAAATTCCCCTCCCCAGCTAACTCCTAATGTGGCCCCAGGGTTAACAGAGGAAATGTTAACCCCCACTGACCCCCACCTTTCCCTGGCTACTGAGCTGGAATATGTCCCAAGTACCCCAGCAGAAGAGCTGACAGCGGGGCAGGGTGCAGTCGGCCACTGCCCTCCCTTTGTCCCTTGTACAGAGCAGAATGTCCTGCAGGTTATACCAGCAGATGAGCTGGCATCAGGGCAGAGTGCCGCTGGCCTCTGCCCCTCAAGTCCTCTCAGCGTGTTGCCCCATCACCACAGCGAAATATCCAGGTGCCTGGTTAGACTTCCCCCCAAAGGGGAGATGTGTGACGAAGTGCCTTTTGCCACTTTGTCCTGGAGAGGACTTATTGCCAGCCTCCTGCCCTGCGACTATGGCCCTGGGACATATTGCCCTTTAGACACAGTATTCGGCCATACCAGAGTGTATGTCACTCATTCTGGCCCTTTAAATACAGGGGGGTCATTCGGTACTTGCCCTGTGGGAGCAGTGATACCCCAGATAGCTATGCCATGGAGCCCATTCATATAATTAAAGACTATGGGAAAGACTTTAGCTACATGGCAATTGAACTGTGTGAATAGGATCTGAGCGCTATTCAGTAGTTTTGTGCGCTCAGATCCCAGCTATCTGGGGATATGTGAAATGTCAGTAAATGTGAATTGCAGTAATGCTGATGGGTTGTAAAACTAGAGAATTGACCAACAAATACTTTTGTCCGGACATCCCCAGGCCGATCCGTTGGGATCAGACTGTGTATGCCGGCTTATGGTCACGGGGGAGGTGTGTAACGGAACCCATCACTGTTTTACCCTGTTTTATGGTTATTATTATGGTTAAAATATGATCCTACTGTTATACTGTATGTATGTTGGTTTATGCTCTGCAGAGTATTAGCCCAGACTATTGCAGACCATGGCATAATAGATAATCCTATTACAGAGACTCCTCATAAGATAAGGAAGTCTATTGTATAAAGTGTTTTCATTCTCAGACATAAGAACAAAGAAGGATGATCTAATCATTGTCTGATTGTATCAAAGTTGCCAGGTAGCCTCAGGGAGGTGAGACCCACCTATTGTCCTACTATGTGTATTGTGTGGCCAAATATGGGCATGTGTATTACCTGTGGCCAAAGAGATGTGTATATATATTTCTGCATATAACAAAATAAAGTCAGTATTCATTTGACTTCCAAGTGAGTGTCGTCCGATATGGGAGGTCGGGGATGGTGACACTGTAGTGCTTCTTGGATATTTTACTGTATACCAGCGGAGATATTGGATTCGGGTTCCAACTCCGTTACATTTCCTTACTCTCTTTCTTTCTTCTTCTTCCTTGTTCTGTCTCTCTTGCTCTCTCCCGTCTTAGGTTATAAACTTACAAGACAACATCCCTTGATGTTAGAAGGAAAAAGATTCTACTTTATCAAAGGGTGGTTAAACTGTGGAATTCGCTGCCGAAGGAGGTTGTGGCAGTGAATTCAATAGATAACTTTAAAAATGGGTTGGATTTATTTTTGAATAAAATAGGCATTCATGGTTATCCTTTATACCTAGAGGAGGAATCTGGGATCAGGACGGAATTGTTTTTTCCCCCCTTATGAGACAATTGGCAATGTTTCAATGTTTTTTTTTTCTGTTTGACTTCCTCTTGATCGATTAACAATTAATCCACATATTACAAAAATCCAAGGAGATCTAAAAAAGTTGAATTTAATGGACTAAACATTTTTTTCTACCTCAATTACTATGTAACTATGGGCCATGTTTTATTGCCCAGATCGTAAAGTTACACATACTTTAAGTCACTTTTAATATTGCCACATATTCTACTAGCTACTCGCATCCTTATTGTGAGTTACCCACCCACAATCACTACTGACAAGAAGCAACTAAGAGCTTACCTTTCCATTGATTTTTGGACCGCTTAAACATTACAAGAGCTAAATAATTAAGGCTGCACAAAATCAATATTTATTAGAGCTTTACGTCACACAATATTGTTCTTTAAAAGCACGGGAAAGCATGGAAAGACATTAGAATTAATTGCAGAGCAGTCTCTCAAACCCACAAAGATGCAATTAAAAAATATTGTTTTAATTATTGTTTCTGAGTAATATCGATCGCGGGACTGAAGGAGTAAATACATATAATGTAACCCGCATAGGCTAGAATAGATGCTCAAATCCATTTTTATAGAGTGCTTGATTTCGAACCCCATCAGCAAATATTACTTATTGGCTGTCACTAATTCTTAACCTCCGATTACAGGTTACGTCTAACTTTCATGTTTTACTGACGTCATGATAACGGTCTCATTTACTATTGGCTCTGTCTAATAAGTAACTGTCTAAAAACTAACTGCAGCAGCAAATAAACACACACTACTTTACTTAAAAATACTGGGAAAGCAATGAAATTTCCATGTTATATTGATCCCGGGTATCATGGAACCCGCATGGACTAGAACAGTTGCTTTATTGATTTTTATTGATTTCTACATTTAAGGTTTGCAAACTGGACCTCTAAACACTAATTGATTGTAGTTTAAACTCCATGTTTTACTGACATTATGATGACGGTCTCATTTATTATTGTCTCTGTCTAAAATGTAACTTACGGGCCTGCTTAATTGATCATGATCATGCCTTGAAATGCAACTTACGGGTTCATGGTTTGAGTGTTGAACCTGTGAGCCTGTAATTACGGGTTAGTGACAATTGAATATGTCTAAATGTTTAGAAAGAATTTGACCCATAGCCAAAAGTTCAGTTTGGAGGTAATTAGGGCCTGTAGTATTTCCCATGATGCAATGTAGATTACACATTCCTTCTATATAGTATGTGTCCCTGTCACTGGCACTGCATCATTCACATACAGCATAGTTGCACTCATACATTTGCATGAGATTGCAAGCTCCCTTGCCAAGAATTCATATCTATTTTCTGATTTGTTAACTCCAAACTGTTGCTGGATTCTAATTATATAAAGTATTTATTGTGATATCAGACATATTCATTATCATCTCCCTTTTAGATACATAAGTTGCAAGACTATGAATGGGTTACACGTTGCTCACTTTTCAGGGATGTTTTTTATTTGAACATCTTGTGCGGCCTTGTGGTTGAGTTTCTGTTTTTTCTTTCTCCAGTAGTTTTCCTGGGAGTATTGTAAATTTATCCACCAAATATCCTCACTTTTGCAGGCTCTCTTGTTAAAGTCGGCTAAGTGGTTAATGCTTTGTTTATTACTGAATTCATGCCAGACGGTAAGACAGATTTAAACAGAATGAGAAAGTTAAAGACGGAGAGAGAATGAGACAGACAGAAAGAAATAAGAGCAAACAAGACAGACAAAGAGATAGGGAGGGAGAGAGAAAAGAGAGAGAGGAGAGGGACATATAAAGACATAGGGATGAGGGGGACAGGAGAAAGATGAGAGAGACAGAGATATAAAGTGACATAGAGAGAAAGGGAAACGGAGATAGACATAGAAAGAAGAAGGCAGAGATAGAGAGAAAAAGGAAAAAGTGTTAGAGAGATAGAAAGAAAGGGGGAGACGTAGTGACAAAAGAGGAAGAGTGACAGGCAGGGATAAAGATAAAGAGAGTGACAGAGACTTGGGAGATGAGAGAAAGAAAAAGCTATGAAGAGGGAGAAGAGATGGAAAAAGACACAGCGAGGGAGAGATAGAGAAATAAAAAAGAGAACAAAATGTTGAGAGATAGAAGAAGGAAGAGAGACAGAAATAGAAAAGGGAGAAAGAAGTCAGTGGTAGAGAAAGTGTGATGGGGAGAGAAGGGTAGGGAGATAGAAAGTTACAGAATGAGAAAAGAGAGGGAGACATGAAGAAAGACAGGGGAGTGAGGGGAAAAGGGAGACAGAAAAAGAGCTTGGGAGAGAGAAGAGAAAGAATAAACGTTTAATGGGTTGAAATAAAGAAAGAGGTAGATATGAGAGAGGGAGGGAGACAAAGAAGGAGAAGAAAAAAAGTTAGAGAAGTAAGTGATAGAAACAGATACATTAGAATAGAGAAGGCACATGCAGAGGGTGAGAGGCATGCATAAAGACTGGGAGACTCAGATAAATTAGAGAAAATAGGTAACAATAGAAAGGGCAGAGCGAGAGATAGAGGAGAGAGATGTGAACAAGATTAGAGAACAGAGGGTGAGAGAAGGAGGTACTATAGAGAATGAGAGAAAGAGCTAATTATGAAGGCACAATAAGGGTAGAGAGGAGAAATACATAGAAGAGGAATATAGGAGAGAAGAGAGAGAGGAATGTGATACAGATAGAGGTAAAGTAGAGAAAGATGTTAAATGGTCAGAGCAGGGAGAGGGAAAAAAAGGATGGAGAGAGAGAGAAGAGAGGGAGGGGGGTTGCAAGAGAGGTGGTAAAGGAGTTGTGGGAGGGGAGAGTACAGCAGAACAGAGCAGGAGGGAGGGGGATAGAGACTAAAAAAGTGAATAAGGGGAAGGAGGAGAGAAGACAGGAGAGTGAGGTTGTACTGTGGGTCTGAAGTGTGGATTCCTGACAGTCTGTTACAGGAGCTATAAAAACCTGCAGCAGAGAGAGAGAGAGCTAAGGAGAAACAGTGACTGGGGCAGACAGCTCATGTGGCAGAGACATACAGGGTCAGACAGGCAGACACAGTGACACAAACAGGGAGACACACACACTCCTAGGCACAGTATCAGGGGCTGACAAGCAAACTTCCAGGTACTCTCAGCTCCCATGCCAGGCAGGGTGCAGTTTCAGGAGAAGACAGGTACACTGACAGGGGCAAGTGATACACAGAAACTGTCAGAAACACTTGCAACAAGAGGCTGACACACTGCCATTGAGAAATAGACACACTGCCAGTGGTACACTGATTCACATATACCATGAGAAACATATACAGAAGAAAACCAGGTACTGAGAAATAGACAGGAGTGTCTGTAAGTTAGTATATATATATAATTGTATTGTCAGTGTCAGATTGTGTGTCTAGGACCACTCTGCCAGCCTGTGTTTAGTGTGTGCCAGCCTTGTGTGAATGCCAGATGTGCTAGTTTCAGGCAGCATTAGTCTCTGTTTGCTCAGTAAATGCCACAGTATAAGCCTGTGTTAATGTCATCCTGCACATTTTCATTAATGCCAGTTTTTATTTGTATGTTAGTGCCACTGTATTGCATTCTCTGTGTGTGAGACTGTGCACATTGTGTAGTGTATACAAGTCAGTGTAAGTCTATGTGTATAAAGTGTTAATGTGTATAATTAGTATCATTTTATATCAGTGTCTATAGAGCAGTGTCTGATGAGAGTGCCTTAGTGCATATCATTGTGAGTGTGCTTGTCAGTCATTGGGTCACTAGCTATTGAGTGTTAGTCACATGGTGATACTCTCCTGCTGACCTGCTACCTCTGGACTAGTAATCTGAGTGAACATCACCTAAGCCCAGGTAAGTGATATAACATTAATACAATTAATAGCTTGGAAACTTTGATTAAAGGGGAAGCTGACATTGAATAATTATAGTTTTTTTTATTTTAAAGTCAAAGTTTTGTTATGAATCTTGTGCCATCTCTTAATATTTTGCACAAGCACTTTTTTGTTAAAGTTCTGGATGGAAGTATTTTACTAGAACAAGAGGTCATCACTTGAAGTTGTACAGTCAAAATGTCAGAGATAATTTATTAAAGTGCTACTATTCAGGAAAGGGAGTAAATAAGTGCAAAGGCCTTGCAGAAGAAGTGTTTGGAACAGTCACTGTATTGAGGGATAATTAAGTCTGTGTTTTTATGTAGATGGAATGGGTAGAGTAGATTGTTCCACTGGTCTCGTCTACAATCAAAAAGTTCATTTGCAGGTTACTTGTAAATTACTTTTTTACTGGGTTTCTGAAATGTAAAATTAGTAAATATTTAAGAAATGTTAACTCTTTGTACTATACAGCAGGCTCTATTTTTAAATATAAAAATGCTTTTAAAATAGTGAAATTGTGAGAGTAAGTGCTGCTGACACAGACACACCCCCCAAACTGGTAGCAATGTTACTTTCAAATGTTTCTTACCATCTCACCATGTACACAGGCTGTTTGCTGCCTGTATGTCTGTGTATGTACCTATGTATGCTTATGTGGGTCTTTATGTATGTATTCATATGTGTGTGCCTGGGTCTGTTAGTCCTATATGTCTCTCTCTCTAATTATCTGTCTGTATTTATATGTGTCCCTCTGTATCTTACAGTGTATGTATTACATGTGTCTCTCTGTGTCTATGAGTTTCTGTATCTATGGATGCCTCTGTATCTATGCTGTATATATGTAAATGTGTCTTCATGTTTCTGTGTCTGTGTATATATATATATATATATATATATATATATATATATATATATATATATATATATATATATGTGTGTGTCTTTCTGAACTTATCTGTATGTATATGTGGATCTCTGTTTCTATTTGTACATATCAACATCTGCATGTGTCTGTCTGTATCATCTTGATTCTATCTGTCTGTGCCTATTTGTGTCTATGTAGCAGAGTTAACAAATGTATCTGAAACCTAGGAGCCAACCAGGTTAGTTAGGAGTCAGCCAAACATATTTAGGAGCCATGGTATGGATTATATATAGAAATATATGTATAGTAACTAAAATGTTAGGAGCCAGCAAAAAAGATTTTAAGAGCAGTGTCTACCTGGCCACTGGGAAATCAGTCTAACCCTATATATATATATATATATATATATATATATATATTTCTACATATAGGTATTTATAGACACATATATTGTGGCTATGCATTTATCAGTATCTCTGGATTCTGGAATATGCATATTTATATCATTATGTGTCTATTTGTTTTTCTTTGTGTCGTATGTTTCTATATTTGTTGTTTTTTTTCTTACTGTATCTATATGTGCTTATCTGTGACTATTTCTATATGTATCTGTATCTATATATACACATTGGTATCTGTCTGCATACATATACGTTTATCTGCATCTAAATCTAAATGTGTCTATCTGTATCTATAAATGCACATCTGTATATATATGTATGCATGTATATGTATGTCTGTATGTTTCTATCTGTATCTATGCTCTTTTATTTATATGTGTTTGTATCTATATGTGTCTGTGCCTGTCTATCTATTTTTATGTTTCTATCTATATCTGTATGGGTCTGACTATTCATATGTGTCTGTAGCTATATGTGTCTATCTAATTATGGTTTTATATATATATATATATATATATATATATATATATATATATATATATATATATATATATATATATATATGTGTTTTCTGATAAACCCAGTGAGTATGTAGTTGTGCGTTATCAGTGCGTACACTGCATTAGTATATATAGAAGATACATAATTGTTGTCCAGTCTGTGGGATTCTCTGGCCTGCCCTGTCTCCTGTAACACATTGCATATTATCCTTTCTACTCCCACATCTCCTAAGTTTCTGTCTCCAGATTGCCAAGCAGATACAGCTCTATTACTGAACCTTCATTCCTTAGGTTGTCTATCTATCTATCTATCTATCTATCTATCTATCTATATATATATATATAAATCTATCTATCTTATCCTTGCCACTTCTGCTAGAAGTTATGTAGTACACTTATGTGTGTGCACTTTCGGTAAAGTGATGCTTTTACACAATACCCCTGAATCTTCTAGTTCTTGCATTCCTCTTTTTCTGGAAGATACTTGAACTTTTTGAGATCCTTTGACATATTTGAACGTTTCTATCATATCACCCATCTCCCTTCTGTCTCCTGGGCTAGAGTTATACCAATTATTTAGTGGAGAAAGAGCTTATTGGCTAGTGGGCTGGTGAGATAGATTTTAAATATAGGTTAAAGCAATGTAGAATAACCAACATGCAATGAAATATGTAGAGCAGAGAATTGAGTAATTATTATTTAGTAGACTGAACGAACCATGTATTGCCATAATTAAGTCTCCCTCTGTAGCACAGAAGCGTCCAGATAGATTAGCCCAATTTTGCAGATGTTATTGAACATTTCAAAGCTTCCCACATAGATTCCTATCTCCTCACGTAACATAACATTTTGCAGACTTTAGGACAATTGTACTTTGGGAAATCTTCACATGCTTATGAAGTATAGCAACATTAGCTATGCAGACAGGAACATAAACGCATTTTAGAGAAATCTTATATTTAGATGACTATTATTATATAATGTGCGGTTCCATCTTGGACTGCTAGTCTTCTTGTAGTTTGAGGAGGAGGTTATCCTATGGAGCCTTAAAGGTATATGTTAATTAGGTGGGTTATTAAAGCATCCAGTAGAATGCATGAAAACATGCAAACCGTTTTTGCAATATAATAAAAAATGTGCTGGGGGTGATTTAGACACCCCCAGCAACTGTGATTTGCATAAAGGGTATCTAATTTTTAATGAGATATCCATTATGCAGCACATGCGCATGCGGGTTGGCTTTTCAGCCAATCAGCAAGCAGCTGTGACACAGGATGGCAAAAGAGAGTTGAGGGAGGGGTTGTTAAGCAGTGTAGTTAGGTGTGACCTGAATAAAGACACACAAATCTCTAAATAAGCTTATGCTTAGACAAAACAACAATAAAGCAAGAAAGTTAAACGCAAAAAATATATTTTTATTTGATGGAACAGTCAAAGTATATCACAAACATTTAACTTTATAAGCTGAGTTGGTCACAGACTCTAAAAATATAAGATATACAATAATCTCACAGACAGCTATTAAAATTATAACACAGCACAATACTCAGACAGAACACAAGAAATAACACTGCATTACACAATACTCACAGACATAACACAAGAAATAACACATCATTACACAGTACTCACAGACAGAACACAAGAAATAAAGCAGCATTACACAATACTCACAGACAGAACACAAGAAATAACACTGCATTACACAATACTCACAGACAGAACACAAGAAATAATGCAGCATTACACAATACTCAGACAGAACACAAGAAATAACACTGCATTACACAATACTCACAGACAGAACACAAGAAATAAAGCAGCATTACACAGTACTCACAGACAGAACACAAGAAATAACGTAGCATTACACAGTACTCAGACAGACATAACACAGGAAATAACACTGCATTACACAATACTCACAGACAGAACACAAGAAATAAAGCAGCATTACACAATACTCACAGACAGAACACAAGAAATAAAGCAGCATTACACAATACTCACAGACAAAACACAAGAAATAAAGCAGCATTACACAATACTCACAGACAGAACACAAGAAATAAAACAGCATTACACAGTACTCACAGACAGACATAACACAGGAAATAACACTGCATTATACAATACTCCGACATAACACAAGAAATAACACTGCATTACACAATACTCACAAACAGAACACAAGAAATAACACTGCATTAGACAGTGCTCACTGCAGAGCTCAATACATTATATCACAGCTTTACATATTCAGTAAAGGAAGGAAATTACACTAAAGGAAAATGAAGTGTCTGAGATCATGTGACTTCCCACAGTATGGCAGACTTCAGGTGATAACTGAGCATGTCTGTAAATCCCCAGGCAAAAAAGAAACATTGTATAAGATATGCTAATAATCCCTGGGAATTTCTGGGGGTGTCAACTTTGAGAGAAAACTCATTGCAAAAGCAAGAAAATCAGCAAACTTCAGGCTAACGGTTTAACTGTTTACTTTGGAATTTCTTCATGCAAAATTTTACTTTCAGACACTATAAATTATCCTCTATCAGATGCATTAATAACCCAGCTCATTTACATATACCTTTAATATTTCATTCAGTTCTATTATCAAGGGTCTATTTGAAGATGACTTTTGTTAATAGCAGTAACTACAGATCATATCTGTGTCTACTTTTCTTCACAAATGTCCATCATTATTAAAGCCAAGTTGAATACAAGTGTTAAAAATTATGAGCTGCAATTATTTTGTAATTATTTATTATTTAGTTTAAACTGTGTAACAACATTTAGCAAATAATCAAGTCTGGTTCTTTAGGTTAGTCTGTTTAGATGACTTACAGTAACACCATAGATGTTTATAGCATCACAGAGTTTTTATATCTTCTAACACGCGAAAGCTGGTTTTTAGTTTACTTGATATGTAGAATGATCTTTAAGCAGCCACCATGTTCATATATTTAAAATATGTAAATCTACCATTTAAAATATGCTAAAGATTTTAAGAATGGAAGATAAAGTCATACAGCCTCTATAATATACTAGCGACTTGCCCATCAAAAAATGACGGCAATAAGATTGTAAGGCAGGTAATGGTCTTTGGTTGCGACATTAATTTTGTTGGTGTTCCGAGATCCTTCGGCGCTCATTGCGAGGCAGTTTGTTTGTGTGCTATGAGCAGCGTTGGAAATAATTAAGAAATGAATAAATGAATATACTATACCTATTTTGAAGTAATATATGCAGGAAGCATTGTGTTGAAGAGCTGACAATCTGTTTTGATGTTGCTGCAGCATACAATGTGTGTTTTCAGTGTTGTGGAGCTGCTGTGTAAGTGTCAGCAATGTGTGTAGTGTAAATAGTGTGCGTGCGCGAGGAAAATCCGTTCGGGTAGCTGTGTACTTTCGCATTGTGTAAGTTAGTGTTGTAAAATGGCACCTAATGTGTGCGGTACGCGGCTGTGGCTGATTTTGCGTCCTTGTTCTTGGACCTCGTACAGCTTTTTCGAAAAATCCATATGTGTTTTGTGGTGTTTTGCGTGTTTAGTGTTTTTCATTTTTTTTAGGCGGCCATTTTTTCTCTTGCTTAGGGGATTTTCGGGGTGTCTAAACTCTTGAATTTCTACTTTAATTGAGGTGTAACTTCACTTTTAGAGGTCTTGGGTGCCCCCCCCTTGCTGTGGGTAAGCTTTTTATGTGTTTGTTGTGTGAATTTATTGTGTTTTTAATGTTTTAAGGTGCGCAGGTTTCGGGCGCTAAGGTCAGATTTTTGGGAGGCCGTAATGTTTTTTTTTTAAAGTCCTGCGGCTCGTATTTGTGGATGCTAAGTCCATAAATTTTGCTGTCGCAGTGGGAGCCTCCACCTCCGCAAATGCGGCCCCTGGACTGACCGTCACCAGTAAGCTACAGAGCCTCCCCACTCCCACACCGCCACCTCCTCACCACCCACGGCCCAGGGACTGCCATTCCCAACATCAGGCCTGGCTGGCGGAGATACTGGCCCTCATGAGTCAGCAGGTGGACTGTCTTCATCTTTGTGTCCTCTCCTTATTAATCAGTATTTTCCCATATTGCTGATTAGCTAATAGTTAGTAATGCTTGCAGATGGGAATCAGGTGAGTTGGTATATTGTTCCAGTTCCAGTATTTAGCACTGTACTATACATGCATGTTCATTAGATTTTTTTTATCCTCCTCCGTTTTTCTTTTAGTTAACCACTTTTTTTCAGATTTTAGTTTTGTCACCACACATGTGTGAAACTGGATTGGATTACACAATCCAGAGGTTGAATCATCTGCTTCATTGAGCGGATCTAGACAAGTTGTAAGTGCTATGCACATTAATGGTTTCTTCAATTACATGGAGTGATTTCTGATGATCCTTTTTTTCATCAGATTCCGGTTGCAGTAGTGTAGTGACCACATGTGACCCTGGTAGGTGCTATGCATCATATTTATTCTAGACTATGACATGACCCCCTGTAAGTATCCCCTTTTTCCCCACAAGCCTCTTGCTCTCCCGAGATCTGACCACACCACAACCATGATATTAATGCACAGTCTTGTCCATTTCTGATTGTGCTCTGTGTATGAAATAAAGCTTTGTTATACCGTTCTCACTGTGTCAGTGTATTTTCAATGGTTGGGGTGATGGGACATCCACATACATCACATATATGTCACATTCCTAAATATGAGCCCTAACTAATGAGCCCTTGTTATTATTCAATAGATCAATACATATAACAATAATAATAGTCATAATAGCATTAGATCACATATATAGTTGTGAGCATGCAGTCTGTTGCTAACGCTGCAGGCTCGCGTAGCCAAAGGTGCTCTTTGCCAGCAACTGCGGACCTCACAAAATTTACAGACTTACGAGACGTGGGACTTACAAAAAAATCATTACGACCTCGCAAAAATCTGACCTTACCACTCGAAACCCACGCACATGAAAACATGAAAAACATCATAAATACACACAAGAAACACATAAAAAGCTTACCCACAGCAAGGGGGGGCACCGCGGACCTCGAATAGTGAAGCTACACCTTAATTTGACTCGAAATGCAAGAGTTTACACACTCGAAAATCCCCTAAGCAAGAGAAAAAATGGCCCATGAAAAAAACGAAAACGAGGCTCCAGGACTCCAAAGACACAAAACACCACCAAACACCTACGGATTTTCCGAAAAAGACAGGGACACCAAATCATCCACAGACGCGTAACACACATTAGGCACCATTTTACAACACTAACTTACACAATGCAGAAGTACACAGCTACCCTAACGGATTTGGCTTGCGCACGCACACTATTTACACTACACACGGCACACATTACTGACACTTACACAGCAGCTCCACAGCACTCCAAACACACATTCTATGCTGCAGCAACATCGAAACAGATTGCCAGCTCGTCTGAACAATGTTTCCTGCATATTTTACTTCAAAATAGGTAAAGTATATTAATGTATTATGTTATTCATTATTTCATTAGCATTAGCAAAAAAAAACAATGCTCATAGCACACAAACAACCAACAACCTCGCAATGAGTGCCGAAGACGCTCATTTCGAGCCACGCGCCGAAGCATCTTGGAACACCAAGAAAATGTACCGCCCTTACAATCTTATTGCTGTAATTTTTTGACGGGCAAGTCGATAGTATAATATAATGCAGAGTCCAATTAGTGATTCTGTGCAGTATCAACATTCCCCTGAGGGCCTGATAACAGTATGACAGGTGATACTGGAGTGGGTTACCAGTTCCTTCTCTAGTGGTCTGTGATTTGTCTGACCTCTCTGCGATGATATGCCCATTTACAGTGGCCCTACATGGTATAGCTCACAGCTTTATAAACATAATGGGAGGTCACCAAATGGGAATGGGTATACATCTTGGCACATGGCCACCAGCAATGACGTGGGGCTTTCCAGGATGGGTATAGCAGAGATTACCCCTGATGGAGGTGCTTTGGCTGTTGATCCACATGCCTCTGCACAGCCTCCATGTGTTTTTGCGACCCTTCCTGATGGGTTAGAGTAGATTAGTGTGGTGGCGATGAAGGAGCTTGTGTACATCAATGAAGCAGTAAGCTATACCATGTAGGGCCACTGTAGGTCATGGGCAGGTCATAGCAGAGAGGTCAGACAAATCACAGTCCGCTAGAGAAGGAACTGGCAACCCACTTCAGTATCTTTGGCATGCAAACCTTGTGGATACGCACAGACAGAGACATTAGAAGGTGTGCTACAGTGCATAGGGTCACAGAGAGTCGGACACAACTGAGGGACTGAACAACCATATGTGAAATGTTCCCCTGGTACTTGATATTTGGCAGGTGGCAGTGTAATGTGACCACTATTTGTTTTCCCAATGTAGATATGATGAGTGAGATGTATATAAGATGATCTATTTTTAGGGTCCACATTAGAGCCTCTGTAAGTGAGAAAGGGTTAATATGTCAGCCATTTGCCTTCCCAATATTTTAAAGTGCATTGGTGTCTTTATATTGTCATTTGCACTGTTACAAACTAGTCTGTAAACCCTTTGCAGGTCCTATTTGGAACCCATAAGCTTTGGGCCACCATTTGGCACTTGCAAACTTGATTGTGGCTGCGGTGTTGAGCAATTTGCAATTGAATAGCTATGTACGATTTTCGCGATCGGAAGTCTTGTGGCCTTGAAAGATCAAAGGCTTTGGGAGGCTGTGAGTTACAAGTTTAACAATCGCCATTTTTTTCAAGGCCGTAACTCGTAAGCTGTTTGGAGGCCGCAAAAAGACGCCAATTTAATAGCAAATTAACCTGCGACCTCACTTACTCTTGATGATCAAAGAGTATATAGGGCCACATTCAATTGGCCGAATTGGAGATCCTGGAGCCCGTAAGTGAGGTCGCAAGCTATTTTGCTATTCCATTAGCGTCTTTTTGCGGGCTTACGAGTTACGGGCTTGAAGTACTTGCGTCCGTCAAAGTTGTAACTTAAAGGCTTCAGAAGTCTTTGATCTGTCACTAAAATCGCAAATCGCTGTTCAGTTGCTCAAGTTCCCCAAGCTCGCAAATGTATCCGTACTCGTAAACAGCAAATGGAGGAGGAAATCCTACATCTGCACGAGAGGACCCGCAAAGTGGTTAAACACCTATTCGTAGCACTGTAAATGCAAATAAATGATCAATCCTGCACTGTAAATAATGAGGAAAGAGATGACATATTAGAATGAATTGCACAACAGTCTCAAGCTCGCAAATCAACCGGAAATAAACTTTAATTTGATGTATAATTTTGGGGGTTAAAACAATCTTGGGCATTAATGAGTTAATACATATCAGGCCAGGCATATGGACTAGAACAGTATTGGCACTCATTTTCATAATTCTTCAATTTGCATTTTTTTCGAGTCTGATCGCAACTCGGACCCCGAATCAAATTGAATGACATGTAATTTCCATGTTTTACTGCCGGACAGTCTCATTTCCTATTGGCTGTTTTGAAATGGGAGGTTATGGGTTTGCTTAATTGATCATGTTCCCGTCCTCACCTGCTCTGAAACAGTGCATGGTTTACGTTTGTTTTTTTCAAGCCCGCAACTTGCGAGCTTGAGCAATTGAAGAGCCTCGCAAATGGAGACCAATGGGAGCCCGCAACTCACTCTCAGACATGCAACTGTCTGAGATCAAGTTACAGCCCTTGAATGTGGCCCATAGTTAGGTAGAAGATATGTAAGGAGTGATGATCTATGAGGGGTGATCGTGTAGCCAGCGAATGACTGTAAGAAGGGATTATTGGTTGCAGGATGTAGAGGAAGAGATTAAATGATCTATGAGTGGTCCAGGGAGATCTGTTAGGGGTGATGATCTGTGAGAAGGTGCATGGTAAGCTTGTGATAAATTATTAGCATTACTTCCAGTACTAAGTTAGCAAACACAGTTTTTACTTTTATTTATTTTATACATTTTTTTTGTATATCCAGGAATTTAGAGTACAAAAAGAAGGGCGGTCAACAAGTACATTAACGTTTAGTAACTACAGCTGGTATACAATAATCGTGGTCCAATCTGTTTGTCGTTTTTTTATTCCCCGGATAGCATAAATAATAGCTCAGTTGTTCCAATTTTTTGCCACATTATCATATTTTGTTAAAGGTACTTGTAGATTTTTTTCCTAGAAAACTGCCTGTGAGATAAATAAAGAGGATCAAAGGAGATCACTTTTCTTAAAATCTAACCAAGCACTTTTAAATAAACGAATGACAACCTGACCAGACTTCCTTACAGCTGTGTATATCCTAACAAGCCACAGAAAGTTGTAGCACATACAGCCATGTGAAACTCCTTTAATGATTTTAGAAAGCAAAATAAATAAATAAATAAATAAACACAGCCATTACATTTGTATCTTTACCAAATTATTCACTAATGTGTTGTTAAATATTATTTTATCAGATGATTACGTATGTTACTTTCTGAGATGCATGGGTCCTTGTAAAATGAGCATTCCACTAGACCATATGAAAGCACTGATGGTTTCAGGTGTCATATTCTCATTGAACCGAAACTTCATGTGGATTTAAAGTCTCCTAACAGCTCAGCAGAAAAAAATGGCATTTCTCACAGCAGCATAATTGCGTATAAGGTAATATATTATTTTATGTTTGATTCTAAAAAAACACTTCACATGTTTTCAATTGTAGTTCATTAGAATAATATATTAAAATGTATGGCTATAGTGATCCTTTAAAAAAATACAAACTGTTTTAAATGCAATTTAAAATGTTAGACTAGAGTGTCCCTATAAAAAGTAGGATAAAGCTCTATGGGTCACAGAAATACTGTGAGTAAGCCAGTTTCTATTTTTGGTTATCAGCAGACATCTAGTCTTCTAAAAGTCTGTTTCAGTATGAGGGAACAAGCATAATACAGGCATTTTACAGGACGTGGGCTTCCACAGACACAATATCTTGTGATATACATCTCTCAAACACAGGATGTGTCATAGAGACCTGTATATGTGTGTTTATTATACAAGCATGTCCTGTACTAAGTCTGGGGTATGGTAAAGAGCTGTCCTAATTCCTAAAATATGTCTGATGTCTGTAATCAGAGTACCCTGAGATGGTCTTTTATTGTTTTTAGTACATTAAGGGGTCCTGTTAAGTGTTAGTGGCTTGGGTTGTGTTTGGGCGCACATTGCAGCCTAAATCCCGTGTGGTTGATGGCTCGCCTCGCTTTGTTCGGCTCGCCTCGCCCTGCGGACCGCAATCAGTCTCACAAGACGTGGCCAACATCGCCAACGTTACACACATAGACAACTGTATATGTGATATATTCTTTTAAAGAACTACACTTGAAAAGAGGCAAAATGATTTTAGAATTCAAAAAATACAACCTATAATTTATTACCTTTTTATGCTGCAGTGGAATCTACTATTTTTGTTTTTGCTGATCAACTTCCTAAGGTGGGAAGAGTTTTTGAAAGCAGTTTAAACTTGGATATGCACAAAGAAAATGTGGCATCTAAAACTACCAGTGCTTTCAATAGCAATAATTGAACACTTTTTTACGCAGGGAATTAAGTTGCACCGTATCTAAGTAACCTACCTATCTCTATCACTCAAATTCTTAGCTCTGAGCGAAAGCACTTCTGGATAGGCTAAACGAGAGCAGATTCTGCAGATTATGGTGACCTGTCACTTTCAGATTTCCCTCCAAGCCATTTCAATTGCTTTTAAAGGTGCTTTTACACAATTAATATACTATGCGTAAGCCTTTTTTGCTTTCCTAAACTTATGTGTACTCAGAAGATTATTTGAGTGTCAGATCTGACACTAAAAACACCATAACCCATCAACTGAGTTGGGTATAAGGCTTGATCTCTTAAATCTGACACAATTGAGTGGTTAACTAGTGCATCCAGCACCACATATACTTGGGGAATCTCATGGATGCCCCTTAATACCCCTATCCCCTATGTGCCCAGGGATCCCCATGACCTCCCTATTTATTGTATATTAAATGCGAGAACCCCAGGGATTCCTCTCTCCCACATTGAAGGGAACCCCAGGGATTCCCTCACCCACAATGATGGGAATCCCAGGGATTCCTCCCTCCCACTCTGAAGGGAACCTCAGGGATTCCCTGACCCACGCTGAAGGGAACCCCAGAGATTCCCCCACCCACAAGGAGAAGGAGCCCCTTGGAGATTCCCTGCCTCGCTCACTCCTGATCCCCCCAAAAATAAACCTTTATCGACGGGGGTCCTGTAAGGACCCCTGTGGCTTCTAATAAATATACAATGCCATGTTCCATATTGAACCGCCGTGGCATATTGGTTAAATATCTGTGCCAAGGAGGTGAGCAGGGAAGGGGTGAGCAGAGGTTACCAGGGCTTGTAGGAGTGATCGTCAGTGGGGTCTTAAACTCCCTGCCGATCACCTATGGTTCCGTCCAACTACTCCTTATATAAATAAGGATGTTTTCAATTGGTTGATAATCAAAAAGTAATGTAAATAATTGAAATTATAGATACAACTTTTGTTTCTGACTTATCTAGTGTAATTACAGGGATTTTTTTGCCAATGTTATGTTTCATGCACGTTTAGGTAATGTAACTAATTTTATCCTCCTCATTCTAATTATCATATAGAATGTATACATCACTTACATCAAGGAAGCAACTAGGGTAACAGCTTTTTACCTTCTGGTATATTCCAATTTCTTCCTGTTTTCACTCTACTACCAGTGCCTCATGCTGCACAGATGCACCTGCTTTCTAGCACCATGTTACACTGGTAGTGTGAAGCCTCTGCCCATGGGCATAGCCTTATGTCATAGCTGTGCAACATGGCATCTCTCATGAGGGAGAACAGGAGGAAAAGGGAGGCTCCAGGAGGTAAGAATCTGTTACTCTGGTGTTTCTTAGAACTGATGTGTACATTTTGTATCATAATTACATTAATGAGGATCAAATGAATGAATTAATCTAGTTTAATATTTATATAAAACATATTGTTTTGCTTTACAGTGGGAAGAGTTTAGAATAGAGAGAATACCCTGTTGGGAACAAGCATAGCTATGTTAAAATGTTCTCATAAATCTTATTTTTCCAACCAGGCATGCCCCTTAATTAATTAAATATGTCAGCAGGATTAATTCATTTAAAGCAGAGGGATATACTAAAATCAAATGTAGTAGTTTAAAATCTAAAATTTATCTCAGCATAATGGAGGTTGACATATTATATATTATCATTATATCTGTTAAATTGACTCGTTTTAATGTACTTTAAAATGTTCCCAAATATATCTGCATGTCTGATAACTTTAAATAATCACTTTGTCTCTCTATTTATCTGTCTATCTAGATAAACATATAGAGATAGATACATTGATAGTTAGACAGATACAGTGGATATAAAAAGTCTACACACCCCTGTTAAAATGTCAGGTTTCTCTGCTGTAAAAAAATTAGACAAAGATAAATCATTTCAGAACTTTTCCACCTTTAATGTGACCTATAAACTGTACAACTCAATTGAAAAACAAACTGAAATCTTTTAGGTAGAGGGAAGAAAAACTATAAAAATAAAATAATATGCTTGCATAAGTATGCACACCCTTAAACTAATACTTTGTTGAAGCACCTTTTGATTTTATTACAGCACTCAGTCTTTTGGGGTATGAGTCTATCAGCATGGCACATTTTGACTTTGCAAGATTTGCCCACTCTTCTTTGCAAAAACACTTCAAATCTGTCAGATTGCGAGGGCATCTCCTGTGCACAGCCCTCTTCAGATCACTCCACAGATTTGCAATCGGATTCAGGTCTGGGCTCTGGCTGGGCCATTCCATATCTTTTGGAATTATGGCTAAAAAGTTCAACCTTGGTTTCATCGGACCATAACACCTTTTCCCACATGCTTTTGGGAGACTTCAGATGTGTTTTTGCAAAATGTAGCCTGGCTTGGATGTTTTTCTTCGTAAGAAAAGGCTTTCCTCTTGCCACTCTACCCCATAGCCCAGAAATATGAAGAATACGGGAGATTGTTGTCACATGTACCACACAGCCAATACTTGCCAGATATTCCTGCAGCTCCTTTAATGTTGCTGTAGGCCTCTTGGCATCCCAGACCAGTTTTCTTCCCGTCTTTTCATCAATTTTGGAGGGAGCTCCAGTTCTTGGTAATGTCACTGTTGTGCTATATTTTCTCCACTTGATGATGACTGTTTTCACTGTGTTCCATGATATATCTAATGTCTTGGAAATTATTTTGTACCCTTCTCCTGACTGATACCTTTTAACAATGAGATCCCTCTGATGCTTTGGAAGCTCTCTGTGGACCAGGGCTTTTGCTGTGGGATGCGACTAAGAAAATTTCAGGAAAGACCAACTAGAGCAGCTGAACTTTATTTGGGGTTAATCAGAGGCACTTTAAATGATGGCAGGTGTATGCTGACTCGTATTTAACATGATTTGGAATGTGATTGCTTAATTCTGAACACAGCTACATCCCCAGTTATAAGAGGGTGTGCAGACTTATGCAACCACATTATTATTATTTTTTTTTCTTCCCTCCACCTAAAAGATTTTAGTTTGTTTTTCAATTGAGTTGTACAGTTTATAGGTCACATTAAAGGTGGAAAAAGTTCTGAAATTATTTATCTTTGTCTAATTTTTTTACAGCACAGAAACCTGACATTTTAACAGGGGTGTGTAGACTTTTTATATCCACTGTATATAGAAAGATAATCATCGCTGTAATTTACTATAGTTTCAAAACTAAAAATAAGACACACAAGATGAGTCTGTCTATGTTTCTTGTCCTCCACTGTTTCCTTCTAGCCAACAACGTTTTCAGGCAGCTCTCAGTCTTTCCCTCTATCCTTTCTTAAAAGTTCATGTTAGAATTTGCACTAAGCAGTGTTTCTTGGCTGGACCCCAGATGTGTCTGGAAGACTTAATGAAAACCAAGTGTAGGAAGACACTGAGACACCTGTCCGCGGAGCAGCCCGCCAAGAGCTCTGGGCTGCAGTTCCTCAAAGTATTACAGTACTTTCAAACAATATTTCAGGACTTGTTAAAAAGTGCAGTATTTGAGGAAGAGTCGGAGCTGATATGGCTAAGAACTTCATGAAGAATTGTTATGGAAGATTGTTTTATCTCTTCACATATGGAATTTGACACCTTAAGAGAATAAAATATAATTTTTATAAGTATTTTCTTAATGAGACTTTACAAGTGTAAGGGATTCAGCAAGTGAGCCAATATAGCATAATTTGAGAATCAGTTTACTATTATTTACAAAAATCTTATTTACTTACAGTGAACTTATATTGAAGTTGTCATTTTTGTTTGTTAGTTAGCCTTTCTGATCCTCCCCTCTAGCTTTACATCTTATATATGTATGTACTATAGTCTAATCATTACCAATTTTTTATAATGATTTGTATATGCTTAGGAGGACTGAAAAGCTTGACATTCTCAACATCCTTGTATGATTTTTAATAATTTTGAGCATGTGCAATACTCCAGGTAGTCGTTAGCATTGACTAAAAATGTTTGAACTGTAACACAAAGATAAGAAGCATATTGGAGTATCAAAAAGAATGACTGACAGAAAAAAGGTAACAGTGTACGTTTACGGTAAGAAAATAAACATTTTTACATCACATTTAATCAATAACATTTCTAATAGTGTTTTATATTTGGAGCTGGTATTTGTTGGTCTGCAAGAGAAAATCTGCTCATTTTGTAGACTTTATGTGTTCTCCTAATGTACAATTTATTCAAAATAATAATTTGGTTTGCAACATAAAGACATAGATTTGACAGCAGATATGAACCAAGATGACCAGTTAAGCCTCAGGATAGCTTTATTCTTTTCCCTGGCATGCTTAACTCTGCTTTACTCTATCACTTCCACTATAGAAAAATAGGATAGTACTTTGTATTGTCGTTGGAGTCTCTTTAAATAAGTGGTTTCATACACTACCAAAACATGCAGGTTGCTTAACCTCCATAATGTGGTATACATTGAGAGATATTATTTATTCGTGAACTTGTTCATTCATGCTATTTTTCCGAGGGATGTAATGGGTGGAGGCCTGTTCCACACAGTGAGATCTTCCTGACTTTACACATGTTTATTTGCTTGTTTTTATACAAGATGTTCGGAAGTGTCTCTCCCTGGACACCTCCAACCTACTGAATGGAGTCTGTGTTAAGCCTGGCCTTCACTCTAGACTTTAATTGTAGGTCTCATTTCCCATTCAAGCACATCTATATGGCCGGAGATGAAAAAATGACCCTTGGGGTTTTCACCTCAGTTTGTTTTTAAGGTCAAAGAAACAGATTTTGCGCACATCTGTGGCTAGATTCTTTTTAAAGTTCAAGAGTACTTTTAGGTCATCATTAGTGATTTCTTAGGATGTGCTTTAGAGCCTTAATGACCCATAAGTAGAATTCCATTTACTATTTTATGGACACTTCTCATGATTAATACGTTGTATCCACCAAGCTTGCATCTTTCTACTTAAATTACCACTGTTTTTTTAAATATATAGTCTTTTTTGATTAGCTACATTTTAAGTTGTATATGCAATTAACCAACACTTTGTGGTTGCATTGTCTTTTCTCAGGTTGTTTTGTTACATACTTTCTCAGGAGGGTGTACAACTATAAACTGTTGAGCTCTTTGTTAGCTCCTTTGAAAACACTGGTAGTTTTAGCTGGCTTATTCCCATTATAGATATAGACACTTCCATATGCAAAGTTTCCTCCTACCTCCAGATGTTTGATCCTCAGAAACCAAATTGGTATATTGACTGCATGTAATTTTGTGTAAGAAGTGTAGTTCTTCGAAACCGTATATTTTTAATATATAACTGTATGTGCTTAAATAAACAGTATCATCCTGAGAAAGTAGCTATTACAATATAAGATATATTGGTATTTTTGTCTAAGGTCTGTTTTGCAATGTTATTTCAAGAAAAACATACTGTTGAAAAGATTTTGGCAATATTAAATTTGCAGTATCAGATTTATAGTATGGTGAGCATAAAGTTTTAAGAAAGCTAAAAACAATATAGCATTTTTTTCTTTAATTGGGGAGATAGTTACTATTTATTTCAGCTATTCAGGACTCAAAGTAAAATGTCAGTTGATTAAAGTAGGGTAATTTGTCCTTAAACCTCCTGTCTATTCAAATGAGGGGCATTTGGGGGCTGAGAGGCAAAAGGACACAATCCCTATGAAAAAAGGCAGCTGAGAGATGTGTGTTAAGAAAAAAGTAAGTTACTTGCCTCATGCTCATAGCAACATCAAAGAGGTAAAAAAAGTTCTCTGAGTTAAATAAATTGTCATGGTAAGGAATGTCGGTAGACAATCATAGGATAAAAGGTAGGTAAATAAAATGGTCTTACAAGATCTGTTAAAATATAGTAGGCTTGATGTGAAGATGAGTCTCATTAATGTTAATAATTTCCAATGGGGTTAATGGGGGAGAGCACTTTCCAATTAGTCCCTGGATAAGTACTGTAATGTAAAAAGGCCAATGTTATGATTCTGATAGCAATTACATTTAACATGCATTTTTCTATTCAAGTTCTCTCCCAACATAATTGAATCAAACCCAAATGATGTTGCTAACAAGACTCTGGGAGGGGCTGGAAATGAACCGGCGGTCTTGGTACATATTGGTACCAATGAGAAAGTTAGTGGAAGATGGAGTGTCCTAAAGAATGATTTTAGAGAACTAGGTAAAAAGCTGAAGGCAAGGACCTCCAAGGTAGTATTTTCTGAAATACTACCAGTGCCACGTGCTAGCCCAGGGAGGCAGAAGGAGCTTAGGGAGGTTAATGAGTGTTTAAAGAAGTGGTGCACTAAGGAGGGGTTTGGGTTTTTATAGCACTGGGCTGACTTCTCACTTCGGTACAATCTCTACAGCAGGGATGGATTGCACCTTAATGATGAGGGAGCTTTTGTGCTAGGGGATAGGATGGTAGAAAGGCTGTAGGGGTTTTTAAACTAGTAAGTGGGGGGGGGGGGACTAGATATAAGTAATGGGGTAGAAAGTGTAGAGGGTATAAGGGATGAATTAACAACTCATAGGGTAGTAGATGGGAGGAGGGGTAGTATCGTCAATAGGGAGGTAGTACTAAGTAACTCAAGTACAGTGGCAGGCTCTTCAGAACTACAGACTCATAACATAAGGTGTATGCTTGCCAATGCCAGAAGCTTGCCAGGAAAAATGGGAGAGTTAGAATTATTAGCAATTAATGAAAAATGGGATTTAATAGGCATTACCGAAACGTGGTGGTATGAATCTCATGACTGGACTGTTAATCTGGATGGTTATAACCTATTTAGGAAAGATAGAGGCAATGGTAAAAGAGGAGGAGGGATTTGTCTGTATGTTAAGCCTGAATTTAAGCATATAGTCAGAGAAGATATTTGTGGTGGACCTAGTGATAAAGTTGAATGTTTGTGGGTAGAGTTAAATAGCGGAGCAGCAAATTCCAAAAGAATATTAGTAGGCGTATGCTATAAACCCCCAAATATAGCTGAAAGTGAGGAAATACAATTATTGTTACAGATTGGAAATGCAGCTAATCAAGGGCAAGTTCTAATAATGGGAGATTTTAATTACCCTGAAATAAACTGGATAAATGAAACCAGCAGTTCAGCTAAGAGGAGCAGGTTCTTGAGTACACTCAGGGATCATTATCTGGCCCAGTTTAAACAAGAGCCTACTAGAAATGAAGCTATGTTAGATTTAGTCATCACAAATAATATTGATATAGTATCAAATGTTGGAATAGGGCAACCTTTGGGAAACAGTGATCACAACACAGTCTCATTTGAGACTGGCCGATTTTAATGGTCTAAGGGCAGCAATACAAAGTATAGACTAGGACAGAGAACTGATAGGTAAAAACACTGATCATAAATGGACAACATTTAAATCCTTACTAAATATACATAGTTATCACTATATACCAAGTGGGAATACAAGTAAAAGGAGTAAATCCCATCCAATGTGGCTTAACAATGATTTAAAGATCAAGATACGGAGTAAAAAACAGGCATTTAAGTTATACAAACAAGACGGGACAGAGACTGCTTTACGGGAGTACAAAGAAATCAACAAGGCTTGCAAAAGCGCTATTAGACTGGCTAAAATAGAAAATGAAAAATTAATAGCAAAAGAGAGTAAGACTAACCCTAAAATATTTTGTAAGTATATTAATGGGAAGAAGGCGAGGAAGGAAGCTATAGGAACATTACAATGTGACACATGCCATCTGAAAATTAGTGACCAGGAAAAGGCAGATGAGCTAAATAGGTTCTTTTCTTCGGTATACACAGGAAGTAATCCAAAAGAGATTGGGAAAAAAAAAAACTTAACAAAGACCCGGGTCCTGATGGAATAAATCCACGGGTACTGAGAGAACTGGGTTCTATAATAGCCAAACCATTATATTTAATGTTTCAAGATTCACTCAACGCATGGTCTCTACCAGATGACTGGAGAAAAGCAGAAGTGATACCTATATTTAAAAGGGAGCAAGAGCAAATCTAGGGAATTATAGACCAGTGAGCCTCACTTTTGCAGTGGGAAAGCTTTTAGAAGGGTTAATAAGGGATAATATACAAGAATATGTCTATTTGAACAGGATTCAAAGTAGGAGTCAACATGGATTTATGAGGGATAGGTCATGTCAAACAAATCTAATTAGTTTCTATGAGGAGGTTAGTAGGAACCTGGATCAAGGCAACTCAGCAAATGTATTTTTTTTTTGATTTTGCAAAGGCTTTTGATACAGTGCCACATGGGAGACTATTGTGCAAACTAAGAGATAAAGGAATTGCAGTAAATATCTGCTCATGGAATGAGAGCTGGCTAAAAGACAGGAAGCAAAGGGTTGTTGTAAATGGAACATACTCTGATTGTACTAATGTGGTAAGTGGGGTTCCTCAGGGTTCAGTATTAGACCCCCTCCTTTTTAACATATTTATTAATGACTTAGAGGTGGGATTGGTGTGTGGTGTCTCCATTTTCATTGATGACACTAAGTTGTGCAAGGTAATTCAATCAGATAATGATGTGCTTTCCCTCCAAAGGGATTTACCGTACATAAAATTGAGGAATGGGCATCTAAATGGCAGATGAGATTTAATATGAATACATGTAAAGTTATGCATCTGGGAATGAAAAATAGCCATGCAATTTATAATCTTAAGGGAGCAAATCTAGTTGTATCAGATATTGAAAGGGATTTGGGAGTGCTTGAGGACAACCACCTAGGTAACAGTGCTCAAAGCCAAGCAGCAGCTGCAAAGGCAAATAAAATATTAGCATGTATTAAGAAGGGTATAGTAGCAAGGGAAGCAAATATAATTCTGCCACTATACAAATCTCTAGTATGCCCTAATTTGGAATATGGAGTACAATTTTGGGCACCACTTCATAAAAAGGACATTTTAGAGCTGGAAAAGGTACAGAGGAGGACAACAAAACTAATAAGGGGGATAGAGGGGCTAAGTTATGAAGAAAGACTAACCAAATTAAACTTATTTTCTCTAGAAAAAAGTGTCTAAGAGGAGATATGATTACCTTATATAAGTACATCCAGGGTCAGTATAAAGATTTGTCAGGGGAGCTTTTTGTGCCAAGAGGTTTTCAACTGACAAGAGGTCATCCCTTGAGGTTATAAGTAAAAAGATTCCACCTTAAAGAAAGAAAAGGGTTCTTCACAGTAAGAAGGGTGGTTAATCTGTGGAATTCTCTACCAGAGGAGGTGGTGACAGCGGATTCGATAGATAACTTTAAAAGGGGGCTGGATTTATTTCTAATTAAAAAGGGAATTCATCGTTATCATGGATAATTGGAGAAATCCAATCGCCAGTATCTGGGCTCAGGAAGGAATTCATTTTTTCCCCCCCTTTGAGACGATTGGCTAAGCCTCACTTGGGTTTTTTCATGTAACTATATAACTCTTATATCTTTCAGACATTCTCAGAGATGAGGTGGAACTGGATGCCCGTTCTATTTATCAGAAGTTATCCTGACTCGGGTTGTATCCTGCTACTTATTTTATTAGGAAATGTGACATTTACTCTATCACAGGCAAGTACCTTTGTACTAATAATAATATTAATTATTATATTATTTTTAAAATATTTTAGGGCATCGTGTTCTGCACTTTTAGAACATGGAGAGTTCAGTTTAAAGTGGGACTGACACCATTACATTGGAAAGCTAATTATTGCAATTTAATTCTTGTGACTTTGCACTTTCTCAGAGTGATTGAAACAAGTAAATGGAGGCTGAAAACACAGACAATTATTTCAACTGGAAATGTATTCAATCACTCAGCAGATGTAAACTAAAAGAGAGAAAACTTATCTGTGATTAGTCACTAACAAAACACTTCTTTGACAGATCAGAAAGATGGATTGACAGACACAAATGTCAAACTTCAATGTAATTATACATCATAAAAATACATGTTTTGATAATATTAAACTGATAAAGTATTTTTTAGTTAAAAACATACCATATTTGGATTGTTTTTATATGTCCCTTGAATCAGAAGCTACTGAAAGATATTTATATGTCACCTGATGCTTGATGTTTACAATATAGGATGTCTAGACCCCCAAATATAAATAGAGTATTAAAGTAAATATGGAATAAAGTACTGAAATGACAATCACAGTGACACAAAAATAGGCACTCACAGGTCATGATGCAGTGAAATAAAGTGAGATTTTATGTTTTTATAGTTTTTAGCATTATGATACCGTCATTTATGACGGGCAAGTTACTTGTTTATTATAATAAAAATGTCATTTTATTTCAAGGCCTGTGAGTGTCCATTTTGTGTGACTGTGTTAAATTGTGATAGTGTACCCTGACATAATATACTACTAGTTATCTTGTATGCCATACACAAAGTAGAATGTTAAGAAACATGCCACCTAATAAGGCCATTGAAACAATGAACGTGAGCTTGAGGGAGGCCAAAGGGGCAGTGGCTGACCGATGTGCCTGTCATGCTGACTGGACAACAATAACAAAGCATGTCACACATACAGTGTGCCAAAATATATATATATTTTAAATTGTTTCCTGGCTTGCAAAGCTGCTGATTTGTAAATTACTTCATCATACATGTGAAACTTTCATTAAACTACAGTTTTTTTTTCAATGTAGTAAAAGCCATGTTTGTTTATTCAGTTAAATATTTGTTTTCAATCCAAATTCTGAACAGGACAATGCTCAAACTTCTAATAGCCTGGAAGTAGGGGCAGATGTGACCACATTTTGGTGGGGGGAGTGGACCAAGTGGACAGCTTGTACACGGACCTGCGGAGGAGGAGTGAAGTCTCAGGAGAGGCACTGCCTCAGGCAAAGGTATGTGGGACGTGCTCTGCAATGACAAATCATAGAGGTGTATACTGTGTTTGTGAGGTATGCAGTGGAAGTCGGGATGCTTAGTTAAAGTACAGTAAAGTGATATAAAATAAGTAAAATCTTTTAAGGAGGGAAAATAAATCGAAACAGCCTTTTATTTAGTTCATGTTATATGGAGGTATGAACATCCCTAAGAAGATGTACACTAGAACTGTCTTTAAGTGTTTTGTAATGTAGGAAAGAATACGGGAAGTTAAATTGAATTAGCAATAAGCCTCTTCTGATTCACACAGTTCAGTTAATAGTTTCCTATTGGTCCAAGTGTTGATAATGTGTTGGTCTTGAACTGCACCAAATTAGAGAGTGGAATAAAAAAAAAAGCCACTGGCAGTGCTGTGTGCAGTATAAGGTGCTATATGAAGATTCACAGTTTGTTGCCTACCTACCTCACTCAGTGATATGCTTTGATGGATGGGAGGAAGGAGATAGTCTAACTTGGTAGCTCCTAGCGACGAGCAGAAGGAAATCAAAACACAATAGTAATAATTCATAACTTTATATAAGTGGGCTTATAGGGCTTTCATTATGTTGGATGCAGGTTATACCTTTTCAAGGGCAATAACTTGTTTTTTCCACTATTGTTCACATCTAAAGGCATGTACAACCATAGTTGTCTAGCTTTGCAGCAATCTTTGGGACCCCTTTTGAAGAATCTTGATTTTGACATTGAGTGTCAGCTGCAACCAGGCAGTCTAGAGGGACAAATATTTATCTGTAGAGCTCTGTAACCTAGGTAGACTGCACCTTAATGCTTCCTCATTATCATCTGTTAGAAGGAAGTCTTAACATTGTTGCAAATAATTTGCAAATATGGAATAAAAGATAAATTAAGAGTATATATAAGTTTCATGGATTATGAATCCGTAATGTATGCAAACATTTTTGGCAATGACTCCCCACCCCCACAAAAAAAAACTTACCCTAAGGTTTGCAAAATGTACTCAGTTTTCTGGCAGTTGATTTTGAGAAGGAATGTCCCTGGAAATCCAAGCTCACGGCCCTAAGTAAATCGGGCTGTGTAAACTGCGGCACACTCGTAAATCGTCGGCAGGAAAAATTTTCAACCTTGTTGTTAATCTTTTGCTCGCCCCATTATGACACTAAGCCCACACCCTTAAATCCTTCCTTTGCCGCAAGTGGTTTTAGTGTAGGGCTTACCCAAACCAAGCGGTATGGATGAGAAACGGCTCTAGTAGCCAATAGTGTTTGAAAACGTAAGGATTATTATAATGAACAAAACCAAGTGCCATAACTGCGGCAAGAAACCATAATACATTTATATATTCATATATTATCTTTTATTTTTTATTTTTTTTACAAAATTAAAAGTTAATATAGGGTTAAAAAAATGTACTTGATTTTCCATTGGTGAGTAAGAGGTTCTTATGTAGGCACCTCCAGGGGTGTGGAAATCAAATTTAAAAAATAAATAAATCTGTATGTGTAGAGAATGAATTAATCAGATGTATTTTTCTGAAATAAGCAGGAAGATTTAGAAAGTTAAAAACAGGGAAACACCATGTACCTTTATCTGTGATGTCTAGTATTGTGTTTCAGTCTAAAACATACTGTTTAAAACCTGCTATTTCTCTGACAAATATGTGAGCTGCTTGTTCTTTTTAGAGCCCGTTCACATCTCTTGCTTTACCAAACATACTCTTTAATATCTAAAAACAATAGGTAACATATTTTTCATATTTACAGAAGAAAAACACTTAATGGACAGGGGAATAAAACCTGTACTGGAACATCCAAAAGATATCAGCTCTGCAAAGTCCAGGTAAGAGTATTATTGAATCATTAGAAGAATAGCAAACCAACATTATAAAGTAGAGGTCTAACACTAGTTAAATTTGTTTATTTCCAATAAGCAAAATGCCTGGTTAAATTTAAATCTAATAATTCCTTGGTGTGAATCTGTCTGTCAAACTCTAAGCCAACCGCATACAATTCCATTAAATGTTCATATTAGTGACTGCCAATCAGCAAATATGTATCATTGTATCAGTCAATATACCGTCCAGTCACATTATTATGATCACCAGCTAATATCCTGAATAACCGTTGTGTGCAGCGTGGTAATAAGTGTGTAAGATGCTAGAAAATTTTGAAGGGTATCTATAGCTATGCAGACTGCAGTTCATCCGACAACTGATGAATTGTGAGTGGTGCAGAATCTATACGGTCAAGGTGGTCGGTTGGGTTCAAGTCCGGGAATATGGAGGACAGGGAAGTACTTGGAAGTCTTTGTTGTGCTCCTCCAACTACTCCCGGACAATTCTGGCCTCATGACATATTGCATTGTCCTGTTGGAAGATCCTATCCGATCTGCAAGGATTTATAGATAACCCAATCCATTGAGAGTGCCTTCCTAGGGGTATGAGTGGACCCAGAAAAGGCCAAGAAAACATTCCCCAGAGCATAATGCTGGCACCACCAGCTTGTGCTCTTCCAACAATGGTTGCAGAGTGTTTGTTCTCTGAGGTTTCATGCCTGAAACGCCAACATCTGTCTAGTCAATAAAGCAAAAAACTTGACTCATCATAGAAGACAACCCTTTGCCAATCAGAAGAGGTCCAATTTCTGTACTGTTGTGCAAATTGAAGCTATTTCTGGTGATGAATCCTCGTAAGAATGACTGCAGTGACCGGCTGTTTGCTTCGGAGCACCATATGCAACAGGGTTTGCTGTACTTTCACTTTAGACACACGTCTGGTAGCCCCCTGATTCATTTGGACAGTCAGTTGCTCAACTGTATTGTGGCAGCGGGCCCACATACATCTACACAGCCGACGTTCAACTCTGACATCAATGGCACATTCTGTTTATTTGCAATGGTACCATTTGTCCAGTCATGGTACACTTTAACCACAGAAGCACGCAAACAGTTCACAAAATACTGCCACCCTTGGCCCAAAAGCCAAAGACCATCCCCTTTTCAAAGTTAGATAATTCGCATGTTTTACCCTTGACAGTGATGGTTGATATGTTTTGCAAAATGCCTACATGTCACCTTATATACTTACCAAGCCAGCTTATGAAATATGCCGTATTTCATTGGCTATGCGTTGCTGACGTCAAAAGTAGGAAGAGGTCACCCTGTATGTTTACTTTTGTTGAAATGTGAGGAGGCCGTGTGTGAGTTTTAAATTTTTTTTATTTTTTTTTATTAAAGACAAAGCCATTGGCACAACAGTTTTGAAGCAGGGTATTGAGTCGTAAGGTATAGCTAGAGCCATACACCAATGTCATTTTAAATACTAATATTAATATCAACTGAATAGATAGGTTTAACTGGAAAAAATAAAGAGAAGACCAAAAGAAGGTAAGTATAAATATGATAGGAGTTGGTAGGTGATCACTCACATCCTAGGACATATTACAAATGCCTTTGAAGGACCCCAAAAGTGTCATATTTATAGTATGCTATGAGAAGAACTTCACTTGATAATGTTCAAAATGTTTTTACAAAATTTTAAATAAATAATTACAGCTTTTTATTTGTAACTGTTGTATTCAGTAAGGCCGCATAGGGTAACCATCCCCCTCAAGCTACAGAGAGAGTAGAAGTCTAATATGAAATCCTCCATGAATCAAATTAATTTAAATATAAGATTTTCTATCTATAATACAATTTTATGTTCCTCTTTTTTTTTGTTACACGCTTCTCAAGCATGTAAAGTTCCTTTAATTCATCTAGTTTTGACACCACTTATATCAAGAGGATCCGGACCTACATTATCAGTTGTCATACAAAATTGTTCGGTCATCCTAAACTCAAAGTGTCACCTGTCCCCCTCATTCACAATCAAACATATTGCACAACATATTTATTCCACTCCATCTCTTTGAAACCTGCACTATGGGAATCACAGTTGATGGAAATACTGATTTAAATCTCTACAGTTGAACCAGTGACTGCAAGATCAATTTGACCTCACAGTAGGTTCAACATCTACCTTTGGGCCCAAGGGCGTAGGAACCAAATCTGGGGTGATAGAATATATATACATACAAAATTAAAAATAATAATAAAGATATATATATATATTTATACAGTGGATATAAAAAGTCTACACACCCCTGTTAAAATGTCAGGTTTCTGTGCTGTAAAAAAATGAGACAAAGAAAAATAGTTTCAGAACTTTTTCCACCTTTAATGTGACCTATAAACTGTACAACTCAATTGAAAAACAAACTGAAATATTTTAGGTAGAGGGAAGAAAAAATATAAAAATAAAATAATATGGTTGCTTAAGTAGGCACACCCTTAAACTAATACTTTGTTGAAGCACCTTTTGATTTTATTACAGCACTCAGTCTTTTTGGGTATGAGTCTATCAACATGGTACATTTTGACTTGGCAAGATTTGCTGACTCTTCTTTGCAAAAACACTCCAAATCTGCAGAACCCTGAAGGTTTTGTGCCAAAATTGACTGGTATTTGGAACTGTTCATAATTCCCTCTATCTTAACTAAGGCCCCAGTTCCAGCTGAAGAAAAACAGCCCCAAAGCATGATGCTGCCACCACAATGCTTCACTGTGGGTATGGTGTTCTTTTGTTGATGTGCAGTGTTGTTTTTGCACCAAACATATCTTTTGGAATTATGGCCAAAAAGTTCAACCTTGGTTTCATCAGACCATAACACCTTTTCCCATATGCTTTTGGGAGACTTCAGATGTGTTTTTGCAAAATGTAGCCTGGCTTGGATGTTTTTCTTTGTAAGAAAAGGCTTTCGTCTTGCCACTCTACCGCATAGCCCAGACATATGAAGAATACGGGAGAGTGTTGTCACATGTACCACACAGCCAGTACTTGCCAGATATTCCTGCAGCTCCTTTAATGTTGCTGTAGGCCTCTTGGTAGCCTCCCAGACCAGTTTTCTTCTCATCTTTTCATCAATTTTGGAGGGAGCTCCAGTTCTTGGTAATGTCACTGTTGTGCCACATTTTCTCCACTTCATGATGACTGTCTTCACTGTGTTCCATGGTATATCTAATGCCTTGGAAATTCTTTTGTACCCTTCTCCTGACTGATACCTTTTAACAATGAGATCCCTCTGATGCTTTGGAAGCTCTCTGTGGACCAGGGCTTTTGCTGTGGGATGCGACTAAGAAAATTTCAGGAAAGACCAACTAGAGCAGCTGAACTTTATTTGGGGTTAATCAGAGGCACTTTAAATGATCGCAGGTGTATGCTGACTCCTATTTAACACGATTTGGAATGTGATTGCTTAATTCTGAACACAGCTACATCCCCAGTTATAAGAGGGGGTGCAGACTTATGCAACCACATTATTATTAATTTTTTTTCCTACCTCCACCTAAAAGATTTCAGTTTGTTTTTCAATTGAGTTGTACAGTTTATAGGTCACATTAAAGGTGTGAAAAGTTCTGAAATGATTTAGCTTTGTCTAATTTTTTTACAGCACAGAAACCTGACATTTTAACAGGGGTGGGTAGACTTTTTATATCCACTGTATGTGTGTGTGTGCATATATATATATGTGTGTGTGTGCATATATATATTTTTATATATATATATATATATATATATATACCTCCCCACTTTCTCCCCAGTACCTCCTCTACCCAGAGCACCCCCCACTCTCTCTCCAACTTCTCCCTCACTCTCTCCCCAGCACTTCCCCCAATACCTTCTCTTCACCTCCTGTGCCTGGCTGTCTGGATATTTCAGACAGCTTGTCTCACGAGATAACACAAGATGTTGTGAGAGTTGGCTTTCAGAGTAACCCCGCAGTTACAGGAACAGGCGGTGAGGGGCAGGTATTGGGCGAGTACAGGCTGTATACGGGCCTCACTTAAGCATATTGCAGAAAGATCTTAAATGGAGTCAAAACCTTGACCAAATTAACCAATTAACCATTTAACATGACTCATTTATAGCATATACCTGCTGTTATAAAACCGCTTTTAAACGTGGCACATAATGGCTAAACAAGCGTTAGGTAACCTACCCCCATAAAGTATTGTTTTGATTAATTAGATCTTATCAGTGTGTGGCTGATTTCTAACTAATGACCTGTATTTTGTGAAATTTCCACTAATCACAAATTCATTTTGCACACCTAAATATACATATACATAGTGTGTGTGTGTCTGTGTGATCGGACCTACTCCATTAAAAATGTACCATTGTTGTAAACATAAATGTTTACCCCTCTTTGATTGTTATACCCTAATTGCCTAAATTGTAACACGGTTTGCTAAATAGACTCCTTAGAATAACATAGAAAGTGCCTTTATTACGTGTTCTACTTCCCTTTTAGAAACAATTCCATAAACACATAGCTTGGTATTTACAATATATGAAACCACAGCGTAATCATACACACAAACATTGGTAACCTATAAATTATACATGTGATGTGTCTAAGATAATTTCCACTTGCTATTATGGTTTTGTTCCTATAAATTATTGTGACACATATATTTCAATTCCATAGTCTCTATATTCCAGAAACTACTTAATATATATTCTCTTAATAAATTATTCAAGTTTGATCTATTTGAAAAATAATTGGATTGATCTATGATGACCTCTCCAGCTGCCTTCATATAAATATTTAAATTTAGGATTGCCCCTCCAATGGCAGGAGTTTCCGTGAAGAGCAGTGCACATCTTTTAATTCCCACGTCTACAATGGAAGAACATATCAATGGAAACCACTGTATCCTGGTAAGCATCTTAGTGTTAAAGAAAATAATATAATATATGATATTTTCTTAGATATTGTAAATAGCTTTTAGTAGGTGGTACACACAAAAGTGCATCTAATAAAGATTAAAAAATAAAATGTTTTTAAGAATGAAATCTAAACCATTGGCTCTCAACCATTTTTTTCTGAGGTCCAACTGACAATGTTACAACACCCATGGGATCATTTATTTTGATTTAGTTTTTCACTGATTTGAATATTGTTAATTTTATCCTCAGATACATTCATGAATAATCTGATTATAACTCTGACTAATGAAAGTGGTATGTTTAAAATGTTGTTCCCTTCTCATTCTTCTTCGTTCTTGAGGACCAGCAGATAAGATCTCATGGACCTGCTATTGAGAATCACTGATTTAAGTGGTTCTACTCATCCACGTTTTAATTTGTTAGATGAGATTGCTTCTCCTAGGTGACTCTACTAGCATTTTTATTTCCTTTTTCTTTCCACTCTGCATTCGTTCTTGAATCTGGTATCAACATGTAGGGTAGTTTCCCAACTGAAATCAGTCTCCGTATACTTGAAAATACTATTTATGACCCCTTATGAAGTTCCAGTTGGCCATGGAAATTGATGACCTCCATTCTTGTCTGTACAGCAGGCTTGCCTCTTGGAATATGAGGGGCAATTTTGGCTTTGCCTAGATAGAAATTAGCAAAAATGCTGAGGACTGCATGGTTTCGGACAGAGAGTCATATTTAGTCCAGGAGCCTAAAGTTTCTTGTTTAGAGGGTCAACATGCACATTCTTGAAGTTGAGATTGAGACCTTTCCATGCTACCCATGCTTTGTCTTTCCATTGTTTTCTTGAAACACCTATGAAGAACATTTCAACAGAATAAGGTGTCATCCTACTAAAAGTAATTTATTTTCCCTAGTACAGATACAGCTAAATGCTTCTGTAGATATTGCAGTCTCTTTTTAATGGTTGTATGGATTTACTCCAAGTATGGCTAGACAAATCCTTTTTATTGACTATTAAACTCTTGACTTTTTGAACCCTGTGGATATTGTCTGGTTTTAATGTGAAATCCCATTTGGGAAAGGGAAGTTTCATTATTTAAGCCCCCGGCTTTATAAGTCTTAGAATGTTGGCAGTTTTTCGGTAATCTCAACATGAGTCATCTTGGAAGGTAAATATCAGAGTTTTGTATGGACTAATTAAGATATGTTGAATCTTAGATGACTATGTGCATATCTCCAGCAAACCTTGTGATCTCCAGTGCACCACAGTTGATGGTCAAAGACAACTGATGGTTCAAGCTCGGGACGGCACATCTTGCAAGTACAGTGACTACCGAGGGGTTTGCGTGTCTGGAAAATGTGAGGTTTGTTGAATTATTACAGTATGACATTTGCCAGTAGCCATTACAAAATCTTATAACAGATGCAATATTTGCTAGTCCGTCCATATTGTGTTTACAATTTTTCTCTCCCCAGCCAATTGGATGTGACGGTGTCTTGTTCTCCACCCACACCCTGGATAAATGTGGTGTCTGCCAGGGCGACGGGAGCAGCTGCATCCACGTCACTGGGAATTACAGAAAGGGAGCTTCCAATCTTGGTAACTGGCTGAAGGTTATCAACATCCAGTAGACATAATCCACTTCTCAGACAGGGAATGTAAAAACATATTCACATTCAGTCTTCCAAGTCATGCTCATGTGTGAACTCTGTAAGCCTTCGCTTATTGTAGTGCCTGATCTTCAAGTTATGTCATTAAAGGGCAACTGTAGAACTTTAATACAAGAATATATTTGTCAAGTATTTGTAAGATCAAGTAAATTAAAATATGTAATATTTTGACGTCCACACTGCATGCCTCTAGGGTACCTCCATTTCGTCCTTCTACAAAATGCACACTTTTACATGAGTCTGTCTGAAGTTGAGTTTAAAATCTCTAGTGGCACATTAGCCCTGACAAAAGAACCTACAACTTAAAATCTCTAAATTCTGTTTTTTTAAACTGATTACATTAGTACTGACTGCTAAAAAATACCATTTGTTAACTGGCAAAGTAGCCAGTAAGAGTTCATTAATTGAAGCTCTAAAATCAACCAATGTAGCTGTTGATAATTGAATGCATTCTGTAAATTTACATAGCTATGGGGTGGCACGTCCTTCGTGCGCTATAGAACAGCGCGCCGTCATCAGGGTGCCGACAACTTCGCTCTGATGACGCTCTGCGCTCCAGCCTGCATCCCATCTGCCACAGAGGCTTCTCATGCGCGAGCGCCCCCATCTCATATTTACTGGACCTGCTTGCTGGAGGCTGCCAAGGCCAAGGTAAGGGGCTGACAGTTTGCCATGTGGCACTGGTATGTTTCACTAGGAGCATATTGTTTGTAATGTCACTGTCATTGTGTGCATGTGTCACTAGGAGCATGTTGCATTGCGTGTTTATCACTACATGTCACTGTCATTATTTGCATGTGTGAGAACATGACACAATGCCTGGCCCATATGGCACGCTGTCAGACCCTTACCTTTCCAAGCAGGTCCAGTAAATATGAGATGGGGGCGCTCGCGCATGAGAAGCCTCTGTGGCAGATGGGATGCAGGCTGGAGCGCAGAGCGTCATCAGGGTGCAGTTCTCAACGCCCTGATGATGGCGCGCTGTTCTGTAGCGTGCGATGGTCGGGTGCCCATTTTTTGTACTGATCAAATTTCTTCTATATTATTTTTGAATAACTAAGCATGATACTTGACTAAATGTTTCAATAGAAAGCAAAAGAAAAAGAAGAAACAAAGACATGCAACCTTTTATATTTGCTAAATGTATTGACAATTATTATTTATTAACAGCAGGAATGATCATCAAGTTGAAAGTTGGAGATTCTGTTTGTAATTGTTAACCTACCAAGCAAGCAATTTGCACAAGCCATTTTGTTTGTGTTGGTTAAGTTTGTTTCCCTGAGTTTAACAAAAACTTATAAAGCAAGTGTCAAGCGCATAAAGGTGCTGTTATGTATTGTTATCTGATAAGCATGTTCATCACTTATGGGTTCATTTACCACAGAGAAATGTTATATTTTAGAGACAGTCCGACTAGTGAGAAGTTAGTGAGATATTTTAGTAACAAGGTTTGCGATGACAGTTTTTAGTACCCGGACTTTGATCTTATCTACCAGGACTTTGATCTTATCTACCTGTCGACAATTTTTAACACACAGAATCTTTTAGGTTACTCCTTAATCACCCATATTCCTGTTGGTGCAAGAGATATCCAGATTGTGGAGCGCAAGAAATCTGCAGACATCCTGGGTAACTAATATTGTAAAACGTTAATTTCTCTGTCCATTGTTGAGATACTGAGCATGTGCAGGACAAATCACATGATTGGCTGAGAGACCGAAAGAGATATGCATACATACAGACAGAAGCATAAAGAGACGTATATATATATATATATACATATATATATATATATATATATATATATACATATATATATATATATATATATATATATATATATACAAAATTAAGAAAATGCCACCAATTAATAATCAAAATGATAATGTGTGTGTGTGTGTATATATATATATATATATATATATATATATATATATAATGGCAATGGATTGAAGAACGAGGCATTTGTGGGCATTTGCATGTCCCAGCTCAGCTTCCCAGAATGCAGTGTAATCACTGTTTTTCTTGGAATTCTTAGCTGGAAGCAGGTTTTTTAACTTGTTTTAGACATTTAAATGTGAACACAGATGTACTATTTATTTACATAATATATAGTAGCATTATATACTATATATATAGTAGCTCGACTTTTGCACGCTAGAAGCATGCGCAAACCGACAAAAGCGCGCCCGACAATAGCGCCCAACATCTGCACGCAGGAGTTAAGGTAAGGACTTAAGGTTGGACATAGGGGTGTAAGCTTTTAGGGTTAGGGGTCTTTGGGTAGGTTTATGGGTGTCAGGTATTAGGGGTGTTTGGGTTAGGGTGTCTTTGGGTGGTGTGAAGATCAGTTTGCCCTTAACTAATATACTGTCATGTTTTAAAGGATAGTTGTAGAAGGGGACACGTAATTCCAATTCTTGTCCACAAGATGTCACTGCAGGACATTGGGGTAATTACAGGCTCTTTGTTCTGTTTTGCCACTCTGATCCTCAGTGGGTGCAGCCCAGTGATCCATCCCCCCAAGCCAAGGCCCCATATTCATCCGCTCTTGATTGGCTCTAATCACCCAAGTCAACATAATCCCCCCCACTCCCAGCTGCCGTTCCCTTACTGGATGATCCTGATCGGGGAGGGGATTTTTGGGATAGGTCTTCCCACCGACATGAAAAAATGTGAGATAGAGTTTGCTGTAAAAAATAAAGTGGTTGTTGTTACTTGGAACGCATAGAGGATGGTGTGTTTTATTTAACAGTATATAGCGAGAGTTATAATATACAAATAAATAGAGATCAAAATAGAAACCTATATCCTAGTTTCTTTCTTCTTTTTATCAACTGAGAAGTTCCCTCAAGTGGTTGGCAAACTTTAATAAAACTGTAATGAATCCTTACTTTTACTAAAACCATACTAGACACAATGAGTTTGTAATGAGTTGGAATTGCTCATTTTGTTAGAATCATAACAATAGTCCAAATTCACTGGCTTACTTGCTTTCTCACTTGTGAAGTGAGACCTCTCCAATTCTTATGTTATACTATGTAACCGCTTCACGAAAGTAAAAAAATAACGTGTCCAATCTGAATAAGACAATCTGTAGAGGTCTCACCTCCCTATCTAGAAAACTTCTTATAGTCATTTGTAATAACTAGACTGTGAAATAAAATCTTGCAATTGTTGCTCTGTATGACTTGGATTTGTTTCTCCAGCTGTTGCGGATGAGTCTGGACATTTCTACTTCAATGGTAATTTCAAGGTGGATACTCCGAAAAACTTCAACATTGCAGGCACTGTGTTTAAATACAGGAGGCCAATGGACGTGTATGAAACTGGCATTGAATACATAGTGGCGCAGGGGCCAACCAACCAAGGCCTCAACATCATGGTAAATAATTTCTGGGTTACATACATAGTAGTAGTTTAGGTTAATACAAATACTTAAAGGTTCACTGCTGTGTTTGTAGATTTTATTTGTTTATTTAATAGCTGATTAGCAAAAAATAATCTGTACTGGAAAACAAAAAAAATCAATGTAGCTTTTGAAAGGTACATTTGACTTCAGCAAGTGAGAGAAGATATGTCCAGGAGGCTGTCCTGATAGCAACTACCTTTCCTAAGGAAGCCACTGCAGGAAAATCTAGGCCAGTCAGAAAAACCTGTATGGCAGTTTCCTAGCCAGCTCCTCTCCCACTCTCTGGACAATATGGAGTGGAGAAAAGCTGCTCTGCTAGACCTTAAAACATTGAAGTTCAAACGTAAGTTTTAAAAGCTTTGAATCTATTTTCTACAAATCAGTCAGCTACTATATACTTTAATTAAATCCTAATTTATGGCCATTACACTGGTCTTTTCAGTCTATCAGATCTAACCTTTTTATATTTCCTCCTGGAAGCATATTTATCATATATCTGTTCAGTAAAATATTTGAATGTTTAACTAGGTGACTTAATTATTTTTATCCTTCTCAGTAATTTAGATATAAAAAAATATGCTTAATTTACTTTTAAGAAACCCCCAGAGCAACAGATTCTCAGCTAGTGGGACTGTTTTCTTTCTTACTGTGTCCTTTCAATGCAGGTTAGCATCTTGCACAGCTTTGACCTAAGAACACAACCACAGGGTAGGGGCTTCACATAGATGTGTGTCTATATACAGCAGTATTACACTGTTAGTGTGAAACTCCCCCCTGTGGTTGTGCTTTTAAGTCACAGTTGTGCACAATGTTAACCTGCATTGTAACATGTCAGTCTACATTGACAGAAAACAGGAAGAAAGAGGGCAATCACGCAAGCTTAGATTCTGTTTGTCTGGAGTGAGAAGGATAAAGTAAGTAATGTAAAAAAAAATACTAAAGAGAGTCTCTTTAAAAGTCTGGTTATTAATCACAACATTTTATAATATTCAGGTATGGAACCAAAATGGCAAGAACCCATCCATTACTTTCCAATATACCCTACTGAGGAGCCCACACTCAAGAATTGTCCAGTCTGTCTACTACCCGTGTTCAGACTCAGAGAGTGAGGAGAGCAAGGAATTTGAGGACAGAGGTCTGGAATTGACATCAAAGAACGCAAGTCAGTTCAGAATAAAAGGAGAAGCTCCTGGCTTTGGCAAGTCGACGGAACAACTCAACAGGCCTGTGACTAACGAGGTGTATGAAGGAGGAGAAACCATAGTCTGTGGAAAAAAATCCAAAAACAGACAAGTGAAAGGTATCAATATGCAACACCTATTCTGTCCATATCTAGTCGAAATGTAATATGACAATAAAAACTAGTACTTAAAAAAAATCATTTTAGCTTTAAAGACTTACATATGAAATTTAGTGTGTGAGTCTACAGCAGACATGGTTCTCCCCATCAGGTGTTCATGGAGTAGCAAGCTTTTCTGAGTTTTGCTTATGCCAGTCAGAAAAAAAAATTATACTGTTTCCTTGGCATATTCTTTTGCACTTTGTAGACACCTAAAAGAAAGTGGTGATAAGCAGCTCTGCTAGTCTCTGAAATACTAAATTTCAGAGACTAGCAGTACATTAAGAAAAATATATTTTCTTAATGTACGTATGATCACTACAGTGACTTTTTAATAATAGCTTATCTTCCATTTTGTACTTAGACATAAACATAAGTTGCTCGGAAATGAAAGATCATACTGAGAGAAGATAAAAATGTATGCATACAAATTCAGGTGTAATATGTGTGGCACTAAGACCATAAGTCAAATATGGTTATCTGTAAGTTGTGCAAATGAGAGGAAAGTCACTCCTTTATCTGGTTGCATTCATCTACCTTAGTTACTGACTAGCTATTGAGCGATGAGAGAAGAGCAATATGTTGGTCTTTCCTGAGTAACATTTGGCTCTAATGTCCGTAGGTTGCGACCTTTGATCTATTGGGTCCACATCACATACAACCAAAGAGAACCTTGTTTTGTTTTAAAGGAAAACTATTGCATGCAAAAACAGAAACGTTTAGGGATCCTTGTGGTTAGAACAGACTTGTTGTAGGTGAAGGTCTCCACATTTTGAAATCCTTTTATTGTCCTGAAAAACTGAACATTTAAAGTGATGTGAAATGCAACTGCTGTGCTTCAAGAGTTTGCTTATAAATACTTTTAGTAATTGCTAGTACAGAAAATGGTACATATAATGAGGATGGATATTTGGCATCAATGTCAATGAACTTCCAACCATTTTATTAAATGATTGGAGCTGAGCTGCGTTATTCCATGTCAGCTCTGCAGAAGTGAAGTTCTTTGCACATTGTTGAAACTGTGATATTGTGACTTTATGTGACTGGGGAATCAATTACTGTGATTGTCAAGACACCTTTTAGGGACGATAGTTGTCTTATGCCAATTTTTAAAGTTTATACCTGTTCTCTGTTTGCTAATCCTATTAACTCATCAGAAATTATTTATAAAAAGTCAAAAGTCAAACAACTGTTGTCTGTCCACATGCCTCAGTTTAAAAACATGCAGTTTAAAAACATTCATAGCAACAATTATATTGCTCAACCTTGAACAATAGCTTCAAGGCCCTTAGTTTGTGCAGAATTTATAAATACGGAGCTTCAAGGAAAGATTTATACATTATGCAACCAATACCTAAAATGTTCTGTCAATTCAACAGATATGAAAAAAAGGTAATACTGTTTCCACGTGTTTTCAACCTTATATCAGATGGTGCCCGGTAGAATTGATGATTTCTGACTCTTTAAGTATATACAACTAAGATTGTCTATTCTATTTATTTTACTCATAGATATTGATGACTGTATTTTGGAGGACTGGAAATAACTTGTTATTGGTGACTAATTTATTGTATTCTCTCTCACTAGATAGAGACACAAATAGGACTACTTATCTGACAGATACTGGAGAGCTGGACTCGGCATCCAAGTTCAACTCAAAGGAGTTTCTCTCACGCAATGTCATTATCAACCAGTTAGCCACCAAATTATCTGACTCTAGAGAACCCTTCTCCAACATAACGAGAAGCATCCTCTTTTCTCAGGGAGAGCCCCTGAATTCAGTTGAACCCAACCTTGACACTCTATATATAGATTACGAGGACAATGATGATACAGCACCCTTCAATCTCAACATCACCTACCTAGAGCTAACTAGTGATCGGACCATTAATACCTCTGCTGAGACTAACCTCACCAATGCCACTGTCTCATCCAGTAACATATCTTCAAACAGGACACATAAAGTGAGGTAAGTAAGCTTAAAAATGGTTCATCTTAAACACTGAATTTCTTAGATTGCTCATCTTGTATACTAAAACTGCTAATTTTAAAGTTCTGGGAACTACAGAAACTACTTGTTTTAATCTCCAATTAGATGTGTTTTGGAATGAAGACAATTATTATAAATTTTAAAGCAACCACCTCAGATAATGTGATATTAAAGTCCAGTCTAGGTAATATGTAAAATCTGGAGCAATATAGATTTTAATGGGGAGGGCCACCAAAAAGTGATGTGTTAAGAGGAGATGGCTTTCTCCCAAAAAATATTGCGTCTGGAATCTTAATAGCATTCTTTATCCAATCTCTCAAGGACTCTTTCTTGAATATTGAGCAGCATTACAAAATTAAGATCATTTGGGATAACGATATTTCCCTGGCAACATTCCTTGAAAAACAGTTATATCAGTGGACCAGTTGGTTACTTTCCTAAGCTAGTGTAATAGTCACTAAGGACCTTAAGGAAGGCGCTGTGTACTCTTTCGCCCACCTGCTTCCATGTCTCAGTGATTCTGTGTGCCGTTCACCTCTCTCAAGGAAGCTTAGATGTACAATACACCATCAGCAGAGGCACACATTGCCCAACAGAGATACAAATGGGCTCAATTACTATTTTGCAATAATTTAAACAAAGTGTACGTCATTAATAACAATATTACATAGCATAAAAAGAGACAGGGACACAATTTAGCCTTATGCATTTCATGCTTATAATACTTCATCAAATATCACTTTATTTAAAATATTATATAAGTGTTTTTAACTCTTCATCCAATATCACTTTATGTAAAATATTAGATAAAGTGATATTTGATGAAGCGTTAAAAACCCTTATTTAAAATATTAGATAAGGGTTTTTAATGCTTCATCAAATATCACTTTATTTAAAATATTAGATAAGGGTTTTTGATATAATGTGTAGCTCTGTTAAGAGAATTGTCCTCTGCTGATGCTGTTGGTTACTTTCCGATATTATTGTAGTTCACTTTTGAGTTCCGTTGTGAAGAGGATGAATGAAGGTCTAGGTTTCATTTAGGTTTTGCACCAGTCTGAATAAGATAACTACAGGACGGTTCTTCAGAAATGTGTTTACGTTGTTGGTCTCATTGGATCAAAGTGTACAAGCACTCTTAAAGGGACTCAGCTCATGGATACTGCTTTGCTCTATCATGTAAAGCAGTCAGATTCAAGTGGAGAATCTGTCAAATCTTTTCATTTGATTCTATTTTGCCTATTTTAGAATTGTTTTTATATAGTGAATCATTAGCTTTTTAAAATGACTAATTACTTGTTGTTATCCACAGTTTAGCTGCACCAGCTAATATATTGGGCTGATGAGCAAAAAAAAAAAAAAAAAAACTGGAAGGGACCAGCTTTCTCAAAATGCTTGTATATTCTCTTCAGTGCAATAATACATTTATTTATTATTTTCCTTTGAGGTTGGTATATCTGCAGCAAATAGAGTGCATGGTATTTATCATGCTTGGTACTTACAGAACATGCAGAGAGAAGCAAACTGCAGACAACAATGAGGGAGGGCAGCTGGAGGCATAATTGTGATACATAGGAACTCTCCTAAATGTGCTTTAATTTTTAAAATAAAAATAGTTTTTCAAGTTGGTTTTTAGTGGGCTTTTTGGTGATCTAAACCTGACTTGATGATTTACATGTCCCTTTAAGGTTTATCTGTTCTTCTCTGCGTGTATCATGCTAAACTTCACCTCCCTTTCTCCTTTTGCCACTATAGATAAGATCTCACAGACTTCCAGTGGCCCCTGCCCCCCTGTTGAAAAATACTTAGGTATATAGTTGAATGACTTGTATTTTTAATTAACTGTGTGGGATGGTCATTTTGGATACAGTCGTCCTGCATAGTTGGTTAAAATTACAAAGCAAAGATTCAAAATATGGATCAATTTAAAATAAGTAATAACAAGTGCTTTATCAATTGATTGTTGCATTTTCTTATAGTAAACTTACGTTAAAGTTTATAATTTTTGCCTGGTAATCAGCCTTTTTGACTCCATTTACCTTTTGAGCTTTTTTAGTCTAAATTATTTTGAAATGGAAACTAAATATTTAATCTGAAAATCCAGTTTGTAGAGCAGTGGCTCTCAACCTTGAGACCCATAATCTTGGTTCTGGTTACCTTCTAATGCTAGTGGGGACTGATACTATGTTTATTTAGTTTTGCACTGATTTAAATAGAGTACTTAACCACTGATAAGTTCCTCAGTCATCTATCTGAAACTGTGACTAATGATTGAAGTGTTAGGCTGTTTTTGTCCCTGTGGACTAGGAAATAGGGTCTCAGGGACCAACACAGGTCCCAGCCCTGGATCTTGAGAACCACTGTAATAGAGAGCAGTTATTGCTAATGTTTGAGTAATGCTTGGTTTGGGTCTCCATGTGCCTAAAAAGCACCAAAGCAGTGTCTAGAATTAGTTTCAGCATGTGCAGCCCCATGAAGTAATTAGCAAAGATTAGTAATCATTACATTCTGGCTTAAAATAATAAAAGCATGGGCTAAGATGGAAGTTTACCAGACAGATGGATTACAAACTTCAATCTATCCTTATTGTAAAAAAAATACTTTTTTAAAATAATATTAACTTGATCATGTAGTTGTTAGTACCTATAGTTTTTTGTTTTAAACAATACCATATGTAAACCCTTTATTTTGCCTTAATTATCTGCCACCAAATATTAAAGCTACTAACTCCGGTAGCTCTGTTAGGTGATATTCCCTTTTTTAGTGAATTTGTAGCTGTTGGTAGTTGAATTCTACAATCCTGGCTCATGTAATGACTTGGCTGCTGAATATCTCATGTATTTTTACTGACTATTCCTAAAATTGGAAATAGATTTTTTTTCTTCTACCAATATCCAAACATTGTGTCTAACTCAGATAAGCAGGTTTATATCTTGTCATAATTTAACTGGCTGATGTCACTTTAAAGATGTGTGAAAAATAAGTTTAGCTGTAATGTTGTTTGGAACTGTCCAGAAACAGCAGGGTAAAAGTGTGGATAAATAGTCTGGTCCCTAAAAACATTATAATGGGCATGTCTGATGTTATGTAAAGGTAGATGGCAACAGTAGTCGGGCCGAGGTTCTAGGGTTCGGACAGGGTCGGCTCACCATTAAGTTGCTCGTGGCAGATGGATAATTATTAAAGCTTTAAAGGACCAGAGCCAGGTCATACAGAGGAACTGAATTGTGAAATTCTGAGAGATAGATCTCAAAGGTATTAAAAAAAAAAATCTAATTTAATAAGATGATATTAAGCAATTATACATAGAAGCCCCCAAAGCAAAAGCATTTTGCCAAGGGCAACAATTTTAAGATAGGGAGTCTCAGTATTGTGATAATATAACGTTGTGCCTGGAACATTTAGCACTATCTACAAGACAAAACCGCATACCCCATTGACGTTATAGTGGGTGAAGACCAGCGCAACTGTTTTTATTCCATAGGTTGCAAGTTGTCTTATTTTGACTTGATACAAATAACACTTATTGTCTCTATACAATTTTATGGTAAACCCGGGCCCCTGATTGCCTGTGAAGATTAGCAAAACCGTTGAAATACAAACTTTCTGTTTGCCTTGTGGTAATGGATTTACCAGTTGTTTGGTGCTGGCATGTCTTTATGGGTGGAGGCAGTTTGATAGAAGATTACTCCACTGTAATGGCATAATTGAGATAAAAGAAATCTGAGGGAGCTAGCGTGTTTGTGTCATTAGCCTAGAAATGTTCTTCTTTTTTCTGAATTAATATAAATTCTCATCATCTGTACTGTTATATTCTAATCCACCTTTCCAAGAGGGCATCAGTTGATTTGCATCCAATCCATGAGATCACATGCATGGTCACCTAATCATTTTTGAAAATAGTCATCAGGATTATATATTAAACACTCAGGCGGGAAACAAAGAAGAATGACTCACACATGTTCTATCTGCATCACAGTTGGCTTCACCTATAAATGGTGCCCTGTCTCATATTTTACCCCTACTTGTAAGTTATACTATCTACCATTTGTATACAGAAATACCTGGTTTAACATTTTCCAAGCAATAGGAGTGCCAAGCGAAACAGCTCTAAGCGGGGCAGTTAAACATGGGGAAGATAGGGATAGGGGATAGGGGAACTAATGAAAAAAACATACAATTTCAATTGAAATTTAAACTGTTTTTGGTTTTATATGAACTTCAAAGAAACAGCAAACATAACACTAACACAAACTGAACATTAGCAGAAATCTAAACTTTAAATTATTGATGTTGAAGCTTTTGGGTCATCCTGGATTTTCTTTGGAGAAAAAACAGTGTTATAGGGAATCAGTGTTAAAAGGGTCTGGCAGGCAAAAACAGCTTTATAGCGAGGCAATGCTATAGAGAATCAGAGCATTAAAAGGGGTCCAGCAGTCAAAAACAGCATTATAGTGGGGTTTAGCATTACAAGGGCTCTGGTAGGAAAAACAGCTCTATAGCGAATCAGCTCTAAAAGGGGTAACTTTAATCAGGGTATACCTGTGTGTGTGTGTGTGTATATATATATATATATATATATATATATATATTTTTTTTTTATATTTATTTATACATTCAATACTACTGTAAATGGCACTCGCATCTCCTGTGGCTCTTGCCTGGGTGCTTCTTCCAAGCATTTCTATTATCCAACCATAACTGGTATAAATCACACTAATAGGGACTCACAGGGCTTTTCAAAATAACAATTTATTAATAATCAACATTTCAATAAGTGCACCTTTATTAAGGGATAAGTGTGAATTAATTGTTAGATAATTCATGATTAAAGTATCCAACTTTCAAGCTCAATTACCTACATGTCAAGACCGGGGTAACACAGGTGAGCTTTGCCCAAGAAAGAACTTTGGTACCCCTCAAGTTATCTGCTATAATGTTTTTTATTTACAATTGTTGCAGTGTGTGTGGAGGGCTGGCAGCAAAGTGTGGGTATAAGCACGCATGGTTGACCTCACGCAGACCGGTTAATATGTCAGTTTATGTCCATGCCTCCCTCAGTCTGGGCTCGTAAGTCAGGTAGCTAGTAGGGGTGTCCTTAACCTCTGGTGAAGTTCTAAACTTCATGCTTGGTATCTTGAATCCTGGGTTATCCAGTGTAGCTTGTCCACTCTGCCTGATCACCCATAGTAGGAGAAGGAAATTTGCATATGGCTGAACCTTGTGCATTGTTCCCTTTTGTTTTCAGTCTGTTAAACATCCCAATAAAGTAGTCTCCTTTTTGGTGAAATTACAATGATAGTGATAGTGCAGGAGTTGAAGAGGCTGGATGAGGCGGTCTGGCCATGGAAAGCCTGAAGGAAGGGCCAGGGGCTCTGGTTACAGACAAGGCCTTTCATTGATATCAACAAAGGTTCTGGGGGCCTGTCTACCATTGATCACCTGCGGTTTATGGGAAGGATAATGGAGGAGATGCAGCTGGAGCAGGGCCTGTGAGCTACTCAATAAATATCCCTGGCCTCGAGAGTTAATGTCGGCGCCCAGAGCAGTAGGGGGTTGAAACTGTCCCACAGCAATTTTAAGAAAGTCGAGAAAGAGGCAGGGGATATTGATGGGTTTGAGATAAGAATGGGTTCACATTCTGGTAGGACTGTTCAGCCTATCAGAACATGTCCTATAGTCATCCTGAAGACTGTGATGCTATAAAGGCCGTTCTCCTGACATGATATAGGATTACACCGGAGAATTATCAACGGATGTTCCGGGATTTACCAAAGCAACTGAGAACACCTTCTCAGAGGTTGTGTGTACATTCTGACACACCTTAGACTGATGGTGGTAATGGTTGAGTGTACACGCCATGTAGGAAGCTAAACAAGTGGTCATATTGGAGCAGCTTTACCATTTGGACATGAGGACCTGGATCCAGGATTGCCAGCCAGCCACAGCTGAACCGGCTAGCCAGCTTGTGGATAAATACCAGGAGACACAGAACAACCCCAAAGGGCCCCTTGGCACCCAGCAGGACAGCTCTGCCATAGGTTTCTGGGTTGAAGAGTGCAGGCTACCCCCACTGAACGAGAAGTAAAAACTAACTCCAGCTTGTCAATCCCAACCTTGGAAGAACAAGAAGTGCCGGGAGCTTTGCTGCCATGGCTGCCAGCAAATGGGGCATCTTCTGTGGTAATATCCACAGAGGTACAACAACACCTATATTACATTACCCAGTGTCCACAGAAACACACAGATGATAGAGATGGAGAGTACTATTATGAGTATCAGTATTGGACCAGTTACCCCTTGGCTATCCATATGGTATGGTTATCCCCTGGAGATTCCAGATGGTGCCACATCCAACTGGTAACCGTAAGGCTGCACAGGGGTCCCGAAAATCAGGCTCTATACTAACGTTAATGCACACCAGTAAACATTGCAGTAGTTCAAAGGACTCCATACCCATAATGACTGGTGATTGGGGCCTGAGAGGTCAGGGTCATGTCAGGACTGATAGCAGATATTTTATTGGTGAATGATTTGGGTTCCATGGACTGCAAATATGTCATGTTTGTGACACTTGGGCAGGCAGAGCGGGCTATCAAGTCTGAAATCCAAAAGGAGGCACAAGAAATGGGTGGACCCAGCGATGTGTGCATTACCAAAACTGGGCGCTGGGGTAGCCCTGATGAGTTTAGCCAATAGCTAGTCCGCAATACCTCTCTCACCTGAGTTAGAGTTCGGGCAGAGACAGGATATCGGGAGCTGGGTGGGGATCGGTATCAGAGGGAACAGAAGCTGGGTGGTTAAGCTAGATCAGGACCAACATCCGTGGAAAGCAGTTATACAATTGGTAATTCTGATCTAGTATTGAGAAGCCCTGCTCCTATCACATCCCTCTAGCTGGCCACTTATTGCAGGGGACAACGTTGGCAGCTCTGGTGGAGTCTGGCACTACAGGTTTTTAATTTCTTAATCAGGAAAAGGCCCACCACAATGCAGTCAGGTATCGGCTGGGCGCGACCACTGGAAGGGGGACTGGTTGTCAAGACCAGGATAACCCGTTTGAACTCTTGTATCCCTCAATTTATCTGCTATACTGTTTAGTAGTCTCATGTGTTGGCATACGTGAGGGCGGTTATTATGTTACAATTCCCTAGTGCCAATTTTTAAGCCACCCCTCTCTCAGTTTGGGCACATAGGTCAGGTAGCTGGTAGAGAAAGTAGTTTACTTTTTGTTTGAATTACAAGGTGTTGCAATGTTGTTCATCCATTAGGGATAACAAAATACTGGTAAAGTATACTATTCTTGGTGAGAGTACTGCCCTTTTCTAGTTGTACCTGCTGAAGTGTCGAGAAAACAACCCCAATGAAGGTACAAGGAACTAACTGACTGTGACTGGTCCAGCTGGTCCTGTATCGTGACAATATCTAATTCTTCTTATCCAGGGCCATGAATGATACATTTGTTTATTTGTGTCTGTGTCATTATACACATTTAAACCAACTGTTAGAGTTAATTGGCCTCAAATAAAGCAACTTTATGCTGAAAATACCCAAAGTTCAAGCTCATTCATCTAACATTTCCACAAAAAATTTAATAACAGCCAGCTGAATTACTTGTATCTTATATGTGTACTTCTCATTTAATGTCAATTTATTATGTTCTTGTATAAAAGTAAAAAAAAAAACTTATTAGTAAGGAAGATTTTCTACATAATTAGGAATTTGCTTAATTAATAAACTTAATGAATCTTTACATGTTCCCAGATTGGTGATAATGTAACATGTGTGAATGCCCTGCTTTGTTAAACCCAGGTGCATGTACTGTTAATCCCCAGAGCCCCACGGATTAGACTTTTCTACAAAGACGCTTCTTGAATTCAGGCAGCCAAAACAACAGTCGAGTTCAAGCATTTTCTGCCTGCCAAAAAGTTTTTTTTTTTAATCCTTCTTGGCTTTTGACAACGCTTAGCAAAACGAATGAAAGGGAGAATAGGTTTTGTTTTATAAAAATCTGGATTGAGTATCCCAAAACAAGAGTGCACGCCCACCCAGAGTCAGAGACACAAAAAAAAAACATGAGTCCTAAATAAATAGAAAGAAAATTATTCCAAAAGTCATGTTTCCTTAGAAAGAAGGAAAAAAACACATGAATAAGTGACCCACTGTGTCATTGAGAAAACACCCATGTAGATTACATATGTTTTAGAGAGTTGCTACATAATGCTTGCTACATAATGCTGTAATGCTTTTTTTTGCCCCAGAAACAGCAAAATGAAGAACTAGTGTAATAAAGAGAATCCATTTTTTTAGACTTACCCTAATATGTCCTTATGCAAGCTAGGTGCAATTGATTGCTCATCGCTCTGCAATTTATGTTTTACATTTTGAGAATCCTGTGTCATCTTAAAGGACCACTGAACTCTGAAAAAGGTTTTTTACATTGAACCAAAATTAATCTCTTTTAAATTTTTTATAAAAAATGTAGCCAAGTATATTAAATATTTTTGTCTTGCTTGCTTTATTTTTCCACACATATTGCATAGGGGCTGACATTTTCATCCTCACATTCTCCCTGGCTGGTATCACCTCGATCATTTTTAGTTGGAGATTGCAATAGAATATGCATAGATGATGTTGGCAGGCTCTACTTATAATATAACATTGGAAGACTCTCTACAGCTAGTTGTTAGTGTGATTAATCCCATTAACAGGAAAGGAGTACTAAACAAATGAAGGGTAATATACATTACTGCACAGCACACAAACTTTTCCACTAATAAAAACTAATTATATTTACGTAATGTATATGTATACATATAAATAACAGGCAAAATTACATTTATATATACTGTATACAGTTTTCAACACCGTTAATCTATACTTATTTGAATTTAGCAAATGTAACTAGTTTTTATTAATGGAAGAGTTTTGTGTGCTGTAAAATAATATAGACAATGGGAAGAAAACTACACTGATCAAACTAAAGACATTTCTACATTAGTAGTATACCTCATGACAGATTTTTAGTTAGTACATACCTTTTAATAAAAATAGTATAATAAAACAAAGTGATAACGACCGAAAAAAAAGAATTAAACAGACAAATATAATATTCAAGGAGGGACTAATGATTGGAGAAATTATGCTTGAAGGGTAATCATATGTATGGGGTTCCTCTAGTATGGACATTCAAACACTGCGTTGTTGTTGTTTAGTTGTTCAGTCGTGTCCGATTCCCTAGGACCCTATGGTTCGCAGCACGCCAGGAACGTCTTGTGTCTAGTTGTGCTTATCCACATGGTTTTCGTGGCAAACATACTGGAGATACTAGATATCATTAATATAGAAATTATATAGAAGTACCATAAAAGACTCTGTAGAGAATACATTTGGTGGGACTTACAGGAAATATATAGTCCTAAATCAGTGAGCCAAAATCCTAAATTGTGTCCATAATTTGAGCTAGGTACAAGTGAAAGAATTTAAACAAGACAAATAAATATTCAAAGTATAGGCGCGCCCATAATAAGCCTATGTGTAGTATATGAGCAATTATACTATTTTACTATGTCAAGCTTATTATTTACCCTACCCTAACCCCTAAATTACCCTAAGAAAAAATTTAAGAAGTCTCTGTGAGCCACTGTCGTGCCACCTGCTTGCCGCTGAACACTTTAAAACTCTTTAAAGGGACATTTTAGTCTGGTATCTTATTACGTTATGTGAGAGAATTAGTATTGATAATTGGCAAAGATATTTTATGCAACTTTATGTAGTCCTGGTAATTTGTAATGTGTAGTTGTGCATATACAGTTTTGCTCAAAAGTTTGCATACCGTGGCAGAAATTGTGAAATGTTGGCATTTATTTTGAAAATATGACTGATCATGCGAACAAAAAAGTATTTTCGTGAAGTATAGTGATCATATGAAGTCATTTATTATCACATAGTTGTTAGGCTCCTTTTTAGTACATAATAATAAAGGAAATCATCCAAATGGCTCTGACCATGCATGTTTGGCCTTGTTACAGACACAAAAGGTGACACACACAGGTTTAAATGGCAATTAAAGGTTAATTTCTCACACCTGTGTCTTTTTAAATAGCAATTAGTTGCTGTGTATAAATAGTCAATGAGTTTGTTAGCTCTCACGTGGATGCACTGAGCAGGTTAGATACTGAGCCATGGAGAGCAGAAAAGAACTGTCAAAAGATGTGCGTAACAAGGTAATGGAACTTCATAAAGATAGAAAAGGACATAAAAATATATCCAAAGCCTTAAAAATGCCAGTCAGTACTGTTCAATCACTTATTAAGATATGGAAAATTCGAGGATCTCTTGATACCAAGCCAAGGTCAGGTAGACCAAGAAATATTTCAGCCACAACTGCCAGTACAATTGTTTGGAATACAAAGAAAAGCCCACAGGTAACCTCAGGAGAAATACAGGCTGCTTTTGAAAAAGACGGTGTGGTTGTTTCAAGAAGCACAATATGATGATACTTGAACACAAAAAAGCCCAGTTCCAATATGCCTGACAACAGCATGACATGCCTCACAGCTTCTGGCATACTGTACTTTGGAGCGACGAGACCAATATAGAGCTTTATGGTTACAAGCATAAGCGCTATGTTTGGAGAGGGGTCAACAAGGCCTATAGTGAAAAGAATACCATCCCGACCGTGAAGCATGGTGGTGGCTCACTGGTGTTTTGGGGGGGTGAGCTCTAAAGGCACGGGGAATCTTGTGAAAATTGCTAGCAAGATGAATGCAGCATGTTATCAGAAAATACTGGCAGACAATTTGCATTCTTCTGCACGAAGGCTGCGCATGGGACGCTCTTGGACTTTCAGCATGACAATGACCATAAGGACAAGGCCACGTTGACCCTCCAGTGGTTACAGCAGAAAAAGGTGAAGGTTGTGGAGTGGCCATCACAGTCTCCTGACCTTAATATCATTGAGCCACTTTGGGGAGATCTCAAACGTGCGGTTCATGCAAGACGACCAAAGACTTTGCATGACCTGGAGGCATTTTGCCAAGACAAATGGTCAGCTATACCACCTGCAAGAATTAGGGGCCTTATAGACAACTATTACAAAAGACTGCACCCTGTCATTGATGCTAAAGGGGGAAATACATACTATTAAGAACTAAGGGTATGGAAACTTTTGATCAGGGCCATTTCATTTGTTTCTTTGTTGCCATGTTTGTTTTATGATTGTGCCATTCTGTTATAACCTACAGTTGAATATGAATCCCAAAAGAGATAAAATACATTTGTTTTGACTGCTCACTCATGTTTTCTTTAAAAATGGTACATATATTACCAATTTGCCAAATGTATGCAAATTTTTGAGCACACCTGTGTACTTATTGCCAAGTAGGTGGGAACCCTGGATGCTTAGACTAGCTTATTGACACTCCGGGAATTGCCTCTTTATGTCATAAACATTTTACTTTGTTTATTCAGATTGTAAGTTTGCGAGTTTTAAATCTTGCATGGTGCTTTAGGAAAGCACTGTGCACACTAGATGCTAAACTCAAAGACATCGCGCTCCATTCTTTGCAGTGTGTTATTATTGATTTGCCTTGTACTTGACCCCTGTATAGTGCTACAGAATATGTTGGCACATTACAAATAAATAATAATAATAATAATAATCTACCTTTCAAGCAGGAAGAAGCATTGCAGGTCGAGATATGACATATAGGGAAGTTTTTATGTAGCAATGGAGAGGACCAAAACTATGTATAATTGCATATAATAGCTCCTTTGGCGCTCATCGCGAGACCCGCAATGAGCGGCTTAGCCCTCGACTAACCCGCCACTTTCATGCCTCGCAATGAGCAGCTTTGACGCTCATTGCGAGCCTCTCCCCACTCTCTGACCCCTGTGTCTGTTTCTCCCCTCTCCCTTCCATGTCCCCGCCCTCTCTCTCCCTGCCCTGTCCCCCCCCTTAGTTCCCTCCTCTGTGTCTCTTTTCCACCCTCTCTCCCCCCCGTGTCTCTTTCCACCGTCTCCCTACACTGGGTCTTTCTGCTCTCTGTCCCTGTGTAAATCTTGCATGCCTCGCGATGAGCGCTGTTGGTTCTTGTTCTCAAAGTATTGCGGGTTTCACGTTCATCGTCTTAAGTGTTACAGGCTTTAGCCTCGTCTTGATCCTTTTTTCAACCAGTTACGCCTTTACCGCTGCCATTTTTTTCCTCGCTTAGCCGATTTTCGATCTCCTAAAATCACCAATTAAGCCTCAAATTTGCTTGCAACCTCACTCACGGGGTCCCTGCCTCTCCCCATGTGCTGCGTGTGAGTTTGTAAGCTATGTTTTTTTGAAAATTGGTGTTTTTGGTGTTTTTTTGAGTTATGTGCATGAAAAAATATCAGCCATTAATGTCGTAGCTTATGGAAAGTCTTGCCTGCCTTGCGATCAGCGGCAAAGTGCTACGGCTTCGTCACTGATCGCGGGCATCGCTATGAGTGCCTGCAATCTGTTTCCATCCTACATCGTTGGAGCATTCTGGGGCAAATAACAGGTATGACGGGACAGATGACACATAGAGGGACCCTGAAAGGCCACAATTTCTTGCACCAAGTCGTGCTGGCTTCGAGATGAGCACCTATGGCGCCTTTGGCCTTTGGCGCCCGTAGGTTTTGAGGCAGGAAGATAGTCTAGTGGAGTGAGGCAAGGAGTTCTAAATAGTAGGAGCAGCACAAGAAAATTCTTGAAGGCGGGAGTGAGGTGGTGATAAGAGAGGAGGAAAGAAGAAGGTCATTAACAGAACGAATGGGGCGGTTGAGAGAGTATTTTGAAACCAGAGCAGAGATATAAGGGGGTCCACGGTTGTTGAGGGCTTTATATGTTAGGGTCATGATTTTAAATTTGATTCTGGATGCTATGGGAATCTAGTGAAGTAATTGACAGAGCTGCGGACACTGAGCATTTAGTATGGAAGATGAGACTAGCGGAGGAGTCCATTATTTTGTTATTGATTGCATGTGAGGAAGAAAAGAGAGGGCAGGATCCAGTAGAACCCCAAGACAACGGGCCTGGGAAGTGGGAGTGATGATGGTGTTGTCAACAGTGAGAGAAATTTGAGGAGTGGAAGCTATAGTAGAGGGTGGAAATATAAGGAGTTCAGATTTAGACATGTTGAGTTTGAGTTGACGGGCAATCATCCAGGAGGATATGCTTTAGAGGTAGTTGGAAACTCATGCTAAAAGAGAGGGGCATAGATCTGGTGCAGAGAGGTACATTTGTCGTCTGCATAGAGATGATACTGAAATCCAAAGGATTTTATTAGGGTACTAAGGGAGGATGTGTAGATGGAGAAGAGAAGAGAGAATCTGTTTTGCTATATTTTGTGTAACTTCATGAAGAGGTAAAATGATAGATTACAAGTCGTTGTAGGATAAGATGTAGACAGCCATAGAAAAAGAGACAGAAATAGTAAATACATTTATTCCTTATATCTCTTATAACCACTCTTCCCTTGTCCATTCATAAGTCAGTTTGTAGACAATGTATTGGTACAATGTATTCACCTCCCAAGTGTCAGGTCATAAGTATAATGTTGTATCGCAGACCAAATCTACCCTCTGATGTAGACCAGAGCAACTCTCTCCTATCTCAGACCAGAGCCTCCTCCTCATATATCAGGGCCTTTCCCTCATATATCAGACCAGAGCGTCCTCCTCATATATCAGTCCAGAGCCTCCTCCTCATATATCAGGGACTTCCCCTCATATATCAGACCAGAGCCTCCTCCTCATATATCAGGGACTTCCTCTCATATATCAGACCAGAGCCTCCTCCTCATATATCAGGGACTTCCCCTCATATATCAGACCAGAGCCTCCTCCTCATATATCAGGGACTTCCTCTCATATATCAGACCAGAGCCTCCTCCTCATATATCAGGGACTTCCCCTCATATATCAGACCAGAGCCTCCTCCTCATATATCAGTCCAGAGCCTCCTCCTCATATATCAGGGCCTTTCCCTCATATATCAGACCAGAGCCTCCTCCTCATATATCAGTCCAGAGCCTCCTCCTCATATATTAGGGCCTTTCCCTCATATATCAGACCAGAGCCTCCTCCTCATATATCAGTCCAGAACCTCCTCCTCATATATCAGGGACGTCCCCTCATATATCAGACCAGAGCCTCCTCCTCATATATCATGGACTTCCCCTCATATATCAGACCAGAGCCTCCTCCTCATATATCATGGACTTCCCCTCATATATCAGACCAGAGCCTCCTCCTCATATATCAGGGCCTTCCCCTCATATATCAGTCAAGAGCCTCCTCCTCATATATCAGATCCTTCCCCTCATATATCAGACCAGAGCCTCCTCCTCATATATCAGAGCCTTCCCCTCATATATCAGACCAGAGCCTCCTCCTCATATATCAGAGCCTTCCCCTCATATATCAGACCAGAGCCTCCTCATCATATATCAGTCTAGAGCCTCCTCCTCATATATCAGATCCTTCCCCTCATATATCAGACCAGAGCCTCCTCCTCATATATCAGAGCCTTCCCCTCATATATCAGACCAGAGCCTCCTCCTCATATATCAGATCCTTCCCCTCATATATCAGACCAGAGCCTCCTCCTCATATATCAGAGCCTTCCCCTCATATATCAGACCAGAGCCTCCTCCTCATATATCAGATCCTTCCCCTCATATATCAGACCAGAGCCTCCTCATCATATATCAGTCTAGAGCCTCCTCCTCATATATCAGATCCTTCCCCTCATATATCAGACCAGAGCCTCCTCCTCATATATCAGATCCTTCCCCTCATATATCAGACCAGAGCCTCCTCCTCATATATCAGATCCTTCCCCTCATATATCAGACCAGAGCCTCCTCCTCATATATCAGAACCCTCCCCTCATATATCAGACCAGAGCCTCCTCCTCATATATCAGAGCCTTCCCCTCATATATCAGTCCAGAGCCTTCCCCTCATATGTCAGTCCAGAGCCTTCTCCTCATATATCACAGCCTTCCCCTCATATATCAGACCAGAGCCTCCTCATCATATATCAGTCCAGAGCCTCCTTCTCATATATCTGGCCAGAGCCTCCTCCTCATACATCAGACCAGAGCCTCCTCCTCATACATCAGACCAGAGCCTCCTCCTCATATATCAGGCCAGAGCCTCCTCATCATAAATCAGACCAGAGCCTACTTCTCATATATCAGACCAGAGCCTCCTCCTCATATATCAGGCCAGAGCCTCCTCATCATAAATCAGACCAGAGCCTACTTCTCATATATCAGACCAGAGCCTTCCCCTCATATATCAGACCAGAGCCTACTTCTCATACATCAGACCAGAGCCTCCTCCTCATATATAAGGCCAGAGCCTCCTCATCATAAATCAGACCAGAGCCTCCTCATCATAAATCAGACCAGAGCCTCCTCATCATAAATCAGACCAGAGCCTACTTCTCATATATCAGACCAGAGCCTCCTTCTCATATATCAGACCAGAGCCTCCTTCTCCTATATCAGACCAGAGCCTCCTTCTCATATATCAGACCAGAGCCTCCTTCTCATATATCAGACCAGAGCCTCCTTCTCATACATCAGACCAGAGCCTCCTCATCATAAATCAGACCAGAGCCTCCTTCTCATATATCAGACCAGAGCCTCCTTCTCATATATCAGACCAGAGCCTCCTTCTCATATATCAGACCAGAGCCTACTTCTCATATATCAGACCAGAGCCTCCTCATCCTATATCAGACCAGAGCCTCCTTCTCATATATCAGACCAGAGCCTACTTCTCATATATCAGACCAGAGCCTCCTTCTCATATATCAGACCAGAGCCTCCTTCTTATATATCAGACCAGAGCCACCTCCTCATATATCAGACCAGAGCCTCCTCATCATATATCAGTCCAGAGCCTTCTCCTCATATATCACAGCCTTCCCCTCATATATCAGGCCAGAGCCTCCCCCTCATACCTCAGACCAGAGCTGTTCTCTTTCCATGTTTTGTCAGGTTACATAATGCCGTATATCCTTATGCTCAGACAGGAATTATTTTCTTTATACAATACTTCCAATGCACAGTAAAACAAAGTACAGCTGTAGGTTTGTCATTTTTTTCTGTATTTTATTGCTATTTGTGGTATTTTGTAACTAGATAATTAAGCTCTTTAGTGCTGCTGTAAAGATCACCCAAAGCACTGATTGGGTGCAAGTTTTAATGTGTTTTACTGTTTATTTTTTGTGCATGTTATATCTCTGTCGTAATGCCTGCTTCTCCCCCCAATCAGAATGTGGGATTCTTATTTCTGAACATTACCCACTCCCCTTACTTTTTTAAATGACTTATAATGGCCGGTACATGATTTGAAGGGCCTTAGTGCCTGGTATGGAATGAGACACTGTACATTTAATGCAGATTTCTACAGTGCTGGTAGTTATTGCTTAAGATAATCTTCTACCAGAAACCCCATTCAAGACGTTTCTATGCTCCTTGTAACAAAAATATGAGAAACAGTGTACTAAAGCAAACCAACAGTTGTTAAGTTGTAAACCTACCCTAAAGCTGCCTCACAAAGGAAGCTGGGTTCAAATGCTTCCTCCTTCCCTGTCAGTTCTCATTTACATTGACATTCCCATCTAATATCAATCATATGTACATCCAAGGATGTTTTTTCTCCATGACCCACTGAAAACTGGATGCAAAATCCAATGAGAATTCACAGGATTGGAACTGTCATGAGGTATTTGAACGTTGCTTTCTCTATTTTGAACTCAATTGCTTATCCCATGGATCATCAACACCCTTTTTAATTTACCCAATAAATCATTACACATCCATATATATATTTTAAGTATTATTTAAAATGTTCTATAATAAAAATATGGATTTCCCATATTATGTGCTGTTCATCTTAACAGTAACAGTCCTGACCTAAGCAACAAAGACTTGTCTCAGGCAATATGTGTTACTTCTCAAATTGTGCCTGCACAGAGCTCACTGTGTTTTACATAAAATGGAAACATTACAATAACTTCACATAATTAAAACCTGATTATTAGTATTTCAATGGCCAAGATAATAGTATTTACTATTGTTTTGATAGGAGATTCCATTTAAGTTGAGTCAGGCTACTTTCAGTAGATAGGCCAAAACTTCTATACCCTACCAATTTCCTCATGGTGACAAAATAATTGTAATTCTCACAGAATACTACATTATTACAAGCTGTAAATGTAAAATTTAAAAATACATAGTTAAAACTCTAACAAATTGAAGTGATTTGTGGATCTAATTAAAAAATATTTTTTTTTAATTTTTTTATATAAATCCCTTTTTATTTAGGAACCTACCCAGATGTATTAAGGATTCTGCTGCCTGTTGCCCTCTTACAGTGACACAGCGGAGGTTAAATATAGTTTACTTTAAAACTATAGGTGATAACAAGTACTTTACTAGTTGAATTTTATTAAAATAATGTATTTTCCTATAGTAAACTAAGACTAAAGTTTGCATTTTTTTCTTGTCAGTCAACCTTTTTTATCCACCCTCTAAGGACATGGTATCTCTTGCTGACTGCAGGCCTTTAGGCTTGCTCAAACTCCAGGGAGTAACTACTACGTTCATTAGATTAATTACTCCATCGAGTCTAAGCATGCCCAGACTTTTTGCATGAGATTTACACAGTGACCCAGTATTTTTTGGGTATTATATGTCCTTAGCACGAAATACAGTAGTGTTTTAGTGTGTGGATCAACAAGAATGACTGAAAATATTGCAAACTTCAATGAAAGTTTATTGTGATTTTTAAGTAACATCCAAATGATGAAGTACTTGTTATTATCTGCAGTTTTAAACTGTCCAATATTTTGAACCTACACTGTGTCACCTTAATTGTGTCAATTTCCCCACTTAATTTCCCTTCACCCACCTCGGTCGCCTCCACCAGCCTCACATGGCAGGCATGGCACTCATTTTGCCCTTCTTAATTACACTCCCCAGGCACTTGCCTGCTTGTCCTAAACTAAAGAATGTCCTTGACATGCCCTAATGTTTCATGAACAGTAGGAGTCTAGAGAAGCTTTAAAGACTGTTTGACTGAGTCTTTGAGAACTAGTGGCAAAAAGAAACAAAAACAAGCCCTTTTTGTTATATTCTGAACTGTTTCTACATTGGGTATTTTTATCCCATTCTCTCTATTTCTAGACAGTGGAAGCTCTGTTTCTTACCAGGCTGGGGATTCTACTTGGGGATCAGAACAGGTATGTTTTAAAAACCCAAAACAACTCTACACACCAAGCATACCACCCAATAAACCATTAACTATAAACATGTATGAATAACCACAACCAGTCAATTGACGTTGTAACCAAACAAGAGCAAAGTTATTGAGAAATGTCATCTAGAGGTGTTACCCCTGGCCAATATATTAAGTGACTCATCATTCTTTCTATGTCTATTTCTTTTCTGTAGAAACAGGTTGAAATTGTTAAGGAAGGTTCAAGGGATGAGTGCCGCTGATATGTACCGATGGAAACTCTCCTCCCACGAGCCATGCAGTGCCACGTGCACTACAGGTGAGGACACAAGCAATTCAGAGCTGAACAGTGAGAATGGAGTGGGTACTGAAATAATCTTTTTGTTGCGATGTAGAATGGTTTAAAGTAGTGTTTCCCTTTTTTTTTTTTTTTTATCTGGGGATCAGCTGATGCTCATGTGGATACAGAACATTGTTCGTTAGGGTGATACTTTGAATTTTTATCTAGCTTTGCACTGATTAAATAGAGTACAGTTTAACTACTTATATGATCTAAAAATGACCTATATCTGTGACTAATGATGATGGCATGTATAAAGTCTTAGGCTCTTATCATCAATTAGAACTGGCAGATAAGGGTATCAGAGACCAACACTGGCCATAGGTCTAGCTACGAAGAACCACTGGTTTAAAGTACAACTGAGAAAAAAAAAGTATATTTGTTTGAAAATGTTGAGTCTCACTAAGAGAATAATTAGGCAGGAAATAGTCACCAACCGGTTTTTTTTTAGGGAAAATACATTTTGATACCTTGGTGAAGGTGATGTGGTGTTTATATTTATGGGGATCTGGTATTGCATCTATTGATGCAAGCAAGCTGCTTCTAAAGATGTACAGTATATGGAAGGGAAGCTGTGTCAAATTTATATAATAAACAAATCCTCTTGACCTCTCCTTCTTCCATCCTCTGCCACCATCCCTCCTCAAGGTCTCGCTCTTATAATTGATGCTTCTATACATAAGCAGCCTTCAAAAATTCAGATTTTGCATGTCCATATCATAACTGCAAATGTTTTAAGTTGTTAAGTACTTCACAAAAAAAAACACAGTCCTTTTTGAACTAAAGTTGTCTTTTAAAGGGAAAACAATAAATCATAAAATTATTTTATAAAATGTGAATGTCTAAAACAGGTTAAAAAACCTGTTTCCAGCTCAGAATTCCGAGAACGTGGAGCGGGATCTCAGCTTGTGTTGTGGACCTTATGAGGAGGTAGTTCACCACAACAATCATTTAATACATGGTGGGCAAAATAGCGATAGAAGCCCTCCACTGTACAGTAGTACAGTAAATAAATAGTACATCTGTGTTTACATTTTAATGTCTAAAACAAGTTGAAAAACCTGTATATATAAACAGACATGAAGTTGCCCACTTACTAATTTAAAGGTCTATGTTTTTGAAATGTTTTCAATTTCACTAGCGATTTTTGCCCATTCTTAAGTCTAGTTCTTCAAAACAGTTTATTGTAAAATAACAGAGTTTCAAGTTCCATTAAATAGGCTTCTATTGCTATTTCCCTCAGCAATCCTGTTCTCTCCACTATGCATACCTGAATATTGAGGTATAAATATGTATTACCTATACTCAGCCCATGGCTCTTTGGTTTCAGTGGCAAGATGAGTGTGATAATATTTACCCTGGCAGGATCATGAGGAGGGCACAGACTGTGCTTTCAGACAAAGACTTTCTGTGAGCTTTAGCCCAGAAGACACTCTGCTTGCTACTGCATATTTTGCAGCTTTCCTCCTCGTGCCACCCTTTCTATGCCACAGAGCCATGCAGTCTATTACACTGATGAGGCAAATACAATAAGTACAACATGACTTCAAATTGTTTGTTATATTAATTATAAACTTTCTATGTTGCATTGTAAATACCATATGTTGGATATTACTAAAATTCATTATGAATACAAATGGCCAGGTAGATTACCTGGAATTGTGGGAGGGTCCCTCTCCCCCCACCCCGTAAATAGTCAGTCCCTTCCTCTTACCTTGCACACAAAGTTCATGGCCCCCACCCCCTCCCTTCATTCCATTTATCAACCAGCCCATGGCCTTCTAAGCAGACCAAATTGGGTGTAGCTTCCATAGGAGCAATGATCACTATGGATATCTGAACTACAACATGTTGTGTTCCCAATAGTTTTTAATGTGAATTAGATAAAAAAATACAATTGACAAGGTCCCCATGAGTCTTTGTTTACACTTCCTTTTAACTCAAAGGTAAGATAATCACATGGGCCCCCATTTAATTTTTCAAATCGCAATTACATAAGCCCGTAATGGCGCCTGCAAATGTTACTGATATTTAATTGGCTACATTTTGCTACTCACAATCGATTTGCGAGCTACAGGGTAAAATTCACTGCGCTTGTCAAAAACATAACTCTGTCCTATCTCCTTCTTTGATGTTTCAAGCCGGTAAATGTTGCCAGTGCTAAAGACACAAACTCAATATTCAATTACAACAATACTACAAGCCAGCAATTGCCTTCAATCCCGTATATGGGAAAGGTATAAAAAAATTCTATGAGTACTTAAACACCTGTTGTAACACTGCAAAAGCAAATAAACACAAACTACTGTACTTAAAAATACTGGGAAAGCAATGAGACATTAGAAGTAATTGCACAACAGTCTCAAGCTCGCAAGTCTGCAATACATTTTTTTTATTTTTTTATGTTTTATTTCTGGGTTATATCGATCCAGTCAAGGAGTTAATACGTATCATGAAACCTGCATGGACTAGAACAGTTGATTTATTGATTTTTATTGATTTCTACATTTCTGGATTGCGAGCCTGATTGCAAATCGTACTTCTAAACACTAATCGTAGTTTAAACTCCTTGTTTTACTGACGTCATGATGACGGTCTCATTTACTGTTGGCTGTGTCTAAATTGTAACTTACGGAGTTGCTTAAATGATCATGATCATGCCTTGAAATGCTACGCACGGGTTCATAGTTTGCGTGTTGGGGCTGTGAGCCTGTAATTATGGGCTTGAGTCCATTAAATACATCTATATATGGAACAAATTTGGAACTTGCAGACAAACGGTCAGTATGAAGGTAATTATGGGCTTGCAATTAATTGGTTGCATTGTTTTTCTATCTGTCTGTCTGTTGTTTTAGTGTCAGTTTTCTTCATTTAATATAATTTGTTTTACATGGGATGTAAATGTGTAAAATCTGCTCTTTTAAATTCCCAACTGAAACTTTTTGACTTCAGTAGCTTTGGAAATCGACAAACTGACAAATCATCAAGCCCTTTGACTAGTGATTTAAGAAGTAATTTGAAAACAAGCTTTATGTAGCATACCAGTAAGTTGTTTTTCCTTAGCTCAAACTAAATTCTGAGGTACGCTAATAAAACTCAAGCCTGTGTGAGTAGAATAGATTCCCATACTCTGTCTCATGTGACATGTTAGCACATGAAATCAACCCTGCATCTATCTCAGTTTAACTTAATGTAGATTATTTTGTAAAATGATAAGGGAAGAGCAATCACTTCCATGCTGTGGTCCACACAACTAAATGACTAAACAACAACAACATTATTCTCTTCAGAACACTAATTTGTAATGACTAGGATATTGAAGGGTAATTAAAATGGTACAGGGTCTAAAATAAAACTTTATAAGGAAAGACTTCACAGCCTCGATATGTATAGTTTAGAGAGGAGAGGGCTGATATGATAGAAAACCTTCAAAAGGATTTCATAAAGTTCAAGAGGGAAGCGTTTTTGAGGGAAGAATGAATGTAAGAACAAGAGTTCATGATTTCTTGGAAGGTTCAGGAGTAAAGTGAGGAAGTACTTCTTTACAGAAAGGGTAATATATAAGTCTTCTTCTGGATCATAACCGTCTTGTGGTGAAGGACCTTATTTACTTCAATGAAGCTGTGAGCTATACTATGTAGGGTCACCCAAGATGGTCAGGTCATAGCAGAGAAGTCAGACTTATTGTGACCCACTGGAGGAGGAACTGGCAACCCACTCCTGTATCTTTGCCTATATAAATGAATTTAAGCATGCCAGAGATAAGCATAACACACTTTTGAGGCTTATCTAAGCCAGAATTTTTAGATAGATAGAATGTGCAGCCAAGATTGGTTTTCTGGTTCTTACCAGCTATCAAATCTGATTCTATTTTAATAAAGGATATACTAAGAGTTTGCCTTTAAGTAAATATGGCTCATGCCTTAAGTGCATGACTGAGACATTAAGGGTCTGTTTCACATTTAGTTATGAATTTTCAGCTAAACAATATTTCCATATCAGGTATCTGAAGGTAACAGTCACCTTCAGACCTCTGTGTCGCTCCCACAAGTCCTCTTATTTTTGGTATTCTGGTTCTCTTTCCAAATCAATGTCACCTTTTCCTAAAGACTGGGTGATGTTTTAAGCTTCTTGTTGATATTCACAAAGCTGGCTTGTTTGCATATTAAATAAAAACACAGTTTTGTACTAAATGTCTTATGTTGAGTCAAGTGTTTCAGAGCTCTGTGATCTCAAGTTTCTCCCATCACACAGAGAGATCAAAAAATCCTCTCAGGAGTTCTGTGGAGTTAAGAGGCAAATAGATTTCTTCCTGCACAGAGTTTAAAAGCTAATGGAAGTACAGCGGTTCCTTGGAACTTGTCCTTAATCAGTTCCGGACGGCAGGTTGAGTACCAAAAAGGTTGCATCCAAGGTTGCATTTCCCATAGGGATCAAAGTAAATTGAAATAATTTGTTCCGAGCCCCAGAAATTTCACATTTTACTTTGCACTGATGGTATTGTTTTTTTGTACAAAATCTTAAAACGAAACAGGCATAAATAAAAAAAAAATAAGTACGTCAGATAACACAAAATTTAACTTCACTTTAACTATATTGAGAGGACTTAAGGGCCCCATGGGATTGTGGCAATTTGAAGGAGAAGAGAGGTTATTGCTTGGAACTTTGGTTCATATAGACACAGGCTACACTTTGGTTCTTGTAAGCACAGGCTGCACTTTTGTTCTTATAGGCAAAGGCTACACTTTGGTCCTTATAGGCACAGGCTACATTTTGGTCCTAATAAGCACAGGCTACACTTTGATTCTTGTAGACAAAGGCTGCACTTTGATTCTCATAGGCACAGGCTGCACTTTGATTCTTGTAGACATAGACTGCTTTTGTAGGCACTAACTACGCTACGACACAGTACAGAACTTCATTTCACTTCCTGAGAAACAGGATGTCGTGAGTGCATTGAGTTCCAAGCAAGTGTTAAGTTCCAAGCCAATTTTTGTTAGTCGACGCGTCGAGTTCCAAAATCATCGAGTTCCGAGGAGGCTGAAAACCGAGGGTCCACTTGTATATTCTCCAGGTTAAAAGATACTTTTTTTTCTGTATTGTCTTTTTTATTTCTTATTCTTCACTGCAGAGCTCCATTTTGTTTTCTGATCAGATTCTGCAGTATGCTGCTTTCTTAGAAGGCTGTAATCCTTAAAAAACTATTAAACTTTCCATTAGTTTTGCTTGCCATATTCCCATTGCTCAGTGAGAAGCATAATGTGCAACTCTCCTCCCACCTTAGGAAATTGATCAGTAGAAATTTATAGAATCCACATCACATAAAGGGCAACAAACTAGATACTATCAGCCTTATTAAATTGCAATTTGGCAAATTCTAAAGGGCTCTATATTAGCACAGAGCATATTTTTTTACAGAAGTTTTTAGTCAGTGATCTTCTATCCAAAAGCAAGGTCTTCGCTAACTAAAAACTTCTGTAAAAAAAATATGCTCTTTACTTATATAGAGCCCTTTAGAATTTGCCGAATTGCAATTTAATAAGGCTGTAGATTATTGGGCTTTTTATACATGAAATGTTGCAGTTTTTAAGGTGTGATTGTTCAAAAAGATCTACAGCCTTATTAAATTGCGATTCAGTAAATTTAAAAGGTCTCTATGTAAGCACACAGCATATTTTATTTACAGAAGTTTTTAGTTAGTGAAGACCTTGTTTTTCGATAGAAGTTCACTGACTAAAAACTTCTGTAAAAAAAATATGCAATTTAATAAGGCTGTTAGTTTTGTAGTATAGGACTGCAGTGGTCGTGTTTATGACACTTTTGATAATGTATAAATGTTTGTATGATAAAAATGTTTATACTGTTTTAAAGGCCACTATAATGGTCTGACTTTCATTACTTTTAATTTCTGTATAAAAATGTTTTTTTAAAAAACTTTTTTTAACTTAAAATTTGATTGAAAGTTGCTATTTTTCCCACCATCTTAAGCTAAAGACTCTACCATGGAGCCACACAGTAAAGTATAATTCTATATAATCACTGCAAAATAAAAAAAGTTGTATATATTTTTGTCTTTTATCATATTCAAAAAACAATATTAAACAAAAACTGACCAGAGTGGGTTTTTAAATGCATTGATGAAAATGTGAAAATTCAGTGTTTTAAAATTTTTCATTTTTGATAACAGGAGTGATGTCAACCTATGCCATGTGCGTAAGATACGATGGCGTGGAAGTAGAAGACACACACTGCGATGCTCTGACTCGTCCGGAGCCCGTACATGAGTTTTGTGTGGGGCGAGAATGCCAGCCAAGGTACACACTCAATATTTCAGGGCCCAACTAACCAGTAGCAAGACTCACAACTTCTGGATCCTTATTTTTGGGGGAGTTGCGCAGGGATTCTTTGTGGTCATATGGTGACTGAACTTTTAGTTACACCCTACTTTCTCTGCCTTGAACCCTTCACATTATATAAAAGGTAAAAATCATCAGTCTTATTAAATTGCGATTTGGTAAATTTAAAGGGGCTTTATTTAAGCACACAACATATTTTATTTACAGAAGTTTTTAGTTAGTGAAGACCTTGCTTTTGGATAGACGTTCACTAACTAAAAACTTCTGTAAAAAAATATGCTGTGTGCTTAAATAGAGACCTTTTAAATTTACCGAATCCCAATTTAATAAGGCTGTAGCAATTTCAGCTAAAACTAAGATTTACTCTAATTCTCTTTTTCTGACCAAACTAGAGTTATCTTTAAAGAACCCCTGAGTTTATAAATTTTCAACAACCACTTATGAAAAATTGGCTTGATAATTTGTTATATCATTTTAAGAAGTAAAAAAAAAAGACATCCTTTATTAACTATTTTATACACCGAACTTTATTCTTGGTAATAGGCAAATGTTGCAAATGTTTCTGAAAGAAAAAAATAAATGTAGCTATATGCAATTATGCTGTAATGTGACAAAAATATTAAACAACAAAACAATGGCTGCCTTACTACATCATGATTGAATACAGCTGTATTTCTTTTTAACTTTCCTAAAATATTTTTAGGTCTAGTTTTTCAACAGAGCATACTACAAATGTTTCCTTAAAATATCTTCATATAGTTCTTGATTAATTTGATACAAGTGTAAATTGTTTGTCAAACTGGGGTATGCCGTGGCTCTAAACAGATGTATATACAGGATAGCATATGAGTTTTCCTAGACTATAGATAATTAAAATTCATACAAAATTTAACAGACATTATGTAAATTTGGAACCCCCCTTTTACAACCTTTGCTGATCACGAAGAAAAGCACAAATTGTAAAGGTTTCATGAAATCCTTTTAAAAATAAATGCAATTAACACTAGCTTAATTTTATGTCAAGCAGATTCAGTTATTTAATTAAATAAATCAATTGGTAACATGTTTTCTTACTACCTAGTTTTATATAGTACCATATTTGGAACAAATATTTGTCTCATTAAAGCTCAGCTAGGTTTGTTTAAACAACACATTACTTCAATAATATCTATGTTAAAAATCTCTGAAGTATAATGCATCTACCCCCTCATAATACATGTCGTCTTTCCTCTCTCTGTAGATGGGAGACCAGTAGTTGGAGCGAGTGCTCGAGGACCTGTGGGGAGGGCTACCAGTTCCGCATTGTCAGGTGCTGGAAGATGATCTCGCCTGGGTTTGACAGCTCGGTGTACAGCGACCTTTGTGCGTCCGCAGACATCACACGGCCTGAGGAGAAGAAGGTCTGCAGAAACCCAGCATGTGGACCCCAGTGGGAGATGTCTGAATGGTCCGAGGTAACAGCAAATGTGTAGTATGGATGGAACTCTAAACATGAATGCAGGAATTACCACGGTGCATAAAAGTCCATCTCCCAGTTGTCACACTCATAGACAGCAGCATAGGATATAAGGTATATTCCAGTCTTTGTAAGAAGTAATCTAATAAAAGCTAGGTAGATTTCCTAGATGGTGCCACAGTCCATAATCATGAAAAAGGAACCAGGAATTACATAAATAACATAAATAACTCTTTATTGAGGATATTAGACAGAGGAGCTTTGAAATCAATTACAAATAAACAATTAAAAACAAATAAGGTGAATTCCTTAAATCAAATCCAGTACATATACGGGATAGAAGTGAGCAGTCTCTATGACTCGCAAGGGGTTCCTCTTAATCTGGAAGGTACAGATATTTGCCCATGAAATTCCTTTAAAACTGGAAGACAAAGGTTGATAAAGAAGTTCCATGTAGCCTACTTGATACACATTTTAAAAGAAAGTGTTTAATCTATTTCCTTGATTTTTTAAGTGTCTTATGAAGTAGCATCCTGCAATCAGGCCAGCACCCCTAAGAGAAAGAGAGCCCTAGGCAGATACCTAGATATATTATGAATACAATAAAATATTTTCTTTTATATCTGCTATTAAATAAATGCCACTAATGGTCTTCAAGTGGGTACATACTGTATGCATAGTTCTCAGTTTGAACAGTCTGCGGATAATGTTGATGTAGGTGGCGTTTTTATTTGTGCCCAAATTGGACACTCTTTGATGTCTCCTGTGGCCTTGCCAGCTTCCCTTTTTAGTAACAAAAGATCAAAACAATCAGCATTGTGTGCCCCTCTATAATTGCTGCTTTTCATGCCCTAACGATAATGAATTCGCTCAGCGACCATAGCAGTTTTGCACAGGTGATCCTTCTTTTTGATCTGCTTGCAGTACAGCTGTGTGTCTCCCAGTGGGAGAGTGGCCTTTGAAGAATTCCTCCAGTAGATGGGCAACTTTGCCAGCAGAGCTAATCTTATTTGGATCCGTGACCGAGGCTACAAGCCAGTTGGCAATCCATAAAACGGTTGCATTCAGAGGCATCTGAAAAGCATTCAAATCTCTGTAATGTGTTAGAGAAACGCGCCGATCACACGCTTGTCGGGCACTGCACCCTGCGCTGAGCGGCTCTCCATCATTTCATAAGGTTAATTTAAATGCCACAATTATGTGATATACTAGAGTAACATCAAGGTTCAATCAGGGAATACTGAAGTATCATATTTATAATATGGATTACAAATTGTAAAAAGTTTTAGGAAAGATTCCTGGGCTGATCCTCTTCAATGCCTTGGACACTTAATAGGTGGTGGAGAGAAGCAGCTCTGCTAGAATGCTAAAACCTAAACACTAGAGTTCAAATATATGTTTTAAAAGCTATACATTATTATTATTTATTATTATTGTTATTATTATTAGCTATTAAATAACTAAATGGAACCCTGTCATTTAACCATTACAGTGGCCCTTTAAATGGACCTTGTATGGATGAACAATATAATCCAATTTTCGTTAGCATATTTTAAAATATAGAAATGTTTGATTTTTTATGAAGATTTAGCCATTGTTTATTTAGAAAAATTACATCAACATGATAGTTTGGGAAATGTGTGCCTTTACCTATTAAATTATTTATACTGAGGAGAAGCCTTAAAAAGAGATCATAAGTTCAAATGCCTTTCAAATTACTAAAATAAGTTCAACGTACAAGTGGCTAAGCAAACATATTTTATTACTCTAACAATGACTTAGGGCCTCATTCAATTTGGGGCTGTTACTTGCAAGTAACTTTCCGATTTGCTACTTTTGGGCTACTTGCTCCAGTAGCTCTATTGTTACTTACCTATTTAATTGTCCGGGCACGTAATTTTCCCCCTTCCCGATAATCGCAAACCATGCTATCGGCAGTAAGCATTTGCGGACTTGAACATGATCGCAGCCTCAAGCCCGTAACTCCTGTTTTAACCCTGCAAACTCGGAGCACTGTAAATGCAAATATAAATTCAATACAGCACTGTAAATGATGAAAAACACAATGAGTGACAGAATTAAAAGCACAACATTCTCAAGCTTGCCCAAAATCAAATTGTTTATTTCATGTTTAATTTACGTCCGAAGTCCTAAGGGCTTGAATGACCTCCAAGTCAGTAACTTGTTCTTCAAGCCCGTAGAAAATATGGAGGTCGATTCAAAAGTCATACAGGCTTGGAGGTTGGAGCCCGTAGGACTTTATGACGAAAATTGAACATGAAATAAAGTATTTATTTTTGCCGATTTGCGAGTTTGAGAATGTTGTGCTATTAATTCTAAGACAAAACATCACTTTCACTTCTAATATTAGTACAGTATTGCTTTTTTATTTGCTTAATTAGTGCTACGATTTGTAAGTAAGACCTTTGCGAGACATCCATGGTCCCAATAACCTGTTTTTTGTGTTTAGCCATTTATGAGCTTGACGGAGGGTCAATCGGAGCAATTGAATACCGGCTGTTAAAGATTAAAGGCTTTGATGGAAGTAACTTGCAATTATGAGTAAAGTACAGGAAAGTAGCGCAGAAACGGGGTAAGCAAGTAGGAGGCATTTGAATAGCAAAGTAACTCGCTATCTCTACTTGTGGCCCCGATCTCAAGTAAGTAGAAATTGAATGAGGCCCCTAATCACTGCTTTAAATTAATTGAACAGCTCAAATTAGAGAAGGGATAAGTACTTTCCACTGTGTTTTTTCTATGTTAATTTTTGTTCTTAGTGAAAGAGACTCTAACAATTTTTTTTTGTTTTATTAACTTCATCAATATGACAAAATTTACACTTCACTTATTTCTATGAAACCACCAGGGCAACAAATTCTCATCTTTGGAGCCTCCCCCTTTATTCCTGTTCTCTCTCATGAGACCTAACATATCGAGCTAAAATCACACTCACAGGGGAGACTCATCACACTACAAGTTTAAAGCTGTTAGCAAGCAGACAGTAATATGCTGTGTATCTGCATGCAGCAAAATTACATTTATAGTGTAAAGCCCCACCCCTGTGGCTATAGCTTTAGGTCTTAGCTGTGAAGAAGTTTTCATGAGAGAGAACAGGAAAATATGGCAAGACTCTACAAAGTTAAAATCTTTATATTCTGGAGGCTTCTTAGAAGTCAGTCAAGTGTGAATTTGACATTACAGTTAGACTGAAGAGGATACAATTATTTAAGTCACCTAGTTGAACCATATACAAAAAAAGTACCCAAAGATTCACTTTAAGTACAAACAACAAAGAACATTAAAAAGAAGTAGAGGAAAGTTCATATCACTTCTCCAGTCTCGGCTTTATGTATTATTTTTGAGGTCAAAGATTACATAAAATAAAAAGTATTAAACACTATAATTGTTAAGCTTTTAGTTAACTTGTTAAAAAAAATAGACATAATATAAAAATAAAAAAATAATCTGAAAATATTAAATTCTTAGAAACATATTGTATATCCATATGTTAAACTTGCGAACTATGTAACAAACTAACAACATTAGCAGATGAGCATACAATTTTATTTTTAGCATACCCTGCCTGTGTTTAGGAGCTTAGTACTGCGGCTCTGGAGCACTGACCTCTAGCACAGAGCATGAGGGTTTTGCTCTGATAATTATTTCTCGTTTTAATAGTAGAAGAAAAGGGCTTAATTATTGTGTTTGATTAACTTTCAGTATTTGACACATACCCTCCTCCCAACATATGCTCAAAAGCAGGCAGTTTTCTCTGCTCATTCCTATCCCCCTTCATGCACTGAACAGGAAATAAGTCAACTTAATAAGTATAGTTTAGGGCAGTGGTTTTCAATTGCCGTCCCCAGACACCTTAACTGCTGATCCTCAAGGGTTTTGATAGCCTAACACTCACAGACATACCGTTTGTCATAATCATCAATAGATTTCTGACAAACTTAGCTAGTTAAAAATGTACTCAGATCAGTACAAAACTAAATGAAAATGTAGTGCATCACGTATATTTTGAATCCCAAAGATTGAGCACCGAATGATAATCGAGATTGAGAGCCACTGACTTACAGCCCCTCACTTACCTTCCATCAGCAGCTGCTCCTCCGCGTGTCATCCGGCTGCATCGGGACCCAGCCTATGGTAATTACGTGACGAGCATGTGATGTCACGTCATTAGCATATGCTGTGTCCCGACACAGCCGGAAGACGCACTGAGGAGCAGCTGCTGATGGAAGATAAGTGAGGGGAAAAGGAGAGGGGGAGGTAATTAGAGAGGGGTAAAGTGAGGAGGAGTGTTGAGGAGGGAGGATGAGGAGGGGGTTGAGGATGAGGAGAGGGGTTGAGGATGAGGAGGGGGGTTGAGGATGAGGAGGGGGGTTGAGGATGAGGAGGGGGGTTGAGGATGAGGAGGGGGGTTGAGGATGAGGAGGGGGGTTGAGGATGAGGAGGGGGGTTGAGGATTAGGAGGGGGGTTGAGGATGAGGAGGGGAGTTGAGGAGGGAGGATGAGGAGGATCATAAGGGAGGGAGAGGGAAAGAGACACGAGGGAGAGTAGGGGGAAAGAGACACAGGAGAGGGAGAGGGGGAAGAGACACTGGGGGGTAAGAGACACAGGGTGACTTGAGTATAAGCCAAGGGGGCCTTTTTCAACCTTAAAAAAAGGGCTGAAAAACTCGGCTTATACTTGAATAGATACGGTATGTATGTATGTATGTATATATATATATATATATATAGTACAAACAATGAATAGTACATTTGTGATTCCATTTAAATGTCTAAAAATAAAATATGTGGTTAGGTCTCCTAGTTTGTGCATAATCCACCCGTTGCTTTGCTTTAAGCTGTGATATACAGTGAGCATATGCTTAAAAGGAGCCATGTATCTAATGGTTTTGGATTAACAGAGTGAGCGTGCATTGTGGTCTCATTTCTATCACTATTCAGCCCCCCAAAAGGGATATATATATATACACGCTGGACTTTGGTGGACCTTTTTGTTGTATTCCAATGACCCTTGGGGTTCTCTTCACTGATGAGGCACCAGAGACGAAACCTATATCTGGGGTTTGCTGTTCCTCCTGTTCGGGGTAGAATTCCCTGGTATTTACGGGCTGGATTACTTTTCTCAGTGAGACAAATCCTGTAGCATATCAGTCTGAAGTATTACAACTGTGTCAGCCCCTAAACACACGCAGAGTCTGATAAAGTAAGGTTTGCTCTAATAAAAATTCCTGTGCTCATGGCTTACACAACTGCTCAAGTTATTAGATTGTTACACACTTAAGTTTCTTGTTAACTTACTTATCTGCAATGTTCCTTTAAAAACAGACCATAAAAAAACTAAATAACATATAAAAAGTTATTTTTGTACCAACTTATTTATAACCTTATATAAAGAATATATTTGGCAAATAAGGCATGTAAAACAGGGTCATTTGCATGAGCAAAATTCACAAGCAGTTTCACAAAATCGACATATCTTAGAAAGCAACACACGTCCGTGTCCTGCCAGCGCCAGTCTCCAAAATTATAGCGTCTGTCCAAGAATTCTGTGCCCCAGCCGTTTTGACACCGTATGTGTGTTCCACATCTTTTTTTTTTTTTTTACGAGTACAGACGTAAAAATTGTTTGTCTTGCATATTTCAGAATGTTTCTTAGACCAGCGGCGGGGGAAATAAATAAATAAAGCAGACTCACACCTTAAACCAGATGTGTTGGCAGCTGATATTCTTGTGGTGATCAGCTGTCCTCTTCCCCGTACATCTTGTCTGGAAACACACTGTGCTTGTAGGTAAAATTAGTAGAATGTAGTCTGGAGATAGAGCACGGCTCTCTAACAGGACACTGGAAAGTCAGCCAATAGCAAGAGAAGGCCGATTGCAAGTAATTGGAATTTATATGCAACTGGTATGCATACAAAAGGAAGGCTAAAATAATACATATTATAAGTCTGCCACACCAATATCAAGTTGTTGTTTTTTACATTATTTTTAAAGAGCATTAAATAATAAGTACCCCTTGAATCCCGGAGATAAAACTTTAAAAAAATATTTTTTATATGCAGACTTTTGAGTGTTTATTCGCCTTTGCAGTGTTACGAACAGGTGTTTAACGCACTTGCGAGTCCAATCTAGTACTTGTAGATTTTTTTGATACATTTGCCATTTACGGGTTTGAAGGCAATTGCGGGCTTGTTGAATTGTCGTAATTGGTTATTGTTTTTTCGTCTTTAGCATTGGTAACATTTGTGGGCTTGAAACATCAAAGAAGAAGATAGGATTGAGTTATGTTTCGAACCGCAGGGATTTTGAGCTTGTAAATCGCAAATCGAATGCGAGTAGCTAAAAGTAGCCAATTAAATATCAGTAACATTTACAGGCTCCATTACGGGATTATGTAATTGCGATTTGGATAAATAAATAGGGGCCCATAGTCTGCTTATTTCTTTCTGTGGAAGCACATAAACAGTGTGGCCCAGTGTTATCATGCCTTTAGGTCACCTCACCCATGCTAATGAAGCATTGTGAAATATGAAATAGCATACCAAGACTCAAAAGCAAAGTCTGAAAAGCAAAATTGAATACCTCCATCATTATGTACTGTAGAAAAAATGTCTAGTAGAATGTATAGCCAGGTTTTAATGCTTTTTAAAATGAAACAATACCTGTATGCTAGGCAATCTGAAACTTTTTAGTACCCGAGAGGGTGGACACATTTTTTGCATTTTGTATCAGGCAAGATTCCTGTAAATGTAAGTCTATTTACATCTGAAAACTGTATATTGTTTTTTCGGAAGTTCAAAAACAGGTGGATGGTTAATGGCTTTATCTACAATAATAAGGTTTTGTAACATATTTTATTAATTCACACAAACTTCATAATTTAATTATTATTTTTAATTTTTTTGTTTTATCTCTGGTTTAAGTCTGTAACAAAAAATATAACCTTGTGTTTTGGCTTAAATAATAAAAACTTAAAAAAAAAAAAAAAGTATTCCAAAAAAAGTACTTTTAATTAAAGTTAAACTAAAATGGAAGTGATTAGTCCTTCTAAACAAGCTTATACCGTATACAGTATTTATAATGTTACATTTATTTCTAAACAACACAGGGACATAATAGTTGTCAAACTGCGAGACGTTGTCACGATTTGCGAGGTGCGTACGACTTAGGTGATGATTAGGCTTGCGAGCCACGCAAAGCGAGGCGAGCTGTTAATGCGTAGGACTTAGCCGATGAGCGTCGAAGGCGCTCATCGCTGCAAGCCTCGTGAAGCGAGGCGAGCCGTTAAACCGTAGCACTTAGCCCATGCGAGCCTCGGGACTTAGAACAAAGAAATATATGAGATTAGCAGCCGAACAAAAAACACGAAAAACAGTAAATACACCAAAAAAAAAAAATGCAAAACCTCACAGACAGCATGGGGCAATAGCTAGGATGTCTGTGAGTGAGGTGGAACGCAAATTTAACTCGATTTACACGATTTTCGCCACTCGAAAATAGCCTAAGCAAGGAAAAAAATGGCCGCCGAAAAAAATGAAAACGAGGCTACACAACCCTGTACCGCTCAAAACACTGCTAAACGCGTAGCACTTTACACATCACACTACGACCTACAAGATACACTATTACAAAAGACGCAAAATGCTCACGAGACGCGTACCACATTTATAACATTACAACTATACAATGCCGCTTTACACAATAAACCAACGGCTTTACCTCGCGCACGCAGCCTATTTAGAATGCACACTTGGAACATTCATTACACTTTATAAGCAGGGCACTAACACTCACACTGTATATTCTATGCAGACGCAAGATACAAACAGATTGTTAGCTCTTCAGCCTATTGCTTGCTGCATATATCAATTATAAATAATTAAAGTATATTAATTTATTGCATAATTAATCCTCATTAGCTCAGCGCAAGACCTGCAATGAGCACCAAACGTCCTGAGGCTTGCAATGAACGCCAAAGGCGCTTATTGCAAGCCTCGCAATGAGCACCGAAGGTCCTCACACTACAAAACGGTTTCAATTATGTCTCAAACAGCATTCCCATGGTTTTAAATTGTATTGCCCCGTCATTGTTGACGGGCAAGTCGCTAGTACAGGGACATAGTACAGGGACATATTTAGCAAGAGCATAACCATGTTTTCTGTACAATTTTTTTAATTATCAAATCTAAATAAATTTACAATGTCAGAAAATACTTGACAATCAGTACCCACAGTATGGCATCAGATCTCTTCCCCCATATTATAAAAAAAAGCCATTCCACCTCTAACACTGATAGTGGGGCCTGCAATTATGTATACAATAATAAGTAATAGTCTACCAAGGCTTATCTTACACATATGAATTATTATGTGACTGATTTTAGTTATAAGGTTTTACAGGATCATTGTAGAAGACGGTATATTGCAGGTAGTTCTTTGTGTGCATTTCATGGCTCAGAATTGATAGCTCATCACAGATGTAACATTCCATTAACATTAGATGTTAATAGCTGATGGTAACCTTCATAATATTCACTTAACATCACACAATGGAAACTGATGTACTTTCTAAAAATACTTACCATCCAATGGCAAACAGCTAACAAAGTAATATTTATCTTAATGTTCCCCAGTGTACAGCAAAATGTGGAGAAAGAAGCATAGTCACAAGGGATGTTCGTTGTTCAGAAGATGAGAAGTTATGTGATATAAACACCAAGCCACCTTCAGAGAAGAACTGCACAGGACCTCCATGTGACCGTCAGTGGACCGTATCTGACTGGGGACCGGTGAGTAGGTCATTATGATTAGTACAGAGCAGGTTTCCAAGAATTAGCAGATATAAATGTATATATTAAGCGTATTTAGAGGTATGAAACTGGTAAGTTTTCAGGTCTATTCAAGCCCTTTTTTTCATGCCAAGGATATATATGTGTGTGAGTGGGTTAGAGAATGAGTTGTGGCATTGATATTGTATAAAAAATGATTAAGTCATGGGAAAACATTTTCTGATTTGTTCATACGACAACCACCACAGGCTTCAGATAAATGCTTTTCCTCTCTTGTGAAGCTTAGTGAATCGTGGCCATTATTAATAGTCCATCAATTCAAAGAATACCCCCACATTATTTCTAGCATGCATTTAAAATAGATGATTTTAAATAATTAAAAAAATATTTTGTATTAAAAATACCTGCTGTTTAAATCCACAATAGAAAATTTAGGACTTCAGTGCTTGTTTAAGTATGTTGCCATCTTGCATTTGTCACCCTCTTGTATCACACCTAAACCCTTAGGGCCTCATTCAATTGTGATTTTCCCAATTGAATAGGGCTCTATAAAAGCACATAGCATATTTTTTTTACAGAAGTTTTTAGTTAGTGAAGACCTTGCTTTTGCATAGAAGATCACTAACTAAAAAATTCTGTAAAATAAATATGCTGTGTGCTTATATAGAGCCCTATTCAATTGGCCAAATCGCAATTGAATGAGGCCCTTAGATTGTAAGTTTGCAAGTTTTCAATCTTGTGTCCGTGCCTTGGAAACAAGCACTATGTACATTTGATTCTAAGCTCAAAAACAGGGCCCTCCATTCTTTATAAGGTGATAGGTTTGTTTTTTGCCATGTACTAAACCCCTGTACAGCGCTACGCAATATGTTGGCGCAATATAAATAAAGATAATAATAATAATGATTAATTAATTGTGAAAAGTGGGTGTCAGTTCCATGTAATTCTAGAGAGTTGTTCACGCAAGTTTGAGAAATCCCTCCACTTTCAAAAGAGGCTCTGTAGAATAACATGAAAACATTGGAGATGTCACATTTTTAGAGATACATATAATATAATAAATGGGCTAATTAACTATACTTTTTACCCCCATTTGTGTCTCTTGGAATATATTCAGAATATTATTGGCTTTTCTGAACCAATTTCATTTATCTGAAATCACATTTAAACAGTTCTCCAGAATGTGTCTCATCTGTTAAAACTTAGTCGCCCAATAAAATATTTCACAATCTTACACATAATCTAATCATGTCTTGGATTTAAATGCCTGCTAAACTGTCTGTGGTTATCTAATGGGTGTTGCTAGGGAACAGTATCCACGGAGACTGCCTATTTTTAGCAGTGAGGACCAGTGGAGGTAGAAAATAGATTTGGGAGAGGTACGTGTGTGTGTCGCTCTGGTGGTTAGACCACAGGCTTGGAATGGGCAGATGGAAGAAGTAACCATATCGTTTTGATTAGTCACAGTCAACTTGTTAAAAGATCCGGTTTCTTTAGAGCCGCTCATTATTTAGACAGGAGAATAGGCACATATCAGTCAAACTGAATAATTTGCTTTATTTCTGCAGTGCAGTGGAGGCTGTGGTCAGGGCAAAATAATCAGACACGTTTACTGCAAAACCAGCGATGGGCGAGTGGTGCCAGAATCCCAGTGCAACTTGGAGACAAAACCGCTTGCTATCCATCCATGTGGAGAAAAGAACTGCCCTCCAAACTGGCTGAGCCAGGACTGGGAGCGGGTAAGAATAAGTGCCATTTTATAGGCAGGCTTCCCCTATTATGTTTAATCAACATACCATTAATATTTAGTAACATGAACATGCTGCTGGGTTTTAATTATGAGTATCCCATCATGCTTCCCAATAGTGTAACACGACCTGTGGCAGGGGTGCAAAGCAGCGAGTTGTCCTGTGCATGGAAGTGGCCAATGGCAAAGTCAAAACTTGCAGCGCCTCCGACTGTGAGAGTACCAAGAAACCAGCCGAGGAGAACACCTGCTTTGAAAGACCATGCTTCAAGTGGTACACCACACCCTGGTCTGAGGTAGGAGAATCTGTGATGTGTTATCTGATGACCTTAGGTGAAAATGTGTTCAACATCCATGGATGTCACTGGTGTGCGTCCAGACAGGCTGCTCCCAGGCTGCCAAAAAATGATTAGATTTGGAAATTCATTGCCAGACTCCGCTTTACAACATAATCGCAGGCCAGACTGGGGGCCACAGGCTGCCAAGATCTAAACTGCGCTCTGCTTATTCTGTATTACTATAATTAACCCCTTAGATCAATTATTATAGTTCAAGTCTTGTGGTGTGCTAAAAAACTAATGGGTTAGATAAAGTTGGATGTATTTTAAACAAAAAGGGTATCTTCTGAGAACTATATAGCATCAGTTCTCAGGTAAGTATTCTTATTCAGTGGCAGACACAACATCAGTAATATACACAAGGGAGGTAGGAAGTGGTTGGGACACCGCAACATAATGAGGCTACACTACCATCACTAAATAATTGGTTAACGCAGGAAGAGATCCAAAAGAGATTGGAGAAAATAAATGTTAATAAAGCCCCAGGTCCTGATGGAATACATCCAAGGGTACTGAGGGAGCTGGGTTCTGTAACAGCCAAACCATTATATCTAATCTTTCAAGACTCACTCACTACAGGGTCTCTACCAGATAACTGGAGAAAAGCAGATGTGATACCTATATTCAAGAAGGGAGCAAGAGCAAATTATAGACCAGTGAGCCTCACATCTGTAGTTGGGAAGCTTTTAGAAGGGTTAAAAGGGACAGAATACAAGAATATGTCTATTTGAACAAGATCATAGGTAGCAGTCAACACGGATTTATGAAGGATAGGTTATGTCAGACCAATCTAATTAGTTTCTATGAGGAGGTTAGTAGGAACTTGGATCAGGGCAACTCAGTGGATGTAGTCTTTTGGGAGTTTTCCAAGTATTTTAATACAGTGCCTCATGGGAGATTTTTGAGCAAACTAAGGGATACAGCAATTGCAGTTAATATCTGCTCATGGATTGAGAGCTGGCTAAAAGACAGGAAGCAAAGGGTTATTGTAAATGGAACATACTCCGATTGGACTAATGTGGTAAGTGGGGTTCCTCAAGGTTCAGTATTAGGTCCTCTCCTTTTTAACATATTTATCAATGATGTAGAATTAGGTCTCGAAAGTAGTGTCTCCATTTTTGCTGATGACACTAAGTTGTGCAAGGTAATTAAATCAGATAGTGATGTACTTTCCCTACAAAGGCATTTGCATAAATTAGAGAAATGGGCAGCTAAATGGCAGATGAGATGTAATACAAATAAATGTAAGGTTATGCATTTGGGAAGGAAAAATAGCCATGCAATTCATAATCTTAATGGAGCAAATCTAGGGGTATCAGATATTGAAAGGGATTTGGGAGTACTAGTGGACAGCCACCTAGGTAGCAGTGCTCAATGCCAATCATCAGATGCAAAGGCAAGTAAAATATTAGCATGTATTAAGAAGGATATAGAAGCAAGGGAAGCAAATATAATTCTACCACTATACAAATCCCTAGTACGCCCTCATTTGGAATATGGAGTACAATTTTGGGCACCACTTCATAAAAAAAGAAATTTTAGAGCTGGAAAAAGTACAGAGAAGGGCAACAAAACTAATAAGGGGAATGGAGAAGCTAAGTTATGAAAAAAGGAGTCTACAAGGGGATATGATTACGTTATTTAAATACATCCAGGGTCAATATAATTCTTTGTCAAGTGAACTTTTTGTAGCAAGAGATTTTCAACTGACAAGAGGACATCCTTTGTGGTTAGAGGAAAAAAGATTTCACCTTAAACCTTTGAAAAGGGTTCTTCACAGTTAGGGCGGTTAAACTATGGAATTCTCTACCAAAGGAGGTGGTGACAGCGAATTCGATAGATAACTTCAAAAAGGGGTTAAATATATATATATATATATATATATATATATATATATATATATATTTTTTTTTTAAATTCAATTATTTCCTTTATTTTGTTTATAAATTGAAAAAAACATAACATGAATAAACATATAACGTTTGAAGTAATACAAATTGCAAACAGTCGAGAAGTTTGTTTCAGAGTTCTCTTACAACTAGATTTCAAAACATAGCATTCGTAACATTCAAACTTGGACCAGCCTAGAAACAGTACCTGAGGACCTAGACGGGTCCTACCCTAGCGGCCCTTTGTGTCGTTTTGTGCAGAATTTGTGCCTTTACTAATAGATGAGTGAGAGTTTTAGAAATAGAACTAACCTCCGAGAGGATCCCGCAGCGTCCAGGTGTCCCAGCAGGAGGCCCAGCGTCTGTATTTCCCGTCTACTTCGGCCGATAGTGAGCTCATGTTTTGTATGTATCCTATTTTTTGCCTCACCTCAGTGTTCGATGGAGAAGTGGCTTTCCAGTGTTTTGCGATAACACATCTGGCTGCTAGAAACACCTGACTGGTCAAGAACTGCTCATTTTTTGAAAGACCCCTGATCGGAAGACCCAGTAGGGTTTCGCTTGGGTTCTGCGCTAGACGTGTCCCCCATAGTTTTTCTAAGGTGTCATAGGTAAAATCCCATGTTTGGCGAATTTTGGGGCATTCCCAGAGCATGTGTAGCATGTGCCTTCATTGGGGCACCCTCTAGGGCACCTGGCGGGGTATGCGGGATTTGCACGATGCAGCCTAGTCGGAGTGAGGTACCACCTCATTATTGTTTTATAGGCGTTCTCCTTAAGTGTTATGTTGAGAGAGACATTGTTTGCTTGTTTTAATATCTTACCCCATTCCTTGTCTTCTAACGTAACCTGTAAGTCTGTTTCCCAAGCTATTTGGTAGGGGAGTTTGGCGGGAGTATTGGTGTCAGAGAGTATTTTGTAGAAGGTGGAAATGTTACCTTTCCCCCCAGGGTTGTTGAGGAAGCATCGTTCAGTTACCAATCTGTCCCTAAGACTATTTAACTTATTTGTGTGTGTGAGCACCTCGTTAACCCCTATCAGATTGAGCCATTCTTTGGGGGGTGCATTGATCGCGTTAACGGAAATTGGTAAGGGGAATTCTCTATTTATATCCCACATGTCCGCTACCACCGTTAGTTTATTGTCTATCCACCAGCTCATTTGGGTTAGTCTGTCAAAGCGATAGTCTTTGTGTGGGGACCAGAGGGGTGTCAATCCTGAACCTTCTTTCAAGAGGTTGGATTTCCTTGTACTCTCTCGCCAGATCTTTACGGAGTTGTCTATACAGGATGACAGCTTATCAAGTTGTAATTTGTGGTATAGGCTCAACCATTAGATTTGGGGAAGGATTAGATGGTGATCTCCCAAAACATATCTCTCAATTTCCACCCAAACAGGGTAGTTGTCTTTTTTATGCCAATTCGTCATTTGTGCTGATCTTGCAGCTCTGTAAAATCTAAGTAAATCTGGGAACCCCAACCCACCTTTTTGTTTTGGGGCGGTCAGCGTGGCTTTATTAATTCTGGGTTTTTTGTAACGCCATGTAAAGTTATTCAGAGCTTTTTGTATTAATTTAATTTCCTTAACATTAATCGGTGTCGGAATCGTTCTGAATAGGTATAGGATTTTGGGGATGACATTCATTTTAACTGCATTAATCCTCCCTAACCAGGAAATATTAAGAGAGGACCAGTTGGTTATGTCTGCTGTTATTCTTTTGAATAGACGTGGGAAATTAACCTCATATATTTGATTTAGTGACTTTGGGATATTGATGCCCAGGTATGTTATAAATGTGGGAGCCCACTTGATGGGGAAATTGTGTTTTATGGATTCTACTAGCGCTTCAGGTAAGGTGATATTGAGAGCTATACTCTTGTTTGCATTGATTTTGAAGCCCGATATCTGGCCAAATTTCGCAAGGAGCTGCATAAGATTAGGGAGGCTGATTAATGGATCAGATAACGTAGTCATGAGACTTATTTTGTATTCTTTTCTACCCACTTGCAACCCTCTAACACTGGGGTGGTCCCTAATGGCTGCAGCTAAGGGTTCTATGCAAAGTGCAAACAGTAGAGGAGATAGAGGACACCACTGTCTTGTACCTCTGAAGATGTTGATCGGGAGGGATCTAAATCCTTGATAGGAAATAAACGCTTTGGGGGATTTATATAGGGCCATGACCCCTTTTAAGAATACCTCTCCTGGTCCCATTTTTAAGAGCGTCGACTCCATGAAGGGCCAGTCTATACGGTCGAATGCCTTTTCTGCGTCTAATGATACCAACATTAAAGGCACTTTTACTTTGTGGGCCATGTCAATTAAATTTATTATTCTCCTTGTATTATCGGGGGCTTCCCTCCCCACAACGAAGCCTACCTGGTCCGGATGGATCACATCGGGCAGAAGTGGGGCAAGTCTGTTTGCTATGGTTTTTGAATATAGTTTAACGTCTGTGTTAATCAGGGATATAGGCCTATAACTACTGCATTGGGTACGGTCCTTGCCCTCCTTGGGGATGACAATCATTTTTGCTTCCAGGAATTCTGGTCTCATTTGTTCACCTGCTAAAAACCTGTTAAATAACCTCTGGAAGTGAGGTAGTAAGGATACCATACAGTGTTTATAGTAATAGTCTGTGAATCCATCCGGGCCAGGGGCCCCATGTGCTTTGGAGTCGTTAATTGCTTTTTTTATTTCTTCAGAGGAGATGGGGCGTGCTAGGGCTTCAGCTTCATTTGCTTTAATTTGGGGGAGGTTGATAGAGGCAAGAAATTCCTCTATACGTTTCTTGTGAGGTTGGGTCCCAGAGTGGGTCGGGGCAGTGTATAGTTCTGTGTAAAACTTTTGGAACGTTCCGGCTGTGAGATCTGGTTTGAATACGGGGTTATTTGCAGCGTCTGTGATTTTAGGTATATATGTGTCAGCTCTCTGTGCCTTAAGTCGCCTGGCTAGCATACTGTTTGTGCAGCGGAAGAATTTAGCTTGCGTCCTTTGCAGAATGGATACCATTTTTTTTCTCATTACCTTGTTTAATTTCTGTTTGAGCCCAAGAATTTTGGTATAGATTTGTACATTGTTATGTTTAGCGAACTTTGCTTGTAAATCCGAAATCTCTAGATTCAATTTTGAAATCTGAGCTCGGTCTGCTTTCTTGGCTGCCGCCCCTAGCTGTATGCAGATTCCCCTGATCACCGCTTTATGTGCTGCCCATACTCCTCCTTCGTCTACTTCTCCCTCCGTGTTTAATTTGAAGTACTCAATAATTGCGTTGTTTATTTTTTTGTTCATTTCAACGTCATTAAAGAGGTGAGGATTAAGGGACCAGTTGGGAGACCGACCTTTTGGTGCTATGCCCGAAAGGGCAATTTTAACCAGCTCGTGGTCCGACCAGGAGATAGAGTGAATGGAGGCTGTCGTTAGGCTGTTTGTCATATGTTGTTGAATTAGGAGGTAATCTATGCGTGAGTGAGATTGGTGTCTTGCGGAGTAGAAGGTATATTCCCTGTCTAGCGGGTTCATTATTCTGCATGAGTCTACCATGCAGTTAGAACTTAAGATCGATTTAAATGCCTTGGTTGCAGTGGGGGTGGAATATGGCGCGGGGGGAGGTGATCTATCTTTACTCGGATCTAGGACTGCATTCATATCCCATCCTATTATCCAGATTGAGTTTTCCCAGCTTGTAATGAGATTAGATATCTTATGGAAAAATTTTGCTTGGTCAGTGTTTGGGGCATACAGATTGAGGAAAGAAACTTTGTGTTCCTGGATAGTGCCGTGGACTGCTAGGTATCTCCCTTCAGCGTCTTTTTGTGTGCGAGTATGGCGGAAGTTAAGTTTATTGTGAAATAGGATTGACACCCCTCTTTTCTTTTCACTCGCTGTCGAGTGAAGGGTTTGTTTAAATGCCTTCCCCCAGTACTTTGGGACCGCTGCTTTCTTAAAGTGTGTTTCCTGCAGCATTATTACGTCCACCCCCAGTCTTGTGTAGTCTTTCAGGGCTATACCTCTCTTAACTGGTTCATTTAAGCCTTGAGTGTTGTGTGTAATGATGTTAATGCTCATGACTCACCGTAGCCTCAGGCTCAGGCACTGCCCAGGTGTGGGGTTAGATGCTGAACTTTCCTTGGGAGCTTCCTTAGGACTGTGGACCTCCTGCTGGGACCACACCGGAGCCTCGCTAGATCCAAATGGACCTACCTCCTGCGGGGATTGGAGCACAGCGAAAAATGGTACGTTAGATAGTGAGAGCTGGCGTTAGCTATCCTAACTTAAAGCTTGCTGATCTCTAGTCCTATACAGAAAAGATTTTACTTGTACGGTCTGGCTAGTAGCTGATACGTTGTTGATCTTATCTCTTTAAGTCTTTAAGTTATCGTTAGAACATTATCTTAAAAGGGGAGGACCAAGGGAAAGAGAGGAATAAGTAAAAATGGGAAAAATAAATAAGAAAGGAAAAGGAAGGAACTTCTAGCTCTCTAAGTAAATCTAGACTAATGTTCGGACAGTCTAGACTCACCTATGCTAGGTAAAAGTGAATAGCAGCTGTTGTAAATTAACAGCACTTAACTAAGTAACTTTGGTGGTAGGGAAAAAAAAACTACCTACAGGAGAGCAACTTCTGGCTTCCTTAAACCACTTGGTGAATCCAGTAGTGTTACCACTTGGTGAATCCAGTAGTTTTACAAGGGAACACTGAGTGGATTCGCCCTTCGTGTAAACTTAACAAAGGTGAAAAGCCCATAAGGGACACTATGAGTCACATAAATCTTTTTATAAGAGTGTGACGACTCTTGTCTGTAGCTAGCATTAACTAGGAAATTCTAAGCAGTTGTCTTAAGTGTAAAACCAAAAAAAGGTGTTAGACAAGATAATATATACTGTACAATGAAGAAACAAAACGGTCTTAGAGGTTTGAAGCCTCTCTGTGTCTGTTGGTCCCTCTGTCTGGAGGTCTGCCGGTCAGAAGGTTCGGGGTTCTCTGTCGGAACGTGGAGTCTCGGCTTCTTTCTCGTACTGGGCGGGTGCCTGATGGGTCTTTGGCGGCCTCTGGCAGCTGAATGTCCTATGAGGATAGCAGGTTGATCCCTTCCTCCAGGGATTTTATGTGGAAAAATTTGCCATCTCTTGCAATGGACAATCGAAACGGGAAGCCCCAAGAGTATTTCCACCTATGTGAGAGAACACTGTCCAGGACGGGTCTCATCTTCCTCCTTTTGGCTAGCGTAAGTTGAGAAATATCCGAGAATATGCTGGGCTGCTGCCCGTCAATGGCCGGGATTCCTGCTCTAGAGGCTCTCATAAAAAGGTATTTTGTTGTATAATAGTGGAAGCGGGCAATAATGTCTCTGGGACGATCTGGCATCGTGGACCGGCCACCCAGTGCTCTGTGCACCCGGTCTAGACGGTATTGTTCAGAGTTCATGTCTGGTAGGAGGAGTTCACACAGCTCCAGCAAATATAGATGGAGATCAGTCACCGACTCCGGGACATTACGTAGTCTGACGTTCTGCCTCCTTGAGCGATTCTCTAGGTCCTCTTGAACAGACTGCTGAGATAGTTGTTCCTCTCTCAGGGCCGTGATATCAGCCTCCAGCTTGCTGTGTGCCTCTTTGAGGTCATTATATTTTCCCTCTAGTGTAACAGTCTTGGAGTCCACTTTTATTATTTCGGCTGATAGGTCAGCTGCCACCTTTTGGATCTCAGCTTTGACTTCTTCGCGGAATGATAATATCAGGTCTTTCAGATCCTGAATATCGCTCTTGGTGCTTGGGGCTGAGTGTTCCATGGCTGTTGGGGTGGGAGTTTTTACTGACCCTTGGTCTTTTTGCTTAGAATGTGGAGAGACCTTTGGAGCGTAATAAGATTGTATACTCTTAGTGCTCTTGCGAGTGGCCACTCCAGCCATATCCTATGGCGTATGTTGTCGTCACTTTTCCTTATGCCAGTGTCCCTTTGAGGTGGGTGTCATAACTCAAGTTGGCCACTAGTTGTGCCTACCAGGAGGCACTGTTATATACCAATCGCCTCCATCTGTATATTGTGTTATGGGGGATAATATGTTAGTATTATATTGTATATTGTATTGTGGAGTGATAGCTATGTTTTAATTAGTCAACCCTCCCCCATTGTATAAACTCTCAGTCAGGAGTTGGCCATATGGTCTTTAGTGTAAACAAAGAAGATAGCAGACCAAATAGATTTGCCAGACTGCCAGGCACCGCAGGACAATAGTATAGTATGGGGTTTCCCAACCACCAGCCCAGGGGCATAGTTCAAGAGCCAATACAGGATGTTTCCAGTCTGAGATCCAGACCAAAATGAACTAGTAGCCACGCCTGGGGAAGGCCCTGGGGGAGGAGACTAATAAGTTCCCACAAATTACTTCTGTGAGAATGGCCAGAGGGGAATGAGGGTTTGACTAAGAGTAGCCACTCCCTCCACTGTGTGTGTGTGAAATGTTTTAAATATGTTGTCCCAAAATAAAAGGTGGTTCATAATTTTCATCAAGACGTGGCGTGTAGATGTATTATTTACCCGGGGACATATGCTTGCAGTAAGATTCATCAGACTTACTGTCAATATTGCTCAGTCTAACCCAAGGGCTGAGACATGATGTTCCTGTAATCCAAAAGTCCAGAGTCACCCAAATCCGATCAACAGACCCCAGCCAGAGAGTGGGTCTTGATAACTGGTGGCAGTGGTTGGAGACTCTAGAGGAAAGGACTGAGGATGGAACCGCAGTATGAGGACATGTCCTCAGCAGAACTGAGAAAGGCGCAGAAACTAAAAGGAATTCCCCGGAAGAAAAGGGACCAACCAGCAGATGTGATAGCAGCCTTGAGAAGGTATGATGCAGAACAGCTGGAACAAGAGGAGTTGGGTGAGGGGATAAGCACACTGCCACGGACCCCAAGATCTCAGCAGGAAGAAGGACAGCCAGATGATATCCTAAAGGAGGCAAGACGCAGGTTCAGTGAAGCCAGGGAGTTTTGCCCCGGGGAGATAACGCTGGAAGAGGCAATTAAAGGACTGAACCTAATAAAGCAGCAAATACAGGAAGAACGTACAGGGGTGAGTGTCCAAGCTCAGCAAAGGCTTGGGGTCAACCCTGCAGAGATGCCAGTAAGAGTCAAACTGGCATATCAGAATTTTAAACAGTTCCAGGATGATAAAGACAGCATTGACGGATTTATCCAAGAGTTTGAGCAACAATGTAAGGTACAGGACATACCTCCTGAAGAATGGGCCAAGTTACTATTGACTACCGTATTTATTCGAGTATAACGCGCACTCGTGTATAACGCGCACCCCTAATTTTCGATTAAAAATCCACACCAAATCATTTATTGACAACGTAAACTGGTATAAACACAATACCGAAATAAAATTAACGGTAACAATATTTACGGTATTTAAAATGCTTCAAAGTCAGATTCATCATCAGATACACCAAAGAGTTGTTCCCATTCTTCTCGAGTTAATTTTTCATCAGTGTCCCAGTTGGCAGGAACATCTGTTTCTCCAGTTTCTTCGCTTTCTTCTGAGTCTGAATTCCACAGCAGGTCATCTTCTGTGCCGTCCATTTTATTGCTGATGCCTGTCTTCAAAAAACTCTTGATGATCATTTCTTTTGGTATGTCTTCCCATGATGTTTTAACCCAGGATGTCACGAGAGATAGGCCAGGTTTCTTGAGGTTTCCTTTTGCAGTCAATTCTTTGTCGTCGGATTTCATCCAGGTAATCCACTTTTCCCTGACTCTGTCTTTGAAGGGTTTGTTTAAAACCACATCTAGTGGCTGAAGAATAGAGGTTAGTCCACCTGGAATCACAGCTTGAAATGTTTTTAGACTTTTCAGTTTGTCCTTCACAATGTCTGTCAGGTGTGAGCGGAACTGGTCCCATACAAGCATGGATTTCTTCAGTAGTGCGCCTGGTCTAGTATTCCAAACTTTATTTAACCATAAAATAATGCCCTTTTCATCCATCCATCCTTTAGGATGACAATGGATCACGACACCTGGTGGAAATTTAACTCCTTTTGGAATAGTCTTTCTTTTAAAAATCACCATTGGTTTAAGTTTAAAACCGTCTGCCATACAGGATAACACAGTGGTAAAATGAGTTTTCTCATGGCCTGTGGTTCTAATCTGGACTGTGCGCTTCCCTTTGCTGTCAATTGTCCTGTTGCCTGGTAGGTCAAAACACATGGGGGTCTCATCCATATTGCCTATCTGTGAAAGTTCAAAATTAATCTGCTTGCGTTGGTTGATTATAAAGGTATGGAATGAAGCGATCTTCTCTTCTAAATCATTCGGCAGCTTCTGTGCTATCTTTGTTCTCTGGCGTATTGCAAGTCCATGCCTTTTCATAAACTTTTGTGTCCATCCATTAGAGGCTTTGAAGTTTGAATCTTTGCAAAACTTTTGGGCTTGAAGTCTAATGTGGAGTGATGTGACGATGTACCCACTACTTCTTTGGTCAATGATCCATTCATAAAGTTCCTTCTCCATGTCTGGGTACATGGCTTGTCTCCCTCGTTGTGCTTTTTTTGTTTTATTCATATCTTTCAGGACGACTTTCTGTTTTCTCCATTCTCTAACATTCGTCTCTGGTACAGTGAATTCTCGGCTAGCTGCTCGATTTCCGTGAATTTCAGCATGATCAACAACTTTGAGCTTGAATGAAGCGTCATATGCAGAACGTTTTCTCTTGATACCCTGAGTTGCCATCGTTTACGGTACAAAAGCAATGCTTACCGTAACGTGTGGGCGAGGCGAGATGAAGCGGCAACCATACAGCGGGCCGCCCACTGTACGCGATGAGGGGACGTTCTTTCTCTTCGCCCTCGCGTACAGTGAGCGGCTGCAGCCCAGAAAAGGCGCAGTGCAAACTCACAATTCTCCTGCGCCCTCAATAGACCGGCCACCACTGCCACCCCACCCCAGCCCTCATTTATAACGCGCACCCTAACTTTGATTTCTTTTTTTGGTAGAAAATTTTGCGCGTTATACTCGAATAAATACGGTAAGTTGACTGGAAAGGCCAGCGCAGCCTGTCGGGCCCTTCCTCCACATCTGGCCATGGATTACAACCATTTATGTACAGTGTTACTAGGCAGATATGCCGTAACCCCTGCAACTTTTTTGGCCAGATTCAGAGGCACTACCAAGGGACCAGAGGACACTCATGTTGAGGTAATGTGTAAACTAAGGCGTGCCTGCACTCAGTGGTGGTCTACACAAGGGGCCACCACAGCAGAACAAATTTTGGAGGTAGTGCTAATGGAGCAATTTTTGCAACTTTGCGCACCAGAATTGAGGGATTGGCTGCAGGATCAGAAGCCAGTAGATGGGGACCAGGCAGCTAGCCTGGCCGACCATTTTGTTAGTACCAGAACTAAGAGAGTTCCCCAGATTACCAACTCTAATGGGCATACAGACCGGGGCTCAAGAGACTTGGGGACAACACGCCAGGCCCCTATTGCACGCAATGCGCCTAGCCATGTGCCCTGGGCGCAGCCCCAGAACGCATATGGACAGCGGGGTATCAAGTCAGGACCTGTTCCCAGAGCACACCCAGAGCCCAGATTTCCCAATAGAGAGTGCTTCAAGTGCAACCAGCAGGGCCACATAGCAAGAGATTGTCCTCAGCTTCAGAGGCATCAGAGAGGACAGCCTGCAGTGAATTACCTGGGGGAATGGGATGCTGGAGCAGGACCTCCCAACGCAGCTCCCTGGGAGCCAGAAGCAGAGGGATGGTGCCATGGGATCCACACGGTGAGGAGAGCACAGAAGGACTCCGGGGAACAGCACAGACAACCAGTCTGGGTGCGGGGTCACAGGGCTGTGGGTTACCGTGACTCAGGATCCGCAGTCACTGTAGTTCTACCTAAATGGGTGCGCACCTCAGACTGCATACAGAGGCAAATGTGGGTTATGGTTGCTGGGGGAAAACAATTTCCCATTCCCATGGCTCGCATTCAATTGGACTGGGGCACTGGAAGTAAATCTACAGAGGTAGGAGTTATGGATAACCTGCCTGTGGATGTTTTGCTAGGGAACGATTTGGGTCACATGGTGAGCCCGTATGTACAGCCCTTAACAAGAGCTCAAACCAGAGCCAATGGATGCAGGATGAACCAGGACCAGACGGAATACCCAGAACCCAGGGTAAGTGACTTGCTGGCTACGACATTGACCTTAGGCTGGGCAAAGGGGGAAGAACTTAGAATAGCATTGCAGGAAGATGAAACTTTAGCAGGGGTAAGGGACAGGGCCGCCCGGGGCAAATCAGTAGATGATCTAGACAGTTTTGTATGGGAACAGGGGTTGTTGTACAGAATCAAGGTGCCTGGGAAGGATGAGGTAGAAAGGGAACCACGAAAGCAGTTAGTGGTCCCACAACAGTATAGAGGCAAGGTATTACAAATAGCCCATGAGATTCCTCTGGGAGGGCATTTGGGGCAGAAGAAAACTCTGTGTAGGGTAGTGGAGATATTTTTTTGGCCAGGATTAAATCAGGATGTAAAAGAGTACTGTCGATCCTGTGATGCGTGCCAAAGGACCCAGCCGTTCAAAAAAAAATAGCAGAGCTCCCCTACAGTCACTCCCTGTGATGGAGATACAATTTCAAAGGGTAGCCATAGACATTGTTGGGCCACTAGTTAGGGTTAGCAAGACCGGCAAGAAATTTATTCTCACCATGGTAGATTATGCCACCAGGTATCCTGAGGCGGTGGTTTTATCCAGTATCTCAGCTCCTAAGGTGGCAGGGGCATTAATGACTATCTTTACAAGGACAGGGTTTCCTCAGGAAATTTTGTCTGACCGAGGGCCCCAATTTATGGCCAAAGTGACCGAACAGTTATGGTCCATGTGTGGCATAAGACACATTACAAGATGTTACAACTAGGGGTTATTGAAGAATCCAGTAGTCCATGGGCATCTCCTGTCGTATTGGTACCCAAAAAAGATGGCACAACTCGCTTCTGCATGGATTATCGTATGCTGAATGATAAAACAAAAACGGATGCCTACCCTGTTCCACGCATGGACGAGTTGTTGGACCGATTAGGTACTGCCAAGTATTTAACCACGCTGGATCTCTCCAAGGGATATTGGCAGATCCCGTTGGAAGAGTCAGCTAGGGAGAAGTCCGCATTTGTCACCCCCTTTGGACTATACCAATTTAAGGTAATGCCTTTTGGGATGAAAAATGCCCCTTCTACCTTCCAGCGACTGGTAGACAAATTGTTACATGGGCACCAGGAGTATGCTCAGGCTTACTTGGACGATATAGCCATCTTTAGTCAGACCTGGGAGGAGCATATAGAACATATTGCTAGAATTATGCAGGCTATTAAGCAAGCCAAGTTGACCATAAGACCAGATAAGTGCCAGTGGGCAAAGGCAGAGGTGCAGTACTTGGATCACTGGGTAGGTAGTGGGAAGTTAAGGCCAGAACCAGCCAAAGTAGAGGGTATTGCAGCTTGGCCTATCCCTAAGACTAAAAAGCAGGTACTAGCTTTCTTGGGCATCACTGGGTATTACCGCAAGTTCATTCCTAATTTCAGCACTACAGCCAAGCCACTGACCGATTTGACCAAAAAGAAATTGCCCAGGGAAGTGACATGGACTCCTGCGTGTCAAACTGCCTTCCAGAGCCTCAAGGAAGCTCTGACTTGTTCCCCAGTATTGGCTGCCCCGGACTATAACCGACCCTTTGTGGTCCAGACAGATGCCTCCATGTATGGCATAGGGGCTGTGCTAAGCCAGACAGATGATCAAGGAGTGGAGCATCCTGTGGCGTATTTGAGCAGGAAATTGTTGCAGCGTGAAACGGCCTATGCTACTGTGGAGAAGGAATGTTTGGCCGTAGTTTGGGCTTTGCGCAAACTTCAACATTATTTATATGGACGACCATTCACTGTGACCACCGACCATAACCCCTTGTGCTGGCTGTCTAAGGTAGCCGGAGAAAATGGACGTTTGCTAAGATGGAGCCTGGCACTACAGACATTCAATTTTCAAATACAGCATCGTAGGGGTAAACTCCATCAAAATGCAGATGGATTATCACGCCAACTGGAGCTATGAGTATCAGCGTAGCTGAGAAAATCATGGACCCTTGATGTTCTCAGGCTACACTTGGGGGGGCAGTTGTCATAACTCAAGTTGGCCACTAGTTGTGCCTACCAGGAGGCACTGTTATATACCAATCGCCTCCATCTGTATATTGTGTTATGGGGGATAATATGTTAGTATTATATTGTATATTGTATTGTGGAGTGATAGCTATGTTTTAATTAGTCAACCCTCCCCCATTGTATAAACTCTCAGTCAGGAGTTGGCCATATGGTCTTTAGTGTAAACAAAGAAGATAGCAGACCAAATAGATTTGCCAGACTGCCAGGCACCGCAGGACAATAGTATAGTATGGGGTTTCCCAACCACCAGCCCAGGGGCATAGTTCAAGAGCCAATACAGGATGTTTCTAGTCTGAGATCCAGACCAAAATGAACTAGTAGCCACGCCTGGGGAAGGCCCTGGGGGAGGAGACTAATAAGTTCCCACAAATTACTTCTGTGAGAATGGCCAGAGGGGAATGAGGGTTTGACTAAGAGTAGCCACTCCCTCCACTGTGTGTGTGTGAAATGTTTTAAATATGTTGTCCCAAAATAAAAGGTGGTTCATACTTTTCATCAAGACGTGGCGTGTAGATGTATTATTTACCCGGGGACATATGCTTGCAGTAAGATTCATCAAACTTACTGTCAATATTGCTCAGTCTAACCCAAGGGCTGAGACATGATGTTCCTGTAATCCAAAAGTCCAGAGTCACCCAAATCCGATCAACAGACCCCAGCCAGAGAGTGGGTCTTGATAGTGGGCTTTTAGGAACTCTTACATCTCAGATTATGGTGATTCTGTTTTGTAAAGAGGGGGTCTTGGTGATGAGTATAGACGGTCTGTTGTGTTGCTACACCTCCCCTCAGGCTTGTAGTCATACACTGTCAGACCTATACACTTTTGTGGGTCAATGTGTAGTTTCTCTATTGTCCACCTGGGGTCAGTGTCTGCTTGCTGAGAGTTCAGAGTCAGGGATCTGCTTCTGAGCACAAAAGCCCCTGAGACAAACTTTTGCTTTGTTTGAAATTCTCTTTGGGCACAATAATATGTTTTATAGTGAGGTTATAGACAGTTCTCTCATCAAGGCTGGTGTTATAGCAGTTGCAATCTTTTCTGAAAGAGGTGGGCACACTTCTTCTAGGCCTGCAGGTTTATTGAACTGAATCCCTTTGGTGCTGTTTGTGGGAAAGTAGCAAAAAGTCCTGCATAAGCATTAGCTGGTAGGTTGTAGTTATCCAATAATTGTTGCAAATGGAGGGGATTCTTGCCAAAAAGTTAGAGTTCCTGCAGTTATATTCTTTGTGCAGCTGGGACTATATGGAGATGGTGTTATATTATGTTGTGTCCAAGTGAGTATTTGCATGGGCTTATGTGCCTGTCTCAGTGGAGTAGGGAAAATGGCTTCCACCCAGACTCCTTCTCCCCCAGCCCCTCTGTACTCACATTTTCCCTGGGGGTTGTTGCCAGGTTAGCTTCTGTCAGGGTTCCTCTGGGTTTCTCACTTTCCCCAGATGAAAGCCCCTGGTTACAGGCTTATGAGGCAGTTGCAGGTCACCAGCTGGTTAGATATATTTTTTGAATAAAGAGGGCATTCAAGGTTATCCTAGATAACTAGCGAAGGAATATTGATCCAGGGAGAAATTTGATCGCCAGTTTCTGGGGTCAGGAAGGAATTTTGCTTTTTGTCCCCTTATGAGTCAATTGGCAAAGTGTTAATTTTTTTTTTCTGTTTGCCTTCCTCTGGATCAATTAACAATTAATAACAAATAGTCCACATTTTAAAAAGATCAAGAGAGATCTAAAAAGGTTGAACTTAATGGACTAACTCTTTATTCATCCTCAAATACTATACTATTAATAATTAATAACTAAACCGCATATTGCAGATCAGAGGAGATCTTAAAAAGTTGAACTTGATGGACTGAAAGTCTTTTTTCAACATCAATTACTATGTAACTAAGTAATATGTTCTGTACAATATCTCCAATAAAAATACGGAAATGGTTAGATATTAATCAAGCTAAAATCAGCTACCACTTCTGCTGGATGCACCCCTTATATATTTTTAGCCTGTAAAGCTATCTGCCTGAGAGGCAGGGATTTTACAACTGTGTCAAATGCACTTCAATGGCAGCCTCCCAGCCAGAGTGGATAACTTAGCACCACTTTATCTCAGAAAATCTCCAGTCGTGAAGAGTACAACTTTAGTTCTGTAGAGAAGTTTCTGGAAGCCCTCCCAGTTAGAGCCAGTCAGGCCTTGATGGCCTCACATGAGGTTGAAGTGTGTTTGGCAGAAGGAAGTTTCCATTTTTTGAGATGTATTTTTGAACCTTTTGATTCAAACTTCCCACTTCTGGACCTGTTAAATGTACTCGGTGTGGTATCAGATTCAATCTTATCCAGTTATCAAATAAAACCTACTGCCCTCTCACTGAATCCCCCTCACCTCTCTACGTTGATTCATAAAGAAGCACACCCTCATGATCAACCTCTCAGCATGTGATGTAACAAACACAAAATGGATGCCTGCACTCATAAACAGAATCATAATAAACACGGCCTTTCTTTAAGCATGTTTTTATGTCCATGGCTGAGATAGCTGCTGTCACGGACCCCTTTCCAGGGCCTGGATTCTGGTGCATTGTGCCACCATAGAGGATATACCGCCCCATTGGAAAATGGGTAGGGGAATTATATTGCCACATGGGAATTGTGGGCAGGTGGTGAATTGCCCCAAAACATAGGGCCATAGTGTACCACCATGCGTCATATTATTATGTCTTGGCATTATCCTGTATACTGTATGTAATTCCCCATGTAATATTACTGTGTTCTGTTTAAACTGTAACTGAGTTAAAACAGGGTGTGCGGAGTCTGCAGTGAGCAGTCACCTCTATTGTACAGTTATCTGTTCTGGCCCATTGCTAGCAAATGAAGTTAATCACATCTGCCATGTACTCTATCTAAGGTCTGGACCACTCAGACACAGAGATGGCAGGATGTGTATTAGAAGGTATCCCTATTGTTCTCAGGTGCCAGCTATTAAGGTACTGCTAGACCCCATGTGGGGTCATCTCCTGTCTGCCACACCCTCTCATTGTTACATTGTGTACATCCCCTCTGTATCTAATGGCTCTAAATATTGTTGACTTTCCAAAAATAAAACGGTTCACTTCTGAGACATATAGAAATTGTATGTCTCTTATTTTGCTCCTGGTGGCTGTGATACTGAACCTATCTCTACCCTGCAAGTAACTTGCCCTGATCACTAGCACAGGAAGGTTACTGGGACTCCTGGAAGTGCTGATTCCTGATGGAGAGAGACCCTGACTGATACCGAAGCCAGATATCAGGGTGCTGTTGCCGAGATTTCAAAGAAACCAAATGGTCCTTGTGGGTAGTAACCTCTAGTCTCTAGCAGGTGGCCCTGGTCAGTAATAGCCCCTACCCCCGTATCGTCACAGCTGCTATTGTTATTTTTATACACACTTCACAGAAAAACAACTTTTTCTTGAAATACATTTGTCCTTTGAACGCACTATTTGAAGAATCACATAAGTCCCACATTTTCATTCTGTGCTTTTGAAGAACTAGACTAGTGGATCAAATAGCGTTTAATGTACTGTGTTTATATTCTGTCCTTACAGTGCAGCAAAACCTGTGGAGTAGGAGTGAGGATGCGAGATGTGAAATGCTACCAAGGGACAGACATTGTTCGGGGATGTGACCCTTTGGTGAAGCCAGTGGGCAAACAAACCTGCGACCTGCAGCCGTGTCCCACTGAGCCCCCAGGTGAGTGACTTGAACCAGGAGGAGCCATGGCCAAACTTTTTTATTATTACTGAGAGAAAAAAAACAGTGTCTGCAACTGAAGAAGTATTTTAACCAATAGTTATTTAAAAAAAAAAAAAAACAGGATTGGTTTATGATATTTTGTGTATTGTAGTGAAGGTTCTTTACTTTTATCTTGACATTTATTTAGTGTTTAAAGTACCATTGTATTTGTATGTTGTTTTTTTTTATAAATTACAGGATAATGGGCACAATGTTTTTAGAAAGCAAAAAAATAAACACAACCTTTATTTTTTTAAACTTTTATACCCAATTCGTCTTCTCTGGTGCTTCTTGTTACTTTCCCTGGTGGGTATAACCTCCCTTTAAGACTGCTGAGAGCATTGGCGGAAGTATTCCCACTGTGTTGACACTTCCTGTGTATAAGTCCCCTCCCACCTCAGGAAGATGATGTGCTGAAGTCAAAATGGTAGATTCCATAGCAGCATAAATGTATATAAAATGTAAATCAGAAGCTGTGTTGTTTTTTTTACATTCTAAAAAGGTCCTGCAATGCAACATGACATTCTGAAAACATGCTACATAAGTGTAGATCTTCAAAATAGTAAATTTTAGAAATACAATCATAGTTATTCTTTAACTGAAGGGCCTTTGTATCTTAATAATTAACACATACTTCATAAAAGCTGTTAGAACACCCAGCATGCACTCCTGCCTCTACTCAGTGGAGCATGATATGAATTATGCCAGCCAGCCACCTTGATGCATAGGTTAATTATTTAATAGGCTAAATTCAGTTTAAAGATTCATAAACAAGGGGTGGAGATACACACATCAAATAATCATAAAAGATAATTGCTATTTGTTTAAAATTATTTTGTAAATATGTGGTGGGATCAAGCTAGAGGATAAAGAAGGGCGGGGAAATAACCCTTCAAAAGCTAATATCTTGAAAATAAACAGTAGTGTATTTATGAATATGCCAAAAATGTTTTGCAGCAACATAAATAGCATTAAAAAAGGAAAGCACTGGCATGTTTAGGCATAATACATATTTATGAGTAATCTGTACTTTGGAAAATTTGAGAATGCTTTACGGTCTAAAAGTACAGCTGATTAATGAAATCAACAAAGCTTCTTTCAACATTGTTTTACTTAGCAGGTCAGACTAGAGGAGGATCAAATAATGTGCTCTATATCTAGAACTAGAATATTGGGGACTTACACTATATCAATGTAGGCAGAGTCTAAATATGAATTGGGCGATCATGCTGCCCTTTTCTTCAAGAATATTCCTTTTTATGGATGTATTGAGTAATTCTAGTTTTACGGAATCAGTATATTTCCATAAAGCAATACTTACAGTCGAAATTGTATGGTTATATAGAAATAAAATGATATTCAGGAAAAATACAATGGCTTTTATTCCTTTAAACTCAACATCATTATTTCATAAATTATTGACAAGCTCTGAGGGATTTATTATTAATGTAACTGCAGCAGTTCACTTTTCACTATAGTGTATTTTACATATCTTTGTGATTTCCTTTACAATATGTCTTTAATCTCCTTACTTGCTTGATCTGCAACCTCGCTTCCCTCTCTTCTTATCATGCAGATGACAGCTGTCAAGACCAAACAGGGACCAACTGTGCTTTGGCAATCAAAGTGAATCTCTGCAGCCACTGGTACTACAGCAAAGCCTGTTGTAGGTCCTGCCGCTCTTCACACTCATAGTGAGCCGTGAAGGCAATTTACAGGACCAACATTACGGGAAACAAGCAGAGGCATGCTGTAGAAACAAGGAGATTTTTCAAGTGAAATTAAAAGCCAACCAGAGTGCAGAATACCAAATTAATAATCCCTCTCAGTTGCATAGCTATGGCTATTCCTCATGTAAGTACATATTGTACCCCTTGAGAACCAGAGATGCCAGCAACATTTTGTAGAAACAATCAAATATTGAGCAATCCATTTATTGACTATCCATTTCTGTAAAAACTGACATATTTCATTGAATAAAATAAATATATACCAAGCTCTGAAAAGAAAATCATTAATAAACCAGCAACAGAGCTTTACTTGGATGAGAATGTTATGATTACTGTCAAAGTAAAACAAAGGAGCTTATACTGATAACTGCATGAATATGCACTGAAAAAGTGCATATTTAAATTATAAGAATAATAGGATAGCATAATAGCAATTTTGGGGCAGATATGTCCCTTTATTGTTACAAGGAATCATACACTTTTAATGCTAACTTTAGAGAGACTGCAGATTTAATCAGATTGCTAACCTGTTGTTTTTATAGAGAGATAATTTATATTTTATGCATGTAAAATGTATGTGTAAGTTCCTAGAGGTTACCCTTTTTTTAAATTGAATAGACAGGAATGTGAACAATTCAGTTTATAATATAAACAGCCCACTAATACCTTATGTACACTGAAACTCTTGAACCCAATACTTTAGTTTTTTCAGAATTTTGTGAAGAAAAGCTTTCAAATTTTATAAAATGATGTAGATGTGTTAGATCATCTAAGCAAAGTACTGAAGTAAGACTGTTCTGCTGTGTCATTCAGTACAGGGTATGAAAATTAAACCTCTAGGTAGGAAACAAATATGTATGCTGTGTGAGCTTTAGGATGCACCAATTCTGTAATGGTTAGGGTTCTTCCTAAAGTCATATTACATTTCTACTTTTGGTGCTATTCCTCTGAATTTATGTATTCTCAGAGTTGGGTTATCAGTAGGTAATGTATTCATATCATCTCACCTTTCCTTGTGACATCAAGGGTTATTTTAACACATTTGTTTAGCTTCCTAACCCTTCCTATATAAGGGTGGATTTACCATAGTAAGTTTGCTTGCTTAGAAATTGATCAATTGCATTTCCTCAAACTACATACATATTGATACAATTTATAGAAATGGCGTATGGCTATTCTAAGTTCTGAATGTTTGGGAATGTGTAATTCATATCCAGGTTTACTATCTATACCCTTTCTGTGGACCACCTTCTTCTCCATGGATGTGAGTACTTGGCTTCAGTAACTGACATTGTTTTTTAAACCCGATCAAAAATGTGTGGGCAGCTGAAATGAATTGTGTTCAAACTATTTAAGTACCAATTCTAAGGATGCCATTTTGGTAAAAAGATGGCCTTTCTGAAGTAACCACAATGTTTTTACTGAAACACTAAACAAAGGAGTATTCTTGCTTTCTGGCTTTGAAAAATAAAGCTGTGCTATTTTTTCACATTATGTACTTTATGATTTAAGTTATCCTGTGTAATTTTATTATAGACGTGACGCTTTCCTCATTTTGGAAAAGAAGTACAAGTGTTAAAATGTATTTGTAATATGTAGATGTATACTTTCAGAGAGCTGTATCCATACATACATGATTTATGTAACAAATCTCCATACTTGTGCATTGTACATATTAAAAATAATCTTTCTGGTATGAATAACCGCAGAAGATCTCAAGTGATATGCCATACAATTGTGCAAGTTGGGTCTTGGTGGGCTTTATGTGCACAGGTGAGTCAATCACAGTTACTGAAGAAGTGATAGACTTGCCTTACACAGCATGGATATCCACAAATCCAGGCCTGTGGGCTCTCCAGTACCCATCTTGCCCACCCCCGATCTAATAGAATGAATTTGGAAGTTGGCTACAGTCATCATGCATGTCCTGTCTTCCTAATATAGATATGTTGTCTATAGAATTAAAGTACTTTCTTATAGATCACTTTTGAATCAGCTTGGCTTGACTTCTCTGATACACATGTAAACATTTTTTAAAGTAACACCAGTGCTTTATTACTAAGCAGCGGACACATGCTCAAATAATATATTTGTCTATAAATAATTAACTTTAATCAAATGTAATAATCACAAATTAATTTTACTCATATGTACATTGTAATAAAATCTTGATATTTATGATGTCTTGTTTTTATTTGTTTTTAATATGCACAGAAATACATGTCATGAGTTGGGGAGCTCCTTGTGGTGTAGCCAGGGACAAGTACAGGTAATCTGGGCAATGATGGGTCCTCACTGTATAAGTATTAATGATATAGAATACGATCTCTAATTTAGATCTTAAACATCTAAGAAACACAGAATTCACAAGATATCCAAATAGATCTTTATTTTTAATTAATTATTTTCTCATTGTGTCCAGAAATCATTTACAACAGACAAACAAATGTGCATCTTTTTAACTGTAGTGAAATATATGAATGCTTGTTTATTTTAAAGTAACACTGTTATGTTTGCAAGACAGGCCTTAGTTGAAATCATCATACATATATTATCACTTGTATACTAACTGTTTCAAGCAGTGGATACAACTGTACTATCACTTCCTTTGAAAAGTGTGTTGTCCTGTCTTACCAGTGGACAGTGAAATATATTAAAAAACAGCAAAACAAATAGTTTACAAATGATAATACATATGCTATGGATAATGTGAGAAAGGGATAGACTGAACAATATCCCAAAAAAATGGATAAAGTCCCATATTTTTAATATTGTCAACATTATTTTTAGTAACATTGACACAGATAATGTTCACATTATACAGCCACTGTAGATAAAGTAAACATTATATCAATTTCGGACATAATCCTTAATATATGCGTGTTATATATATATATATATATATATATATATATATATATATATATCCCTTTAAGATATGCAAAAAATAAATATTTATAATAAACAAGGAGAAAAGAATTAAAGCAAATGCAACCACTTGTACGAGTAGATGCCAAAACCTAAAGGCAGCGGTAAAATTTTGCACAAATAATATATTCATTAAAGCAGATGCTGCTAGCACAATAAAAAACACACAGCATATCATTCCTGAGCAAACAAAAGAAATACTGCCACTGGGTCACACTTGAACACGACCTCAGTTTCTTAAATACGGAAGCAAAATTTAGAAGATGAAGTAAATGGCAAATCCATTACATAGTTCCCTCCGATCCCAATGTTCATTGTGCCAAACATCGAGCTCCAGCCAGTGGTAAAATGAAAGGATGCAGTGATCCAGAAGTTCAATGAAGTCAAGGTAGGTTCTTCCATTATTGAACCCATACAGTCCAGCCTGCATTGTCAACTGCAGGAAAGGTTCCAGGGGGGGTGGCAAGGTCAACAACAAATATCTCCAACTCAATTATATAAAGGTAGACCAGCATATTACACAATATATTCATGTGACATTTTGTAATATATTTTATATTTGTAGGTATTTTTTCCTGAATGTAATAAATACATTTATTTATTTAATGCATTGACTCACATAACTAATTTTAGGCGACAGCCTATCTTGCATTCAAGGCAAGACCCCATTCCTCATAATGCAATATGTCTGTTCCTTAATATTAATTTTATTGTTGTAATAGATAGATAAATTGATAGATAGATAGATAGATAGATTTAGATGGGAAGTAAAGAGTAAACTCAAGACCCCCCCCCCCCCCCCCCTTCCCAGAGTGAAAATGAAATCCTGTACTTTGTGGTTGGTGTGCTTTCCTTTTGACAAAAAAAATAACCAGGTAGGCACTAATTTATTGCTAAATATATCAATACTGTGACAATATTAGTACAGTACCTACTAAAACCCTGTCAATGAGTGGATGAGGAAATCTCTCCAGTTCAAGGTAGATCTCTCTTTTTGCAGAACCAGTCCAAACATTAGAATTTACAGTTTTAACTGCTGTGTGTAAGAGTATTCACCAAACAATAAATAACTTGAAGTTAGTGATTGGTTTTAATTTTATATATTCGCATTCATAGATTAAGTGCAGGTATCTGAAAATACCAAAATGTTCTTCGAGATAGGAATCAAGACAGTCAGGGATTGGCTGGCCATATAATCATCATCAAGTCCTTTTTGAGCCTTTGTTTACCAGTCTCTCTCTAAAATGATGGGCTGATGCATTAAATTATGGGCTGATGCATTAAATTATGGGCTGATGGCCTCTAAACCAAAAGCTAAAAGCCAGTCATTGTTGATAAGTCTATATTCCATAATTAGTAATTAGATAACAAATGGAAGACAATATTTGCAGTTGAACTGAAAAAAGCTTCCCAAGCCCAAACGGTTGATCCTTTAAGTTTCTTCTCCAAACCTTTGGAGTCTGGAAAGCTTTTTAACTCATCTATAAAGAATTTTTTTTTTTTAGTTCATCCAATTTATATGAAGAGCATATAATTATCACCCGAAATGTGTTTCCAGCTAAAACTAACTTTGACCAATCGGTACAATAAATAGTGGTGCTGTCTCATGATGTTTGTAGATGATCATAGTGCTAGCTATAAATATCTTATTACCATATATATATCCATCAATAATCTTACATTACCTACAATGACATTTGGAATACCAATATGTTGAAGTGTAATCTTTTGCTTCCCGTGCTATGATATTCTAAAATGATAGTCAAATATTTTGACTTGAATGGAAAGGATGAAAAAAATGCTCACTTAACCTAGTATAATATTGTGGGAAATCGGAGAGCATCTTTGAATTCATCTTTGCATTATAAATAGCCTTAAAAGAAGAACATGGAAAGTACCATTAGTAACTCTACTTGTGTGCCTACTTTTGATTAGTAGGCCACATTGATCTTCAACAGTGAGACCTATTCTAGAAAAGTTAATATCCTGATTAGTAAATTGATCTAGATCTTGTATCTGCTCCAATTGTACAATATTTCCACTTATTATATTATACGAAAGTAGATCTGTGATTTGTGCAGTTAAAGAAACTGAGACAACTTGGGAAATAGCATTAGGATTTCCATCCATTGTCATGCTTATACATCTCCTGTGTTGTCTGGTATAAAGTAAAAAGCCTCTCAACAAAATACTGTGGCATGATGGCTTCAATTCATGGCTTAGCCTCAGTCTAATTAGGCACATTAAAATGATTATTAAAAAAATAATAATAATGGATGCTTAAGCAAAAGCAAGTCAAATCTATACTTACAGCTACAGGCAAGAGGTAATGCTTATATGTGACAAGAAAGAAACACGCTCTACTTCTCATCTCCATAGCAACACCAAGTAGTTCACCAAAGTTTGCGGAGTAAAAAAAATGGATACAGAAAATAGCACAATGAATACATCGAGGTTCACCCACACTATAAACACCAGTGATAGGCAACATATTTTACTTGAAAAGAGATATGAGGCCAAACAAAAAAGGCACACAACCATTAATAAAGCTTAATATGTAAAAGTAAGTTAGGGGAAGTAAATGGGGTAGAGTGGTGTGGGGCAGGAGAGAGTGATATGATAGTTTGTGGTAAAGATGGATTGTGGGCAGTTCATGAGGGACAGGATTTTCCACTCAGGAAATTTGGTAATTGTTTGAGGGTCGGATGACGCACCTTGTCGGCATTTTGCTATAATGCTTCACTTAAATCTTAAGTGATACCAATATGACTACATAGTATGTGTCACCTTGTGTAATATAATTATTTTGAAGAAGTATCCTTTACTACAATATGAAGTGTAACATTATTGTATAAAAAAAGGATGACCAGATATGCTAAAATGAGTCTCCAGTTCTGTGTATATGTTTTAAGATTTTCAATCTGGGTTTTGTATAATACAGACTACCCTAAAATCTTGCAGTAATGTTATTTTATGCAGACTACACTAAGAGTCTGCAATCTGTTTTAGGTTTTGCTTTTTTGCACATAAGTTATATTTTGCTGCTTTTACATGAAATTATTATAAGTGTGCTGCTACATATTGGTTCTCTGCCTGCTACTTTCTCAGGTGGGTGGGTCTTTGCTAAATAATAAACTTCTATTTAGTGCTGCTGAGAGCATTGACTAATGAAACTGCCAAATATCATCATTGTGCAACCAGGCACTTCCTGTATAGTCTCCTCCCACCTCAGGAAGTTGATCTCTTGAAGCCAAACAGCAAAATTTGCATATAAAATATAATAAGAGGCTATGTTATTTTACATTCTAAAAACATGATGCAGACGTGTTATCCTTCAAAATAGTAAATGTTAAACTACGACCTCCGTAGCTCTTTAATCATTTTCATTGATCTTGATAAATCTTGATTTAGTGTTGAGATTCAACTAAAATACTAATAATTGTGCAGAATTATTACATTATAGACAGAGAGTCACATCTTAATGTTTCCAAGAACAAACTGAAAGAGGAAACAATGATGGCAAAACTAGAAAGGGAAACGCAACAGATAAGAGTAAAATGGTTTTCACTTCGCAGGGAGCAGACTTTCTCAGACAGATGGGTTCCTTTAGCAGATAAAAAGCGTTTCTTCCAAGAAAAGCGTTGAAATTAACTGTCATTTGAAGCTAATATATTTAGTCTGATGAGATGCTGGTTTGCTATAAAAAAACCATAATCCACTGTCTTTAAAGAAAAAAAAAACAATTTAAATATTTTTCTAAAGTTTAAATAAAATGTTTAACATACAACAAAAAACATACTAAAAGGTAGATAGTATTGTTTGCATTGTGCATAATTTATACCAAACAAGCATGAAATAATTTAAATATCTTACATTTTGTGTCACATCTGATGCCGAGCATCTGCTTCCGATTGGATGATACAGAGAGCCATTGCTTTTCCATACCCCAAAAATATTATTATATTATGTTTTTTTTTATTTTTTATGTTAAATATTGCATGTGTACACCGAGTTTATTTTTCTTAATAAGTAACTCTTATTTTTTAAACTCAAATTATATTGGATTTTGATTTAATTTTTCACCATGGTGTCATCCAATCAGAAGCAGATGCCTGGTATCAGATGTGACACAAAATGTAAGAGACTTAAATTTTGATGTAATTTGAAAAAAAATAGTTTATTTTTCATCATAAAGTTAACACCCTGGCACAAAAAAAAAAAAATCTAGATGCAAAATATTAGTTTGCCTAGGACTTCAAGAATAGTTAGGGCAGCTGTGATTGCAATTGAGATTCAAGAAATAATGTTAAGGCGACAAAAAAGGGTCTAAGTACAGTATATATTTTAGATAGTAACAAATACCTTTACATATCACTTTCTGTTAACAGTAAATTTATCAATTAAAAAAAATGCATTTTTAACATTTGAATTATTCTGGCATTGGTAATTGTTACTGATCCTCCACTCAAGCTTTACTTGTTATCTTTACATTAAAGTCTAATCATTGCTAATAACTCCATGTGGGTTTATACATGCTCAGAGTGATTGAAACAAGTGAACAATGGTCAACTTTTCCATTAATACTGATCATGTGCAAATGTTCACTATTGGTATATATACTGTATATTAGTATATATTTTATGAAATTCATTTAAACCCTGACGCTCTTTCTTGTTTTTTAAGTCTTAGATTAATTTTCTTTAGTAGTCAGGAACTAATCGAAAACCTTTTTGTAAGATTATATGTCTTGTAAAGTTAGAGGGAGTCTAGAGACTGAGAAATTGTACCAAAATGTCACATAAAGAGAATATATTTATGAAATGTAAATAGTGTGTCTAGAAGAAAGGTGAATTAAAAGAGACGCAAAATGATATTTATCCTATCAAGCACTTTAACACTAAATGATGTAAAAATAAAAAATAAACTTAGATTGAAGTGTGTAGTTTTATTTTTAGAGTGAAATCACTGCTAATAACTCCATGAGGGTTTGTACATGCTCAGATTGATTCCAGCACTTGATTTTAGGCCCGAGAACATTGTCCAGCTTTTCAATTGCCCTTTTATCCATTGAGTCTGAGCAAGTGCAGATCCCAGGGAATAATTAGCAGTGATTATTCACTAACACAACGATAGAAGCAATGGCTTAGTGGGAGGATCTGAAAGGCTGGACAGACACAAGTTACACACTGAAAGCACTTGTTAATACCTTTTAGACCACTTAATATCTCCACTTAATACATGTTTTGTGAACCCTACTTATTCAGCAAGGGTTAAACTTTACCCCATGTGATAAATAAGCTCTATAGAAGCAGAGTTTAGTTGCTAATTAAATTATTTTAACCCCATGTTCACCACATTTGATAAATTGCCCAAACATACTACCTTTTTTTTTCCAACATTTCAACTTACAAAATGACATACCCATTTTATACTAAGCTGGTGATTTTTTTTAGCCCTTTCCAAGAATAAGTTGAATATGATTTTTTTTATTCATGAAAAACATGGTGGCATAAAAATTAATTTTAATGGCTCCATTTAGCTTCTGTGTAACAACCGTCTTTTCAAATCAATCACTGTACAACCTACATGCCTCATTTTGATGGTTTTAATTATTAAATGTGAGTTAAGATCATTTTAAAGGGACACTGGATGATGCCATTATGAATTATAGATGAAAGCATGTGATTAATTAAACATGCCTCAGATTTTAACCCCTTGATATGTCTCACTGTTTTAAAAATACATTTTGAGCAAAGCTGCCTATAAGGTGTGAAGAACCTAAGGAAGAACTTAAGTAATACAATATTTTTATACTGCAAATATATAGCTTAACTTTTTAATAAAAGCCTGTTAATAAAAGCATAACTTACACTTTGTGCTCAAATATGCTTTTGAAAGGCAGTGTTGCCTAAATGACTCTGCACCACTAGGCATAGGGTAGAAGGCTTGTGGAAAATGTGCTTTCCTTTTTTAGACTGCTGCTGGAGTTAATGGCATTTTAGTTAGGGGTTGTTGTGTCTTTGCATCCTTTCCTGAACTGTAAAGCTGCACCAATGGAGGCATCAGAACCTTATGTGCATGGTTAAACATACCCTTTCTTCTATATATTTTTTTACACCCAGTCTGTGTCATGTAGACAAATATGTTAGTAGAAGAATTTTAGCAAGAAAAGATCTGGGGTTCAAATCCAGTTATAATATCTTGTTTAAAAAAATATATTGAATTCACCAGAGAACAGGTATAAACTGCAAGGGATTAATATAACTATGGGCTCTGCATTGCCTTGACAATCACAACCCAGTCACTTTTATCACTAATACACACATTAAGAGGATCATTTTGTCCCCCACCTGTAAAGCGGTGCAGACATTTATCTTTTCCTTGCCCCTCTGTTACAGGACAAATCATTTCAATATATATATATATATATATATATATATATATATATATGCCTCAGTTTCTGTAGCTGATGAGATATATTGATTGTGGATCATAAGCTGATTATTTCTCCTATGGGCTGACTCCACACAGTCCCCTCCACTTCATTGGCTGGCCTCTTAAAGCAGCTTATTGGCTGTGTGGCCAAGCTTTCACCAGCTTATAATTGCAGCTACTTGTGGGATGGCTTCAAGCAATAGCAAAGAATGTTTAACGGCCTCTCTGCATTATTTTTAAGCTTTTTTCTGATGGTAAACAGCAGTTTTGGTGAGTTCCATGTATCTTTATAGGGATGTTACTATAAAAGTGATTAAGTTGTTACATTTATTGCTCAAATTAGTGTGTTTTAAGAGGAAGGGTGGTGCGAGTTATAGGGAACATAGAATAAGTGAAGCAGAAATGACTAATTTTGGTGGAAAACACCAATGTATGGATGTACATGTTGGTTGCTGGCCCTCCTTGCCTATGTTACAAGTATGCTGCTGCATTGTGGGTCTCCTTGGTAAAAATCTGCTATTTTGATGCCTTTAGCTTCTGTAAAAATGTAGCAGTGCTAAGATATAAACTGTATTGGGGTACATAAGGACATCCTGTGTGTCACTAGACCTGATTTCCAGTGCACTAAACCAGACGCTATGCATCATACATCTGCACAAATCGTGGCTCCCTATCACTTTTTTTAGAAAATATATATTTACTTTTACTTGTAAGCACATTCAGTCTAGGTGCAAACAGCTTTTGTTGATTTAGATCGCTTTTATATGATTTGGAGGCTTGTCCTTCCTTGTTTCATCTGCTATAGATTTGTGTAAGAGGTAAAGCACCTTTGGTAAAACTTGTTTTTGATATTTCTGGGCATAAGTATCTAAACACAGACTGGCTTTTTGTAGGAGGACATACAGTAATTTCAATTTTTTCTATAAGTCACTGCAAGACATTATTAAAATTAAAGGAGAAACAAATATATTTGTATATACATATATAATCTATCTATCTATCTATCTATCTATCTATCTATCTACCCATGTATCTATCTATCTATCTATCTATCCATCCATTCTATTATATGCACAGAACTTAATTCTCACCAGGGCAAATATTTTCTCCACCCCCAGTCAGATCTCCTTTACAATAAGACTCACTTTTTTGGTTGCTTTTGATTATACCATGGAGAAAATAAAAGGTCTCTCACACCATAATTTATTTTAAAATTTTAAACAAGCTTTACATTGTACTTGCCATTTGATTCACAAGTTAATCATCCATAAGATGTATTTTTATGCAAATGAATAGCTCTTGAGTGTTCATTAGTTGCTTTGATTTGCTATAGTTTTACAGACAGCTTATCTGGCTCTATGGTGGCAAAAAGAATGCCCCTAAGCTGATCAAACAGTTGGATCCTGGCAACAAATTACCACACCGAGCTGCATGTGTGCCTAAAGTATCCACACATTCAATGCCAATTATCTCAGAAATGATTTACTGTAGAGAAAAATGGCCAATACAATGCGTAGAAAATTTGAAATGCTCTTTACAATTACACCAGCTTGTTGTTGGCATGACAGCGCCACTTCAAAACACTGGAATCCATTTAAAGGGGCACTTTCATTGTTGATTCTTAAAGGGGAAGTTCTGCCTGAGCATTAATTGTTCTTATATAAAAAGTAGAAGCTTAAGAATTTGGCTTTTATTGCTACAAGAAACATGTCTGTGAGAGGAAGCAGGAAGCGTGAGCTGCAGAAAACACATAGAAGAAGTGAAGCAAACTGTCACAGATTGGAGTCACAGCTGTAATGTGACGGATTCTTGGCTGGTCGAGCAAAGTGCTACAGCTCTAAAGTGTAATAATTATGAATGGATAAAAACATTACTAACAGGCTCATCCTGTCTCCTGTAACACGAAGAGCTAAAAGGCAAATCAGAGATGTTCATATAGGAGTGATGGAACTATATATGTGCGTGCTATTTCATATAAATTCTGTCTGTTTCTTAGCTCTTTTCCTTTAAGGCTTGGGTGCACAATGAAGAAGCAAATCATGCCCTTAACATTAATTCCCTTTTGAAAATCATTATATTTGTTACTTCTCCATGTCCAGCAAAATTAAAGCAGCAGCCGATTCCTTTTTTCTTACTCTACAAGTGTTGTTATGTTGTTAAAAATCCACTCTTTTTTTAATGGTTATAATAATAACTTTTTTGAAAGGGATTGCAGTTAAATGGCTGCTGAAATGTCTTATGTATAGTATGTGTGAATGTTTTTACACAGTTTAATATAAATAGTTACAACTTTTATCTAGTGTATTCAATATTGCTTAAATAATGACAGATATTTTATCTATCTTGTTAAAAATATTACGAAACCGGAAGAAACAGTGGATTCAAATAAGATCTCTATTCACTTGTCCTTTCCAAATACTGCACCTGACAACAGAACTCAATGGCAGAGTAAGGCCCCTAGGATAGCTCCCCCTCGCCTCAACACACAGACTGTCAGGGAAGGTTTGTCTTAAACTGCTTGCCTAAGACCCCTACTTTTAAGACCTTTTCTAGAAATGGTTTACGTGCCTTTCATGCATACCCGCTAATTTTGTTACATACTTCACAAGCATGTGATGTTTTTACTAAACTAGTTACCCCTCCTGTTTCAGTAACACCCATTTTTTTGAGGGCTACTTCATTCCATTTACAGCTTTATTATAGTTTGCAACAGAGCCTGCAATGTTGGTAAGGTCAAGAAAAACTACTGAGAGATAAAGAGACATCAGACTATTTGAAACATAATTTTCTTTAAATGCATGACATACTTCTCAGTTTATACTCTTCCCCCAAGCTTTAATGTATACGCACCATAATGTACTCTTAAATACAATTATGCCCAGTCCCAATACCCACAAATAAATCTCACAGCTCTTTTTTAAAAGTCAATAATCAGTCATTATTATAGCACGCCCAGTGTATATGTATACAAAAAATGCACAATATCAAAACCCAGCATTCCAATATTTATAAAAAAAAAATCCTAACAAATTAATTGTTTTCTCTATGCTGACCCCAGACTCCCATTATTCCCCAACCAGCATATCCTTTCCGTTTTGCTTTTTTGCCTAACATTTAAATAGTGATTTATTATATATACACTTATATCTTTTGTATATAATGTATAAATACATTCATAGTTTGAAAACACATTTCCATTCAGTTAAAAGCTCAGAGAACATCAGAATACAGATAAGAAGTGAGGGGTGCAAGCACTGATCCTAAAGCTTCCAAAAAAAGATGTAATACACTGTTTTGGGAAGGGTTTGCTTGATTGCACAATTATGCAAAACAAGGGAAAAGCTAATAAGATTCATTTTCATAAAAAGTTATTTTTGCATCAAGAAACGATACGTAGATGATTTTTTTTTTCATTTTTCCCAAAAATGAGAAGGAAGGATTTTACCCAGGTGTAGTACCAAGTAGCTTCCCACTTGGACCAAATGGTCAGAAGATCTGGGGTCAAGCCAGTTCAGAGGTTGGGTCAATGCCATCAAACATCCGTGCTAATGCTGCGGCTCCGAGAGAAGGCCTCTCTCATGGCGGAAAGACGGTTAGGGTTGAGAACTTGCAAGTTGCTCAGGTTAACGGGGAGTTCAATTTCCTCCTGACTGATTGTCTTGTAGGTGATACGTTCCCCACCATTGCGGATCTCCTCGGGTGGGTGTAGGAGGAATGCCGGGGCGTCATGGTGAGAGCAGCCTTGGCAGACACTTCTGCAGTGCTGGTGTTTCTTGTTGTAGGGAGAGGAGTAGATGGAAGGGCCGTTGGCCAACACTACATTCCGGTTGCAGTGCACCGGTGGGAAACGAGAATGGACGGCAAAGTCAGGTTCCTCCTCATCCTCTTCTGAATCTTCTTTTTTGCAGCAGTAGTACTGGGATGATGGAGCAAAATGTTTGATTAGATAGTCAGCTCAAAACAGTGGTGTTCAACTCCTCTCCACCCCCACTCACCAACAGTTCAACATATATATTTGCAAAAGTAAACAGGATTAAATACCAAGCCTAAAAGTGCATTAAATAATTGCAAATTGCAGACGTCTTTTGGCAAATATACTAACATCTCAGTTTTTCCCCATTCTTAGGCTGCCACAAATACAATATGGACCAAACCTCTACCTCTCTGCTTTATCCCTGTCTTTAACAGACCATAAATCCATATGCCCATGGGTTCTTTCATTGCATCTATCTAGCTGTCTGTCTACCCCTCAATATATATATATATATATCACATATATAGTTGTGGATCTGCAGGGCTGTTCGTTAACGTTTGCGATGTTGGTCATGCTGTTGCGGACCATAGGGCCGCAACTGTGAGCCCGCAGGACTTAGGCTGCAATGAGGGGTCCGAAAGTCGTAGGGGGTCGTAGGCCTATGGCGCTCATCTCCACCAGAGCAAGGAGCGCCTTTGGCGCTCCTTGCCAGCAACAGTGGCCCTCGCAACAACCCATATTGCTGAGAACTATATATGTGATTAGTACAAACAATGAAGAGTACATTAGTGATTCCATTTGAATGTCTGAAAAATACGTTAATATACGTATTCCCTGCTCAAATTTCTCAGAAATACTGTTGATACACTGCACTCTGGAAAAATGCACTGCATTAACTGGATTTCTGAGACATTTGAGCAGGAAATAAGTTAATTAACTTATTTTTTACACATTCAAATGGAATCACTAATGTACTATTCATTGTTTGTACTTCTGTACGGAGGAGGGCTTCTATCACTCTTCAGCCCACCATATGTGAAACGAGATTTTATATATATATATATATATATATATATATATATATATATATATATATATATATATATATATATAATTTCTGGTTGCCCTGGTCATTAAAGGGTTTTCAACCTCTTGTGGTACTGACCTTGGCCTATTTTGAACACTATATCAAAGTCTCTATTTCCCTGACTCTTATATTAGGAACATTAGCTGTTCTATTACAAAATGTGTCCTCTGTCACTAGTAGGATTCCATTTTTATGTGTTCCCTTTCCTTTCCCTTTCTTTCTCTCCCTTCTTTTTTTCTGCAACCCAACCTCTTCACATACAGAAAATAAACATCATAATTATTAACATATTTTCCTTCTGCTTCTGTTAACTCCATTATTTCCCTTCAACTCTCTCTCTCTTTCTCTCTCTCTATAAATATATATTTATTTGGAGGAGTAGACAGACAGACAGTAAGATAGATAGAAATGAAAGGTGAGTAAGAGTTAACAGGAAGTGAACAAGAGAGAACAAAAAGAGGAGAAAGGATGAGAGAGAGAGAATGAGGAAGATGAAAGAAGAGAGAAAGGGGATGGGAGAGAGAGAGAGAGTAGAGTAAAGAATGAAAGAGATTGTGGAAACAGAGAGGATAGAGAGAAATATCCTAAATGTATAGCTGGGCTCCGCACAGTTCAGAGTTATGCAGCTGGCTTGCCCGTAATGTGGGCAGCAGATAAGAAAAGGTGGGCACCTTTTCTATGGGTGCAGGTACTAGCTTACCTGGAGCCTACAGTAGCACAGAACTGCTATAATACAGAGGAGGATCACAGTCGCTAATATTCCACCGGTGATGACCACAGTTCCTGCAGTCATTCGATCTCCTCTCCATTAACCACCTGGAACAAAACACAAGCACCAATGAGCAGAGTCAGGTAGAAAGATTGCCAATGTGCAGGGTGTATTTCTGCCTAGGCCCATGAGGCCTAGGGCAGCACATTTTTAGTGGGTAGCAGGCTGTCTGAATATGCAATGCAGAACACCAAAATAAGTATACACACAGAAATGTCTATATGACGTGATATGTCAGAAAGTGTAAATTCCATATATATATATATTTATATATATATATATATATATATATATATATATATATATATATATATATATATATATATATATATATACACATTAACACACAGAAATGTATAGAAAGGGAATGGGTGGAGCTGCAAGTGGGGCTTGGGGGCACAGATCTGAATGTCCTAGGGCAGCATAAAACCTAAATACACTGATTTAGGTCATAGGCCAAAAATGACTGAAACTTGCTATCCACAAGTGACATCCTAAACGGATCAAGGTGAGATCGAACTGTTCCTTCCATAAGGTGCAAATTATATTCCACCTAAAGTCACATAGAAAAAAACACTATACACTAATATCTATAGCAAGATTTTATAAAAATGACAGACTGCTATTATATGGAAATATAAATAAAATAGGATTTAAAAAACAGCTAGGGAAAAATGAGTAAGGATTAAATAGAGCTGCATGAGTCACGGCTGTCAGCCAATGAGATCTGCATACAGCTGTATGCCGTTTCCTGCCATTTTAAACAGGCATTGCATTATATTTTTGTCCCCCAAAACTTTTGCCAGGGTTAAAACATTTATATATTCACCCACAAAATATAATGCTTGCCTCAGATTATGGTAGAACAGGGACATTAAATAAATAGCTCTGACTAACCCAAGGTGGCTTTATCTTTTAGCATTAGTAATAGCATCTCATAAGGCATTACTATTACATGGAGAAGACTATTACTATATGTTTAATTAGAAAAAATAAATACATGTTTATGACTCTGCTGGACACTCTAGGAATCCATGATGCATTTGTGGGAGTTTGGGAGGGGTGTTTACATGTCTAGACAGCTATGGCTGCATACTTTGATGTATCGTTCTGCTTCTGGGCCAGTGAGGAGAAAGGGGTGTGGTGTCAATTTTAGTCAGTTTTTAAAAGGCTCTGGACTTTTGCTTGTTTCCAACACCCTCACCATTCCCTCCATTAATAACTACAAACACACACCAATCACCCCGCTCTCGGGATGTGACAGACAGTGGACTGAGCTGAACACACACTAGACTCACATATTGGATTGGACTCAGCCCACATTGGACAGACTGTGGAGATGACTGAGCACACATTGGAAGACAGTGGAAAGGACTGAGCACACATTGGACAGACTGTGGAGATGACTGAGAACACATTGGAAGACAGTGGAAAGGACTGAGCACACATTGGAAGACAGTGGACAGGACTCAGCACACATTGGACAGACTGTGGACGGGACTGAGCACACATTGGACAGACAGTGAACAGGACTGAGCACACATTGGACATATATTGGACAGGACTGAGCACACATTGGACATATATTAGACAGGACTGAGCACACATTGGACAAACAGTGGACAGGACTGAGCACACATTGGACAAACAGTGGACAGGACTGAGCACACATTGGACAAACAGTGGACAGGACTAAGCACACATTGGACAGACTGTGGAGATGACTGAGCACACATTGGAAGACAGTGGAAAGGACTGAGCACACATTGGACAGACTGTGGAGATGACTGAGAACACATTGGAAGACAGTGGAAAGGACTGAGCACACATTGGAAGACAGTGGACAGGACTCAGCACACATTGGACAGACTGTGGATGGGACTGAGCACACATTGGACAGACAGTGAACAGGACTGGGCACACATTGGACATATATTGGACAGGACTGAGCACACATTGGACATATATTAGACAGGACTGAGCACACATTGGACAAACAGTGGACAGGACTGAGCACACATTGGACAAACAGTGGACAGGACTGAGCACACATTGGACAAACAGTGAACAGGACTAAGCACACATTGGACAAACAGTGGACAGGACTGTGCACACATCGGACAAACAGGGAACAGGACTGAGAACACATTGGAAGACAGTGGAAAGGACTGAGCACACATTGGACAGACTGGAGATGACTGAGCCCACATTGGAAGACAGTGGACAGGACTGAGCACACATTGGAAGACAGTGGAAAGGATTGAGCACACATTGGACAGACCGTGAACAGGACTGAGCACACATTGGACATATATTGGACAGGACTGAGCACACATTGGACATATATTAGAGAGGACTGAGCACACATTGGACAAACAGTGGACAGGACTGAGCACACATTGGACAAACAGTGGACAGGACTGAGCACACATTGGACAAACAGGGAACAGGACTGAGCACACATTGGACATATAATGGACAGGACTGAGCACACTTTGGACAAGCAGTGAACAGGACTGAGCACACATTGGCCATATATTAGACAGGACTGAGCACACTTTGGACAAGCAGTGGACAGGACTGAGCACACTTTGGACAAGCAGTGGACAGGACTGAGCACACATTGGAAGACAGTGGACTTGACTGGGCACACATTGGACAAGCAGCAAACGGGACTGAGCACACATTGGACAAGCAGTGGACAGGACTGAGCACACTTTGGACAAGCAGTGGAAAGGAATGAGCACACATTGGACAAGCAGCGGACAGGACTGAGCACACATTGGAAGACAGTGGACTTGACTGGGCACACATTGGACAAGCAGCGAACGGGACTGAGCACACATTGGACATATATTAGATAGGACTGAGCACACATTGGACAAGCAGCGGACAGGACAGAGCACATATTGGACATATATTAGATAGGACTGAGCACACATTGGACAAGCAGTGGACAGGACTGAGCAAACAATTTTCAGAAATTAAAAAAGTAATACAGCCCTAATTTATTCGTTTTTATATGCAGTTATGCTGCTTTGGGATGTACAGTGGAATCTACCAATTTCCTGGAGTGGTAGGAGACTTTAATTGCAGAGGAAGCTTCTGCACAATGGGAATGTGGCAGATAAATTTTCTTGCTTTCCGTTAGCTTGGAATAACAGAATGAATAATTCCATATAAAATGTATAAAATAAAAGTTGTATTTATTATTATTATTATTATTATTATTATTATTATTATTATTTCTTGTCCTCTAAAACATGCTGCCTGTTATCAAGTGTAGTTATACAAAAGACATTATAGAAAATACTGACCATAGTGTTACTTTAATATTAATAATAGGTAAGAAACCTTTTAGTAGTAAATTTAACACATATTTTGTAGACGTGATCAATCAAGTTACTGGCAGAATGATTGATTACTCTGGGCAGACATGTCCAAGCTCCATCATTGCCAGAATCACAAAGCATCGAAGCAATGTAGATTCCAGAAGATACAAGTCAGTCGTTAGGACCAAACAAGGCCTGTCCAGAAATAAACAGATTCTTAAAAAGAGGGATGTTATATATCACTTCTTACTTTATGGATGAACACCAACAATCTGTCTTACAAGACGGAGCAAAGTAGTCTTGCCATAAAAGACACCGGCTATACAAAAAATGTGAATCGTTTTCAAATTTGGAGCTTGAGGGCCCAAATCAGGGGAAGGTGCACTTTTATTTTTTTCTTAAAGGACCACTCGGACAGTTCGTTTCTATGTAGTATTTAACATAACTAAACTTTATAATTGACCAAAAAAAGAAAAGAAAATACAGCCTTATAGACAATTATTCTTTACTGTTGGCTTCCATAGCCTTCATTCTCAATTGGATGTGTCTTTGTTAGCGAATGAGGTTTGTATTAATCTTATTGACTGGACACAATCTTGTCGTAGAAGCTTCCTCTGCACTTAAGGTCTCCTCCAACCTGTAGAAATAGATCCGCAGAATCCAATATGTCAGTTTCCACTGAAGCATAACTGTGTAAAATAGGTAATAAATAATAATTAATTAAAGGGCGTATTTTGTTACTTATCGATTGTAGCTCTTTAAATACATTGGATCTATCCCTCTTTGCCTGCACATTTCTTCTGCAGCACTGACAGCTGCAGTTACAGGTGCCATCCGCCAGAGGGCGCTGTGAGTTTTTGGCCGCCGTCAGGTTCCAGGGAAGGCAAAAAACTATTCTCCATTCCGACGTGGAGCAACACAACGGCGCTGAATCGACAGCGAAGCCATCGCTATGTTCAGCGTGGGCACTCGGTCCCCCAATGCCTCAGGCGCACCTCTCATAGCTCAAGGCCTCTTCTGTCAGCGCACCTTATATGCTAAAATCAACAGCGCCATCTGTCAGTCAGCGGCGGAACTGAAGATTTGCGATCGTGAAGAGGGAAAGGACCAATACATTTACTGTTAATATAAGACTGCGATGGTCATTTAACTTATAAACTAATATATGCAGTGCTGGGCGTCTTATTAGATTTCAATGGTCACTCCCATGGGACAAGACTGCTTCCACCCCTGACTGCAATCACCTAGACCCAGCTACAAGGTATCACCACTGGACTTCACCATCAGCAACCATCACCCTACCTCATATAGATAATTAATATTAATCCAAATCTCCCTGTTATTATATTTCACCAGATAGGTTTTATTTTCACTTTAACGGTTTGTTTGGCTATGCACTTCACTGGTTATATCGCCCTTCCAACTCTGTATCACATTCCTCCTGCCCACTCCTCCCACAATAATTCCTTATATCTCTTTTCCAGACACATTTCCAAACCCACTATCCGACTGCTTTTACCCCCGACTGCAATCACCTGGACCAAATCCCCTCCCACCCCTTAATTTATAGACCCATACAGATTAGCAACACATGCTTACTACTCCTGATTATTCCTTTAAGATTACATACTGTGTCACAATGTTTCCTCTCTCCTTCTTTATAACCTCCTGTCTGTTTCTCAGATTCTCCTCCGTACTTGTCCCACACCATGTCTCCAACCTGATAACCTTTTCACCTTCTATCATCTCCTCCACTTTTCTTTGCTCCCACAAACTCCTCTCCTTCCTCCAGTCACTATCTCCTCCATCTCCTTCCTCCAGTCACTATCTCCTCCATCTCCTTCCTCCAGTAACTATCTCCTTCCTCAAGTCACTATCTCCTCCATCTCCTTCCTCCAGTGACTATCTCCTCCATCTCCTTCCTCCAGTCACTATCTCCTCCATCTCCTTCTTCCTGTCACTATCTCCTCCATCTCCTTCCTTCAGTCACTATCTCCTCCATCTCCTTCCTCCAGTCACTATCTCCTCCATCTCCTTCCTCCAGTCACTATCTCCTCCATCTCCTTCCTCCAGTCACTATCTCCTCCATCTCCTTCCTCCAGTCACTATCTCCTCCATCTCCTTCTGTAAGACCCACTCCCATCTCTCCTATATCTCCTAAACCTGGCATCTGGCATCTTAATTTGCAGGTTATATTAGCTGATCACTAGCGCCTTATAGCATATCACATACTGCGGCCACTCTATCTCTGAGCTCAAAACAGGGCCCTCCATTTTATGCCGATTGTTAACATTGTGTTTTTTTTTCTGTCCTTTCTCCTGTACTGCGCTACGGAATATGTTACAAATAAAAGTTAATAATAATAATATGGACTGTTCATCTCACTTGACTTATTCGTTAATAATCAATATTGCATAAAATAATTAAATATTTCATACTTGTCTGATATTTTTTAAACTTTCCAAAAATATAATGGCAGTTATCAACTCAAGAAAGTATTGTGTAGATAAGACAAGACAATAGTGTTCCTTTAATAGAGGTTCTTGGGAGGTGTACAAAAGACTGGATATGTGCATGGTAGTGTTGTGATGTTATTTTCATATACACCCGCAGCCTTACAACAGTGATGGGTGTCGGGGTTATTTACCCCCATTTGGGGAGAGATATTCTCACTTCCTGCATGGAAGTCTTAGGGCCCCATTCAATTGAGCCCGTAAGTGAGGTCACAAGCTAATTTGCTATTCAGTTGGTCTTTTTGTGGGCTCCAAGTTACAGCTTTGAAAAAATGGCGATGTTTAAACTCGTAACTTCCAGCTTCCAGAAGCCTTTGATCTTTCACTTTTGCAAGGATAAAATTGCAAATCGCTATTCAATTGCTTAATTTCCCCAAGCCCGCAAATGTTTTCACACCCATAAACGGCAATGTAGGAGAAAATCCTACGAGTGCTAGAGAGGACCCGCAAGGGGGTTAAACACCTGTTTGTAGCACTGTAAATGCAAATAAAATATCAATACTGCACTGTAAATAACGAGGAAAGCGATGACAGACATTAGAATGAATTGCACAAAAGTATCAAACTCGCAAATGGGCCGGAAATGTAATTTATTTTTATGTTTCATTTCGGGATTAAATCGATCTCGGGTATCAATGAGTTAATACATATCAGGCCACCCATATGGACTAGAACTGTATTGGCATTCATTTTCATAATTCTTTGTTTTGCGGGTTTGTGAGTCTGATCGCATATCGGATCCCTGAACCTTGACATGTAACCTCCATGTTTTACTGCTGTCTAATTTCTATTGGCCGATTCGAAATGGGAGGTTACGGGCTTGCTGAATTGATCATGTTCCCGCCCTGAACTGCTCCGAACCACTGTATGGTTTACGGTTTTGGCTTGGGACCCGTAACATGGGGCCTTGAGCAACTAAATAGCATTGCAATGGGAGACGAACAGGAGCCCGCAGCACGCCCACAGACATACGTCTGTCTGCGATCAAGTTGCGGGCAAGCTCACAACGCCTTTAGGGTTTGGTACTTATATATACACCACCTTCTGGATCACTACCATGTCGTGGTGAAGGGGCTTGTGTACCTCAATGAAACTATGAGCTATACCATGTAGGGTGGCCCAGGATGGGCAGGTCATAGCAGAGATATCAGGCAAATTGCAGTCCCCTAAAGAAGGAACTGACAACCCACTCCAGTATCTTTGCCATGAAAATCTTATGGATTAGCACAACCAGACACAAGATGTGCCTGACATCCTACGATCCATAATAGGGTCACAGAGAGTCGGACACAACTGAACGACTAAACAACAAACAACTTATATATAATCCTGGGCAGGGACGTATGGGTTTAATGCTGCTCTAGGCCATTCCGGCCAAGCCGGACTTGCAGCTCCTCCTTTCCCCTTTCTATACCTCATATCAAGTACACTTACAGACAGACATATCACTATATATAGACACCTTTGTGCATATACAGACACATTCCAATGTGCTGTTCTGCATCTTCTGGAAGTCTGCTGCCTCCTGAAAATGTGCCTCCCTAGGCCTGGGCCTCATGGATCTAGACAGAAACACACCCCAGATCTACACATAGGTAACATTGGTTGTGAAGTAATGAACCCAGGCTAGGATTTGAAGATTCACTTGCTGAGTACAAATGAGTCACTTTGAATAACTTATCCATGCACAGCAGGGAAACCCTCAAATCCTGTGCTGTAGTCCCTAGGACCTACCACTTCTACAATCCATTACATTAGCCTAGTGTATGATCGCGGTCTTACAACTTATGACGTTACTGAAATCCAGCCGCCCCGATCACTGCCCGTGAGCGCACTATGTGGCCTGGAAACCCAGCACTCTACAAGCGAGGTCATAAATACTTTATAAATGTTCCAAAAAATCATACGGATTGAGAGTATCTTGAGACACCTTGTGTATTCCTTCACATGAATATTTCAAAGCCGGAAAAAAAGATGGAAGGCAGTTTAGAGGTGCGATGCGCGCTGTGTGATCAAAGGCGCGCAGACGATATGTTCACAAATGATATGTTTAGTGATGATTTATAGGGCTAATTACTGACTAATGTGTCACATTCCCACCTTTAATGCGATACAGCTGAGAGCTTGTTTAAACAACTTGATACTTGTTCACAATATATAATAATCTTATCTTTTTTTGTGGGCTTCCCTAAAATACAAAAAGACTTGCCTTAAAGGGACAGGGTCACCAAAATGTGACCCTGAAAAGCAAACAGGAAATATATTTACTTTTAGATAAATTGTTCATTTATATCCCATCACTGGATAAAACAGAAAAGGCATATAATAGGAGCCAATTACGGTTTTCTTATATTAAAAAATAAGTAAAATTAGTTTTACTGCCCTCCCACAAGCATCCGTATAGATAATGAGGATGGAGGCGTGGCCACATAGCTAATGAGCCGCTTGTTCTGACATCATCAAGCTAATAGATTGTAAGCTCTCACAAGAGTGGGCGGATCTTTCCTGGTTTGAGGACTCCACCAGTGGCAGCAGCAGTTGCAGCAAGGAGCTGCTAGATGGCGCTGCCGAAATTGTACACAGTTTGTAAGCGCTGCTGAGATTGTACAAAATTTCTAAGCTTAAACCATTATCCTAACCCTTGTCCTAAACCCTTACCCTAAACCTAAAGCTATGACATCGGCAATAAAATCTTGGCGGTGACATCTAGCGGTTGATCACCACCACTGCTGCCGCCTGTGCTGGAGGTGTGCTCGAGTACTAATAACAGGAAAGGACCGAGCGGTCCCTCATCGCCTCCTATCAGTAGCGGAGCTAGTGAATGGAGGACTCAGGTGCAAAATAATTTGAGGTTCCCCCTTCCAACTTCTTGATACAAGGTAGATGACTGTAGGGCAGTGTTTTCCAATCTGGTCCTCAAAGCACCCCAGACAGGCCAGATTTTCGATTTAACTGCGTGCAATTAGAGGTTCCTTTTGAATACTAATTGCCTTACCTGAGTTCGCAATGTTAAATCAAAAACCTAACCTGTCTGGCGTGCCTTGATGACCGGTTTGGGTTAATGAACAGTAGGTCATCAGATTACCTCTAGATCACCTTCTGTTCTAATAAATTAAGATACCAGATCTCTGCTGCTGGTAGCAGAGGGCCCTTACCCAGTCTGGGCCCTGGTGCTTTGCACCTGCTGCACCAACAATAGCTCTGCCACTGCCTCCTCAACCAATGTATATGTACAAACGTGCTGTCTGGTCTGATTTATTCTAATAATATTCATGTCTTTATTGTACTATTAGTGCTACAGAACCAGCAGAAGCTCAACAAATAAAATAAAATAATTATATATTCTATTATTTTTTGGCAAACTGCAATCCCTTTCAGATATACAGCGCTCTGACACTGCAGATGCAAAAACAATAGGTCAAACGGAGGATTTCACCGGTACATATGTATAAAGAAAACACTATATTGTCGAAAAAAAAAGAACATTTTTCAAGTGTCAGCTTCCACTTACAGCTAGGTGTCCTGGCATCCAGTCCGGTCTGTAGTCTAGACCTCGAGGTTTAGCTGCTCATAGACACACAGCTAAGGCTGCTGGACAATGACCAACACAGCTGGACTAGGAATTTATACTTGTGTGTAATTCTACTTGACACAGAGAGAGGGTTACCCCAGGGAAGGCTAGTCTAGGAATACAGGTCACCTGACAGCATCCAACTTGGAGGGGCCTTATTTGCAGGAGGTCCACGGTATAAAATACCAAACTCTTCTTAACATTTATAATAAATAAATGATGTTATAGCGAAGTAATTATTACTATTATCTGGTATTTTGTTTGCAGAAACTGGGAAATACAACATATACCTCCTTATGTTCTTTATGTCTCCTCTTGCAAAATCTGCTACACAAGCTAGGATCCAGCCCCATGCTGATGAGAGGCAGTAACCTTGAAACAGTTGTCAGTGGGTAGGTTTCCTGGCTTGTGTATAATCCATCCTGAGTGTTGATGTGTGTAAAACAGCAGGCATATGCTTAAAGGAAGCCATGTTTGACACGGTATTACAAGAGCAAAGGCTTTGTGGGCACATTTGCATGTCTCTGCCCAGGTCCCCAGAATGCAGTGCAATAACTATATTTCTCTCAATTCAGGAAATCTTTTATTTTTTTTAAACTTATTTTAGGCATTCAAATGTGAACTAAAAATGTAGTATTTATTTACTATATATATATATATATATATATATATATATGTCGAAAAGATGTCTCTGGGGGTTCCTGGAGGCACCCATGACATTTCATTCCTAAAGAAGTAAGTCTTCCTGCTTCTGAACATGTGCAGAGGAAAGAAGTAAAACAAAATTCCCATCTCTCTCCACCTCCCTGATTCCTCCATCCACAGTTCAGAGGGTAAGAACATCACCTCAGGCTCCAAGCTATCAGGAAGTGTTCAAGTCATGGTGGGAATGTGCTATATACAAACAAATTGTTATATCTATTTGGCAAGTGATCTTTAAAAGAGCATCTAAGGATCGGATCACACGGTTTCTGATACATTTATCACAACATTTCCTAAAAACACTCCTTTTATCTTAAACTCCTGATAAATGTATCTAGAGTAATGTGATGAAGGCCAAAGGCAGCTTTTCTGGGTCAATTACAATCAGGAGGGAGTGGGTGGACACTGTTTTTTTGACCACAAATGAGATTACAACCTCTCGCCCATATCAAGCGCCCGCGATCACTGTGTCTCATCTATAAATATACTAGGCCTTAGGCCTAGTCATTCAGTAAAGCCCATGACAAACACATTCAGTGAGACACAGAAAGAGAGAGCGCGGCCTGCTGGGGCCCTAGACATGACCGAATATTAATACCACCAGTTAGACAGATGCAAACTGACAGCAGCCAGCACGGCACGTGCTCTCTCAGTCTGGAAGCCATATTAGCATCAGTGATAGTAATAGGAAAAGGAGGCGCCAACACCAATGTGGTGGCAACACAGAAAAGGCTTCAATCCACTATAATAGTTATTAGCCTGTGAATATCGCCTGCGTGGTGCGCTCTGTGCAGGCGTTACAGGCTAATAACTGTAAATTCAGGCGATCGCTCAACTGCACATGCGCCATTCAAGTCATGCATGTGCGGCTGTATTGTACTCCCGCATGCGCATTTGTGAGCCCATTCAGAGGGAGCAAGAGAGATGGGAGAGGGGAGAGAGAGAAAATGGAGGGAGAAAGAGAGAGGGGAGAGAGAAACAGATAGGGGAAAGAGAAAGAAAGCAGGGGAGGGAGGGGAGAGAGTGAGAAAGAAGGGGAGGAAGGGAGAGTTAGAGAGAAGGGGAGGGAGGGGAGGAGAGTGAGACTGAAGGAGAGGGAAGAAATAATGGAAGGGGGGGAGAGTGAGATGGAATGGAAGGGAGGGGAGAGTAAGAGAGAAGGGGAGGGGGGAAGAGAAAGGGTAGGGAGGGGAGAGGAAGAGAGAAAGTGAAAGGAGGGAGAGAGAGAGAGAGGGCAGGGAGAGAGAAAGAGGGCAGGGAGAGAGAAAGAGGGGAGGGAGAGAAAAAGAAGGGAGGAAAAGAGAGAGGGGGAGGGGGAGAGAGAGAGAGAGAGGAAGGGAGGAGAGGGGATGGAGGGAGAGAGAAAGAGAGAGAGGGCAGGAAGAAAGATGGAGGGAGAGGTAGGGGGAAGGGAGGGAGAGAAGGAGGGGCGGACAGAGCGAGAGAGGAAACAGAGCGAGAGAGAGAGACAGAGTGCACACAGAGATACAGCGCTGAGAGAGACAGAACAGACTGTATGATACCGTCATTTATGACGGGCAAGTTACTAGTAATATTACAAGTCCTGACAAACAACTTTTACAATTGAATTGCTTACAAAAATGTAATTTACCAACTGAAAATATTACTTTGAAGCTGTATTTCTGCATCATTTTGCAACTGAACAGTCCTCTAACTTGAAAAGGTAGCAAATTGTTGAAGGGAAATCTGGAAAACCTCTTCTGGTGTCACTACAGTATTTGATGGAGATTTCTAAAGCAGACGTAAAAGTGTTTTCCTTTTGGAAATTGCTGCTAAATTGTTGGAGGGAGTTGAAAGTTTGTCATTATGGGTTTATATTGCCTCGATCCACCTCCTAAGATGCTACATACATAATGAGCTGCATTGGCTGAGGTACTAATTAGAACCAGCTGTGCATGCTGAGTGATGATTTGTGTGTAGAGAGTTGACTTTGGAAATAAAGCGACTGCTTCGTATAAGGCTGAAAATGTATATCCCACCAGTTCTTTCAGATTTTTTAACAATTTTATTGTGGTCACTGGGTAAAACAGAAATCACATATAAACTATTAAAGGGGTGGGCATAAGCCAACTACGGATCTGTAGTCATATTAAAAAATGTACTAGCAAGCCCCAAGCTATGTTAAAGTGTATACGTAATCCCTGTTTGCTTTATATTTAAATTATATAAAAATATTAATCAATTAAGTAATAAGAGGTAATTATGCACATGACTTAGGCGGGAATTAACAAATTAAATCATGCAGATATGCATAGAGCAAGGTTGGGAATTTACTATTGTTTCATCAAAAAATGGCTGCTTGCACTACATCCATAATGAGTATTGTACACATTCATGAAGTATTACAATAATTTATTTTTTATGTGAGATTTTTGTTTTAATGCTGCATTAGATTAATAAACAGAGCGCTGCTTCCCCCTAGTGTGAGGTAATAAGAATGCACACAGCAATTGGAAATATTAAATAAAAATATAAATGTTTTATTATGTCAATTTGTGATTGTGCAATTTGGAGCTCAAGGCCCCGAGCCAGGACAGATTTTTAGGATATTGCTGTGGGAATACAAGTGAATAAATTATTTTAACTGAGACAATGAGTCACCCACAAAATATGCGTAAAATGCAGCATGACATTAATCCTCAAGGACTGGATCTGGACAACCCTTGCAGTTTCCTGTATGCACCTGTTTTATTACTATTATTTGTGAACTGTGAGCGTAATTTGTTTCTATTCTTTGCGTATGTAACTAAAGTAATAGTTTTATGGTGGTCCGGACATTACTTTTATCATATAATCAGTGTCTAGCAGAGACAACAAAATCCCACATTTAAACAAAAATATATAAAAAAATAAATTGTCTCCAATGTAGAAAACTTATGTTAGGCAGGTGAGTTTTGCTTCTTCGTCCTCTTGTATGGCAGGGAGCCTTGGGAATCTACTATACAGAGGTTGTGGTTTATTAACATTGTTTTGAATATTTATCTACCTAAACAAACACATATAACGACTTTACAAGGCTTCCTGTTAACCCATTTTCAGTTTTAAAGCCCCAAACTGAAAATCAGTAATTTTTAATGAATAAAAAAAAATAAAACTTTTTATTGTAAATGCATGATAGAAAATCTGGAATTACTGAGCTTCTATCTGAACAATATGAATGAGGCAGTTAAAACTGCCAGTGCTTTCTTTAGGACTATTAAACATCTCATTAATGACAAGGGCACATCCTCCTGAGATAGAACCAAGTAAAGAGACTGGAAGATGGCTGTAAAGAATAATTGCTTCTAAAAGTAAAACAGTTTAAAGGTTGTGTTTATATTTTTTTACTTTTTAAAACAGCAGTCCTATAAATATCTGTGTACTGAATTAATCCCTACTAGTCGTTTGCCCATCATAAATGATGGTATAATAAATATTACATGTGTCTCCCCCTCCCCTTGTGTCTCTTCCCCCCTCTCCTTCCTCTTTGTTTCTTTCCCCATCTCCCTCCCCTGTTTCTTCCCCCATTCTACCTCCCGTGTCTCTCCCCCTGATCTCCCTCCCCTGTGTCTCTCCCCCGATCTCCCTCCCTTGTGTCTCTCCCTCTGATCTCCCTCCCCTGTGTCTCTTCCCGATCTCCCTCCCCTGTGTCTCTTCCGCCATCTCCCTCCCTTTTGTCTCTTCCCCATCCTCCTACCCTTTGTCTCTTGCCCCCATCTCCCTCCCCTGTCTGTTCCCCATCTTCCTCCCCTGTGTATCTTCCCCTATCTCCCTCCCCTGTGTCTCTTCCCCATCTCCCTCCCATCTCTTCCCCATCTCCATCTCCTGTGTCTATTCCCCCATCTCCCTCCCCTGTGTCTCTTCCACATCTCCCTCCCCTGTCTCTTCCCCCCATTTCCCTCCCCTGTCTTTTCCCCCATCTCCCTCCCCTGTCTTTTCCCTTATCTCCCTCCCCGGGGTCTCTTCCCCTGTCTCCCTATAGGGACCCCCAAGGTTTAGGTGTTAATGCTAGGTGTCATGGGCAACCATAGGGCCCCACATTGTCACAGGTAATTGTTAGGTGCCATAGGGTCTCATACAGACCCCAATGGTTATAGGCTATTTTACAATGAGAGTTCATAGTTATACCCATGGTATAATGGTACATTTTAGGTGATATGACATAATCATTCAGTAGCACCATAGCTCCCTACGTGGGATATTTACATACGCCTCTTCCTACATGAGCCATGTAACCACGCTCTTAGTTTGCCAATTGCCGTCCCATGTTTGAGCAGTCAGAGCTGCCATTATGTTTCACTTCTGTCACTGACACTTAGAATTCTAAGCAGTGTAATCAACAGACCAAGACCCAAACTGCCAAACAGTAGTAGTTCCCTTAGTTTTTCGGTGGTCTTCAGGAGCTCATATCATATAATACACAGATGTCTTGTAGCAATAAAAGGCAAGTGCTAAACCTCTTACACTTACAGCTTCCATACATGTAAGAGCCACACGTGTGTAGGTAAATCACTTCATTTCACTTCACTTTCGCCACTGGGTTTATGCGCTGCTCTATAAACCAGAACCAGGTTTAGCCTCCAGAAACATCTGGGAACCATATCTAGCCAGTCTGTAGGAGCACATTACAGATTTATTCTCTTACTCTGAGATTGTAAGATGATCCGTTCTGATCCTCTCGAAAAGCCAAACTGAGAAAAGTAGTTTTTGTCCCCAAACAGTGACAGATGTTTTTTTTTTTAAGATGAAACAGAACTTAAAGTAAATCCAACAGAGCAATAGTTCTAAATATAGACTGAAACAAACTGCATTTTGTTACAGCAAACTAACATAGGAAGTGTTTGCATTTATATTGTATTATGTGGGTGGCATAATCATTGCTATCTACTGCCTGGCAGACTGCACATGCTCATAGTGTCAGATGTACATTATTATTATCCTTTATTTGTAGTGCACCAACATATGTACAAAGCAAAAGCAAATTTAACACATTGCAACAAAATGGAGGGCCCCGTCTTTGAGATTAAAATCAAATGTACATAGAGCTTTCCCTAAAGCACCTTACAAGATTGAGAGCTTGCAATCTACATGTCAACCTAAATCCTGGTCATTGCTCTCTGTCCCTATCTACTTACTACAATCTCTCTAAGCATGTGTAGTTCTAAAGAGAAAAATCAGAAATGATTAACATCTAACACATAACGTGTACAGCTACAGGGGAGGATGAGGATGGATCACCAAGTGACTAAAGAGATTTTTTTGACCACCTTGATCCTCCAGGGATACTTTAGGCACTTTTTTGCCAGACCAGTATATATGCCCCCCACCCCCCACCTCCCCCATTTGGGAACATTGCTAAGTGTAGTCACAATAACCCCATAGAGAAACACAAAGAGAGTCAATGTGTCCTTTGCAAACAAACCAGGAGTATAACAACATGTCAGCTTGTATATGGTGCAAAAACACAATTTCTAGTGCATTTCAAACTTGGAAATTCCATTTATAAATACTTGAAATGCAAAAGTTATCTGTAATGACCTGTGCTGTTAACCTTCCAAGTGCAACAACGTTAAAATAACATAGCTGGCTAAATGGGCTCTCTAGGGAATCCTGCCGTCTCATAATATGGCCAAAATATTTGAGCTTCATCCTCATGATCATATCTTCTAGTGAACAGTTTGTCTTGATTTCCTGAAGTATTGATTTATTGGATCTCCTTGCAATCCAAGGGACTCTAAGCAGTCTTCTCCAACACCACAATTCAAAGGAGTCAATTCTACGGCGCTCAGATTTCTTTATGGTTCAGCTCTCATACCCATATGTTACTACTGGTAATACCATAGTCCGAACTATGCAGACGTTTGTTGATAGTTTAATATATTTTTACTAACTTGTCCAAGCTTGCCATAGCTTTCCTTCCCAGAAGTAAATGTCTTTTCATTTCCTGAATACAGTCACCATCTGCAGAGATCTTGGATCCAAGGAAAATAAAATCTGTCACTGCTTCTACTTCTTCCCCGTCTATTTGCCAGGAAGAGAGATTGCCGTTTTCCATGATCTTTGTCTTTTTAACGTTGAGCAGCAGGCGAACTTTTGCACTCTCTCCGTTTACCCTCATCAATAAGTCCTTTAGTTCCTCCTCACTTTCAGCCATCAGAGTAGTATCATCGGCGTATCTGAGGTTGTTGATAGTTCTTCAAGCAATATTGATTCCGACTTTGGATTCATCCAGTCCAACCTTACGCATGATGTACTCTGCGTATAAGTTGAATAAATAAGGTGACAATATACAACCTTGTTCCATTCCTTTTCCAATCTTGAACAATTCTGTTGTCCCATATTCGGTTCTTGGTCCACATATAGATTCTTTAGGAGGAGGATGAGATGATCTGGTACTCACATCTCTTTAAGGACATGCCACATTTTGTTGTGATCCACACAGTCAAAGGCTTTAGAATAGTCTATGAAGCAGAAGTAAAACATTTTTTGGAACTCTCTTGCTTTCTCTATCATCCAGCGGACATTGGCAATTTGATCTTTTGTGCCTCTTCCTCTGCGGAACACGGTTTGCACATCTGGTAGTCCCTGGTCCATATATTGTTGGAGTCGAGCTTGTAGAATCTTAAGCATTACCTTGTTGGCATGTGATATAAGTGCAATTGTTCGATAATTGGCGCACTCCTTGGCACTGACTTTTTTGGGGATTGGGATGTAGACTGACCTTTTCCAGTCTATTGGCCATTGTTGAGTTTTCTAAATGTGTTGGCATAAGGCAAGTAACACTTTCACAGAATCATCCTGTAGAATTTTGAATAGTTCAATTGGGATTCCATCGCCTCCTGTAGCCTTATTATCAGCAAGACATCCTAGGGCCCATCTCACTTCACTCTCCAAGATGTCTGGCTCCAACTCATTGGACAAATCATTGAGGTCTTCACTGTTGTTTAGATCCTTCCTGTATAGATCTTCAGTGTATTCCTGCCACCTCTTCTTTATCTGATCTTCTTCTGTTAATGCCCTACCATTTTTGACTTTTATCACACCAACGTTTGCATGAAAAGTGCCTTTTAGGTTCCCAATTTTCTTGAAGAGATCTCTTGATTTACCCATTCGGTTACCTTCTTCAATCTCTTTACATCGCTCATTATAGAATGTCTCCTTGTCTCTTCTTGCTATCCTCTGGAATTCTGCATTCAGTTGGACAAATCTTTTCTTATCTCCACTACCGTTTGCTTTCCTTCTTTCCTGGGATACTTTCAAAGCCTCATCAGATAGCCAGTTTGACTTCTTACTTTTCTTTCTTTTAGGGATATTCTTTGTTGCTGTTTCCTGGATTATGTTGCGAACTTCGGTCCAAAGTTCTTCAGGCATTCTATCTTCCATGTCTAGTTCATTAAATCTATTATTTACTTCCACTGCATATTCACAAGGGATATTATTTATTTGTATCTACTTGGTCTGATGGTTTTCCCTCTTTTCTTCAGTTTAATTTTCAACTTTGCAATAAGAAGCTCATGGTCTAAACCGCAGTCAGCTCCATGTCTTTTTTTTGCTGACTGTATAGAGCTCCCCCATCTTTGGCTGCGAAGTAGGTAGTCAATCTGATTTCTATGTTGTCCGTCTGGTAATGTCCATGCGTAGAGTTGTCTCTGAGGCTGTTGGAAGAGGGTGTTTGCTACGACCGGGGAATTATCTTGACAAAATTCTACTAATCTCTGACCTGCTTCATGTTGTACTCCAAGGCCAAATTTTCCAGTTATTCCAGGTGTCCTTTGGTTCCCTACTTTAGCATTCCAATCTACTATGATGAAAGTAGCATCTTTTCTTGGTGTTATATCTATGACGTGTTGAATGTCTTCATAGAACTGGACAACTTCAGCCTCTTCAGCATCTGTGGTTGGAGCATAGACTTGGATCACTGTGATATTAAATTGTTGGCCTTGAATTCAAATTTAAATCATTCTATTGGGTTGTAACCAAGCACTGCTTTGACCACTCTTTGATTGACTAGGATGGCTAATCCATTTTTTCTGTGGGATTGTTGACCACAGTAGAAGATCTGGTGGTTGTCTGATGTGAAATGTCCCATTCCAGTCCACTTAAGTTCACCAATTCCCAGGATATCAATGTTTAACCTTTTCATTTATTCTTGGCCACATCCAGTTTGCCTTGGTTCATAGTTCTAACATTCCAGGTTCTTATTCTGAATTGGTCTTTGCAGCATCGGACATTCCTTTCCCCTCCAGACACGTCCGCAGCTGGGTGTCCTTTCAGCTTTGGCCAAACCACTTAATTAGATCTGGTGTTACTTGTACTTTGCTCTTCCTCAGTAATGTAGTAGGCACCTTCTGACTTGAGGGGCTCATCTACCGGGGCCATATAGTTAGGTCTCTGGTTGTGCCTGTTCATAAAGTTTTCTTAGCAAAGGGACTGGAGTGGATTGCCAGTTCCTATGAGCTATACCATGTATGGTCAGCCAAGATGGGCAGGTCATGGCAGAGAGGTCAGACAAATCGCAGTCCACTGGAGAAGGATATATATATATATATATATATATATATATATATAATTTAAACCTGAATTTTAAGTCTAAACTTACCCTGCCACATTACTTAATATTCGTATAATCTCACATCATACATTTAATCAGTCTATTTTTCTTGCATACACTGAATCAGTTTATTCTGCTTTGGAACTGTCATGTTAGAAGTACACAGAATATATACTCTCTGAGGCGTATAATGGCAACAAATCCTTGATAGAAATGTAATTGATGTTATGTTTGCATTCCATTTGTCTGTATAAATCATACCTCGACCCAATTTCTACGGGTCTCTGAGAACTGGTGGGTATCTGAGTCCCACGTTAGAGTAGAAGCTTGTATGTTTCGCTAAGCCCACAATCCACAGAGATGTAATAGATTGTGCAGTGGATGCCAGAACAGCTTGGCGTGAATCCTGCTGAATTCTTAATTCATCCCCTCGGACCATAAACAGTTTAAAAGCTTTATTACAAGTGGAGTAAGCCTTGTGAGTCAGCTTCACACCCATCTCCCTCCTTTCAATCTCATTTCAGTGTTTATTTGCTCTTATGTCGTTTACCATGCATCACCGAGCCCCTCCATAATGCGTTTTACATTTCCTAGCAGAGAAAAACTACCTGTACTGTAATGGCGCTTGCAAAAAAGTCCATATATCACTTCCCTACAGTTCCTGCTTTATCTAGAATATTAACCCTTTCCTGGCACTAAACACAAGTCATTTCCACTTGATGTCTTTTCAAGGTTGACTCAACGCGTTTCGCAGGTGTTTCAATTTTATGCAGTGATTCAGCAGAAGTTAATCTTTGTATAAGTCAACTGAAATATCTAAGCAGACGATTTAGGAATAGAGACCAGAAATGCCACAGATCTAGGACATAAGCTATAATTAGACTGTAAGCTCTTCAGGGCAGGGATATCTTCTGTCCACATGTATGTGATTTATATTACAGCACTTCATTCCAGTATTTACTTTAATATGTATCATACATGTACTGAGTAACTGGTGGTGCCATAAAAATAGACATTAATTTGTAGACTAACAATATATTTATTTGAATATGTAGGCTCTGGCCTAAGGGGGTGTAACTTCCTTTCTTTACCACTTTTTATCTTTAACTCCCCGCGCCTTGTTCTTCTAAGCTTTTAATGTTTGTTCCCATATTTATTTTCTTTCAACATATTGTCAAACCTCCTTATTCTCTCTCCTATCTATCCCCTTCTTTATCCTTTCCCCTTCCAATTCATCATCACTATCCCCTTCCCAACTCCACTCTACCCAACTCTCTTCTATGACGTTCCCAACACTTTTGCTCAGCTACATTCCTTATTCACTCCAAAAACCTCTCCTCTCCCCTTCCCAACTCTCTCCTCTTGATTGCTCTTCTCTCTTTTTTTCTCCTTTCTCTCCACTTTCCACTCTCATCCCCAATCTGCTCTCCCCTTTACATCTCTCTCTCTCCTGACCCCTTCCCATGTCTCCTCTCCCCTTTTCATCTCTCTTCTCTCCTTCCCGTAACTCTCTCTCCTCTCCCTTGCCATCTCTCTCTTCGCCTCCTCATATTTCTCCTTTCCCCTTCCCACCTTTCTCCTCCTTTCCATCTTTTTCCTTCCCCTTCCCTTCACTCTCCTCCCCCTTGATATATCTCTCTCCTCTTCTCTTCAGATCGTTTTTCTTTTCTCCCCTTCCTGTCTATCTCCTCTGCCTTCCCATCATTCTCTCTCTTCTCCTTTCTAATCTCTCTCTTCCCCCTTCCCAACTCTATTACACCTCTCCCATTCCCGTCTCTCCTCTACCCTCTCCCTCACTTTCTTCCCTCCATTTCCAAACTTCCTCTGCCCCCCCCCCTTCCAATATCTTTCTTCTCCTAGCCAGAATCACATATATAGTTGTGAGCATGCGAGCCCGCTCGAGCCGTTGCTCACGCTTGCGGGCTCGCACAACTCACAACTCCTCCTGCCCGCCGCTCTTAACTCCTCCCCCGCCATTCTTAACTCCTCCCCGCCACTCTTAACTCCTCCCCTGCCGGTCTTAAATCCTCCCCCGGCTGCTCTCAACTCCTCCCCCGGCTGCTCTCAACACCTCCCCCCTTCTGCTCTCAACTCCTCCCTGGGGAGGGACCGGCAGACATGCTGGGGACTGAGGTGAGAGAGACAGCCTGGAGGGAAAGAGAGACAGGAGGGACACAGACAGGGAGAGTCAGGAGGGACACAGACAGGGAGAGTCAGGAGGGACACAGACAGGGATAGTCAGAAGGGACACAGACACAGAGAGAGAGAGAGAGAGTGACAGGAGTAACACAGAGAGAGGCAGGAGGGATACAGATAGAGAGAGACAGGAGGGACACAGACAGAGAGAGAGAGTGACAGGAGTAACACAGAGAGAGTCAGGAGGGACACAGACAGGGAGAGTCAGGAGGGACACAGACAGGGATAGTCAGAAGGGACACAGACACAGAGAGAGAGAGTGACAGGAGTAACACAGAGAGAGTCAGAGGGACACAGATAGAGACAGGAGGGACACAGATAGAGAGAGACAGGAGGGACACAGACAAAGAGAGAGTGACAGGAGTAACACATAGAGAGACAGGAGGGACAGAGATAGAGACACAGACAGAGAGAGAGGAGGGACACAGACAGAGAGAGACAGGAGGGACACAGACCGAGAGAGACAGGAGGGACACAGACCGAGAGAGACAGGAGGGACACAGACCGAGAGAGACAGGAGGGACACAGAGAGAGCGAGACAGGAGGGACACAGAGCGAGACAGGAGGGACACCGAGAGAGCGAGACAGGAGGGACACAGAGCGAGACAGGAGGGACACAGAGAGAGACAGGAGGGACACAGACCGAGAGAGACAGGAGGGACACAGACCGAGAGAGACAGGAGGGACACAGACCGAGAGAGACAGGAGGGACACAGACCGAGAGAGACAGGAGGGACACAGAGAAAGCGAGACAGGAGGGACACAGAGCGAGACAGGAGGGACACCGAGAGAGCGAGACAGGAGGGACACAGAGCGAGACAGGAGGGACACAGACAGAGATAGAGAGACAGGAGGGACGCAGATAGAGAGACAGGAGGGACGCAGATAGAGAGAGACAGGAGGGACACAGAGAGTGACAGGAGGGACACAAAACGGTGAGAGACAGGAGGGACACAGATAGAGAGACAGGAGGGACACAGACAGAGATAGAGACACAGGAGGGACACAGATAGAGAGACAGGAGGGACACAGACAGAGAGAGACAGGAGGGACACAGATAGTGAGACAGGAGGGACACAGACAGAGAGAGACAGGAGGGACAGTGAGAGACAAGAGGGACACGGATAGAGAGACAGGAGGGACATGGATAGAGAGACAGGAGGGACACGGATAGAGAGACAGGAGGGACACAGACAGAGAGAGACAGGAGGGACAGAGAGAGACAAGAGGGACACGGATAGAGAGACAGGAGGGACACGGATAGAGAGACAGGAGGGACACAGACAGAGAGAGACAGGAGGGACACAGACAGAGAGACAGGAGGGACACAGACAGAGAGACAGGAGGGACACAGATAGACAGGAGGGACACAGACAGAGAGAGACAGGAGGGACACGGATGGAGGGACACATATAGAGAGACAGGAGGGACACAGACAGAGAGAGACAGGAGGGACACAGACAGAGACAGGAGGGACACAGATAGAGAGACAGGAGGGACAGAGAGAGTCAGGAAGGACACAGATAGAGAGACAGGAGGGACAGAGAGAGACAGGAAGGACACGGATGGAGGGACACAGATAGAGAGACAGGAGGGACACAGATAGAGAGACATGAGGGACACAGAGAGAGACAGGAGGGACATAGATAGAGAGAGACAGGAGGGATACAGATAGAGAGAGACAGGAGGGATACAGATAGAGAGAGACAGGAGGGACACAGACAGAGAGAGACAGAAGGGACACAGAGAGAGGGAGACAGTAGGGACACAGAGAGAGACAGGAGGGACACAGATAGAGACAGGAGGGACACAGATAGAGACAGGAGGGATAGAGAGAGACAAGAGGGACACAGACAGAGAGACAGGAGGGACACAGACAGAGAGAGACAGGAGGGACACAGATAGAGAGACAGGAGGGACACAGATAGAGAGACAGGAGGGACAGAGAGAGAGAGAGAGACAGGAGGTACAGAGAGAGAGAGAGAGATAGGAGGTACAGAGAGAGAGAGAGACAGGAGGTACACAGAGAGAGAGACATGACGGACACATAGAGAGAGAGACAGGAGAGACACAGGCAGAGAGAAGAGACATGAGAGAGAGACAGGAGGGACAGAGACAGGAGGGACAGAGAGAGACAGGAGGGACAGAGACAGGAGGGACAGAGAGAGACAGGAGGGACAGAGACAGGAGGGACAGAGACAGACAGAGATAGAGAGACAGGAGGGACACATCCAGAGATAGAGAGACAGGAGGGACAGAGAGAGAGAGAGGATGGACAGAGAGAGAGAGAGGGACAGAGCGAGAGAGACAGGAGGGACAGAGAGAGAGAGAGAGACAGGAGGGACACAGAGAGAGGCAGGAGGGACACAGAGAGAGGCAGGAGGGACACAGAGAGAGAGAGACAGGAGGGACACAGACACACAGAGAGAGAGAGACATGAGAGAGAGAGACAGACAGGAAGGAGGGACAGAGAGAGAGAGACTGACAGGAAGGAGTGACAGAGAGAGACTGACAGGAAGGAAGGGACAGAGAGACAGACAGGAGGGAGGGACAGAGAGACAGACAGGAGGGAGGGATAGAGAGAAAGATTGACAGGAGGGAGGGATAGAGAGAGAGACAGGAAGGAGGGACAGAGAGAAAGATTGACAGGAAGGAGGGACAGAGACAAAGATTAACATGAAGTAGGGACAGAGAGAAAGATTAGCATGAAGGAGGGACAGAGAGAAAGATTAACATGAAGGAGGGACAGAGAGAAAGATTAACATGAAGTAGGGACAGAGAGAAAGATTGACATGAAGGAGGGACAGAGAGACAGACAGGAAGGAGGGAAAGAGAGATGAGAAAAGTGGAGTGGAAGTGACAGGGGAGGGAAAGCGGGGTAGAAGAGACAAGGGAAGGGAGAGGGGTGGAAGAGACAGGGTAGGGAGAGGGGTGGAAGAGACACAGGAAAGGGAAATGGGGGAAGAAACACAGGGAGGAAGAGAAGGGAAAAGAAACGGGAGGGAGGGAAGAGACACAAGGGAGGGGGAGAGGGGTTGAAGAGACACGGGAGGGAGAGAGGGGAAAGGGGACACATGGGAGGGAGAGGGGGGAAGAGATACAGGGGTGGAGAGGGGGGAAGAGACACAGGGGGGAGAGGCTCGCAATGAGCGCCTTTGGCGCTCCTTGCGAGGCCCATGATGAGCTTCAAAGGTGCTTAGTAAAGTAGAGGGGGGAGTGGCTCTCATTGAGCGCCTACCATCAAGTAGAGGGGGGAAAAGGTAGAGGGGGAGAGGCTCGCAATGAGCGCCAAAGGCGCTCATCGCAAGGCCAGTTAAGTAGAGGGGGAGAGGCTTGCAATTTGTGGCAAACACCATTGCCAGGCTTCAAATTTTATAGCCGTCATTTTTGACGGGCAAGTGGCTAGTGTAATATATTAGTAATGCTCTCTTCCCTTGTTTATCTTATACCATGCTGACCACTGGACTAGCTTATTATTTATATTTATGTATTCAGATACATATTGTTTTAAATTATTATTTTAAATCAAGTCCACCAGCTCATGGCCCAACAAAAATCTGGTCCCCCACACAAAATAATCTAGACAGCTCTGTGGTATAAATGGGTTTATTACTGTTCAGTACTGAGTTAAGTCATGTGCTTCCCTTTTATTTATTGCTTCATTGTCCCCTTTCCCTGGACGGCTCTGCACTCATTTTTAAATTGGTTATCCCATTGCACCCCATTAAGTTGCAAGAAGAAAGTGAATTTCTTGTCTGTTTGTCGCCTACATAAAATCATATCTGACTAAGTAGAGACAAGATGCCCTTGATATTATTCCACTGTAAAGGGTTGTGGGCAGCGAAACCATTAAAATGGAAATACGGTGTAACGTATGTCCTTTAGCAACATAGAACCCTGCATGGAAACGCAGTGTTTTAATGTATGCTTTTCTCTGCATAGGGCTTCAAGTAACAACAGCTGTCTCTGGCAGAACTGCAGCAAGTGGCCAGTGTATTATCAATTTGTTTTTTATCAAAGATAAAATATATCACATTTTCTCTTTAAAGACTTTTTATCCCGCTTAAATATTCATACTAAAGGATTACTGTATGATAAAAAAAAAAAAATGTTTGAACATGTGACCTGACTTAGGAAAAAACTAGGCAAGGAATTTTTTTATTAATTAAACAATATATTTGGATGATTTTACCGGAAGCAAACACTAACTGTATGTGAGGGGCATTTACATGTTTGCAGGAACAGAGCTTGCATTTCTAGTTGCAAACTGACTGCAAAGTGGTAACATTCCAAAACCACCAAGGATTTAGGAAATCACGTCCTCCTCTCCATCCCCATCCACTTCTCCCCCAGGTTCATAGCCATCATGAAGTGCTCAAGTTCAGAAAAAAATGGAGATGTTTTATATGCACACAGGATCTTCAAAAATGAAGATATTATCTAAAAGTGTTTTTCAGTTCCTGGCATTCACAGCTGCTAATGTTGTTGGTTTGCTATATACTTAAATGGACAGTTAATTCAGCACAACTTGGAGCACACCACCGTAATGTACTGAAAATATATTGAAATACTTTTTGTATTTTTGAAATAGTTGCTCTTTTTCACAGAAAAAAATCATAAATGAACCTCTGTTTACATGATAATTAGGCACGCCTCCAGAGAGACTGACAGCAAGAGCTGTGTGCAGAGAGAAGAAGCATAAAGAGGCTTAATCCTTCCCAAATTCCTCTGTGCCGGGAAAAGACTGCTAAAAACTCACAAATACGCTACTTGTGGGGTTAACTGAATGCAGTTGTCAGCAGATGCTGTAAATCATGGGGCAGTCAGCGGTGTGTGTGTAAACAAACCTAAGACTGCATTTTTTTAACTGTTCTTAGTTTACATTTTAAAAAAGCCAATAGATCACTTTAACATAGAATCTTGTGCTCTTTCACACAATGAAGAGCACTCACATTGAGGTAAATGGCCCTTTAAAGGTTAGGTTTTTCCTAAAGTACAGCATTCCGGAGTATCAGGCACTGTCCACACAATGCTAAGTACAATGCTGCCCTTGTGTATCATACCCCATATTGAAGCCAACGTAAACATATCACAATCTATTTTTAAGACCCCCATTGTGTAAGTACCTCAGCTCATGTGTTGACTTAGTGACTTTATATCATGTTCATAGACCTGTAAGCCATCAACCCACTGCCACCCGCACAGCACTAGCACGCGGACCACCATCAGCAAACACTTCCTGTCTAGACCTGTTTAACGTTGTTTTTTAATTTCATGCCTTGTCAGAGCTCAGGTTCTTACACTGTAAAAAATAAAAAGGGTGAGAAGGAAAAAAGCTGCTGTGGAAAAAACACTGACCCACTTCCAAAGACGCTTATCCATATGGCGCGCTCTCCAGGCATTATGTAACGGTATAGGCCCTGAGGCCGAGACACGATGGGAAATGCATCTATTTATCTCACTTTTCACAAATTTTATAAAAAATTCAACCACTTGCTGATGAGAATTATTTCGACTAGATACACAGTTTAATTGTATTACAAAATTATTTTTGTATATTATTACATACTCAATCAGTTACTCAATATACATCATGAACAAAATTCAAAGTGAATCTGCATATTACGATTATGTATGTCAGAAAATATCACATACACTCACATACAGGAATGACAATATACACAGACACTTGTAAAGTATAATATCATTAACTTTTGCTAATTATATTCTGTATCAGCTGGTAGACCAATGAAAGACATGTGGGAGATTTTAGTCAGGGATTGCAGAAGGTTTGAATACCACAGTTGAACTACATAAATAGTGAGCCTGTAGCAATAGAGCCACTGGAACCTGTTGTTATAGCAATATATATACAGTAAACTCTCGATTATCCAGTACTCAACTAACCGGGACTCTCAAGCAACCGGTATCCGCGTATTTTCCCCGTCAACCGGAAACTCTCAAGCAACCGTCATCTTTTTGCGGAACCGGCAACTTCCGTGTCCGTAATTATTGCTGCACTACCGGAATCTCGGATAACCGGACTAACCAAAGCACATCTGGACATTAAATGACCTTGGATTTGGAGGTGAGTCACTATATTTTTAATCATTTAAAGTGGCAGTGGGCTTGTGGACACAGGTTGGGCATTGTACAATAGATTTTTTTCCTAATTTTATTAATTCCCATCTTAGTTTTGAGGAATGTACAGTACGTGTACAGTATTTTTATGTCAATAGGTTTTTATTGTAAACAATTATAAAGATCACAAAGCAGCATTACAAAGTAAGTAACATAGCATACAAAATAAAAAATACTGTACTGTATATCGTTGCTAGAGGTTCTATATAATAAACTGTGGTGCATAACAAAATACTGTATGAATATTATGATTAATTTTAGCGCAAAGACTCAATGATTGTCACATTTTTTTTCAATGGGTATGTACATTATCTATTCATCTATTTATCTACAGTATATATCTATCTACAGTATCTATTTTCTGTATCTATCTATCTATGTATATCTATCTACGTATTCATCTATCTACTATATCTATCTATCTATCTATCTGCTCATCTCTAACTTTTTGATTTGATAAGGCCAACATTGGATACTCTTCTTATTTTTTTTTTACAGAGTGTCCTTTCTAAATCGACCCAAAACTGTCTTGCGACCACAGAAATGGCAAAACCAGTCCCAAATGAGCGCAAACATGTTGTGCTGAACCTCAAGCAGAAGATGGAAATATGCCAAAGGCTTGAAAAAGGTGAAACTCGTATGGTGCTCATGAAGGACTTTAATGTTGGTTCATCAATAATCTATGACATTAAGACTCAGTCTGAAAAGATAAATGAGTTTTATGTAAAGGCAGAGAGTGGCAAGAGCGTGGAGAAGCGTCATACTCATGCACCGAAAATGGAATTGCTTGACCAGGCCCTGTATGAATGGTTTTCGCTAAATAGGTCTGAGGGTGGTTGTATATCTGGACCCATGTTGCAGGAAAAAGCGAGAGAATTACATGAGAGAATGAATATTGAAGGTCAGTGTTCATTTTCAAGTGGCTGGCTCACCCGATTCAAGGTTCGTCATGGCATCCGACAGCTGGACTTGCCAGGTGAACAGAAATCAGCTGATTTGGAAGCTGCAGCTTAATTTCATGATGTTTTTAGTCAATTGGTAGCAGAAAATCACTTGACCCCCCGAGCAGATTTATAATGCCGATGAGACTGGATTAATGTGGAAGTGTCTGCCCAATTCTACTTTGGCGGGTGGTAATGAGACAGTAGCTCACGGGTTCAAGAAAAATAAAGAGGGTATAACTGTGCTGGTTTGTGCAAATGCATCAGGAAATCATAAGCTTAAATTGTGTGTGATTGGCAAATTTGCTAAACCAAGGTGCTTCAAAGGCATAACTAACCTCCCTGTAGATTACCATGCACAGAGTAACAGTTGGATGAACGCAACTGGTTTCATCGTTCGTTTGTTCCCAGTGTTAAAAAAACATTTACGAAAAAAAGGAATACAGGAGAATAGTAACGTTTTGTTGCTCCTGGATAACTGTCATGCCCATCCTCCTACTGAACAGCTTGTTAAGGGCAACATTTTTGTACGTTATCTTCCACCTAACGTTACAAGTCTGATCCAACCAATGGATCAAGGAGTGATACAGAATGTAAACATTTTCTACAGGCGTGATTTCATGTGGAAACTTAATAATTTTGACGGGACAATTGTAGAGTTTCAGAAGAAATATATTCTGAAAGATGCTATCTACACAGTCAGGTGTGCATGGGATTATGTGGCAAGTGAAACATTACAGAAATGTAGGAGATAGTTGTGGGCAGCTGTCATGCCTGAGGAATCCTCCTCCTCCGCTTCTGCCGACTTAGAGGAGGTTCAAATCAATTGTTCAGCTGCCAATAGCAGAGTTTATGACAAAATATGTGAGTTAGTTGACTCTGCTAACAACAAAATTAATTTGTCTCGTGATGAACTGAACGACTGGTTTGCTGTGGATGAAGCTAATCCAGCCACTCATACACTAAACACAGAAGACATCATAGAAGGTGTTGTGAATCGTGGAAAAAAGAATGTTGCAGAGGAGAAAGAAAGTGATGACGACGGGTGTGAGGTGGAAAAGGTATCCTGGCAGAGAGCTACTGCAGCATTTGAAAGCGTAATAGCTTTTGCAGAACAGTAACCCTTCTTCACTTCTCAAAATCTTATGCAGCTGCACATCATGCAAAACCTGACTTTGCAGGAAAGGCGCGAGGCCTCAAAGCAAGGTGATATTCGTTCATCTGTACTGAAAACTGCACCCAAGTCTACCAGTACAACATCATCTACAGACGAAGATCTAACACTAATCACGTCCACCACTCCTGATCGTTTTCCAGCTAAATTATTAGCAGATCCTGATGATGACTGGTTTTCTGATCCTGAAGGAGTCCTAGTAGGTGCTGGAGATCCTGATGTTATGTATACGCAGTAAACTTTATTTTTTAGTTCAATGAAGTTAACTGAAGTGAAAAAAAATTGTATGTTACTGTTATGTTGTTATGTTCAGTAGTTTAATCACTGCCATTTAATACAGTATGTACTGTACTGTACACTGCATTCCAAAAAGCGACAGTATTTTTTACAGTGCAATAAAACTGTAATTATGCGAAGTCTGTCTTTGTTTGCTTTAATTTGCTTTTAATTCGTGTATACATCTCAAGATCAATTAAATACATTATGTGTGTGGTCTTGTGTGGGGTATAGGGCTAATTAGGGCTATTTTAATGGTGACTCTCAAGCAACCGGAAACCACACTTATCCGGCAATAGGCGATCCCCGTGGGTACCGGATAACGGGAAGTTTACTATATATATATATTGTAACCGGTTGCCCCCTAGAGGATGGTGCCAAGTAAAGAGTAAAGAGTTCTTGATAGGAGTGATGGAGTTAACTCCTGAAGACCTACTAATTGATGCAGGTGCAGTTTCTCTTTAAAGCCTGGAAAGCAGACATGGAAAGGGGTGGCTGATTAGGCTCTGACCTAAGTTGTGTACTGCTGCTGCTAGCAGCCAGAGCAAGCCACAAGAGTGGAGCTTGCTGGCTGATCCTGTGTGGATCTACCGTTTGAACTTTGGAAAACAAACCTGGAGGAAATCTTGTTTTACTGTGGCTGCCAGATTTGGATGACAGAAAGAAGTGTGTGCTGTCTTGAAGTCGTTGGACTAACAGAGCGGTCAGAGCAACTACACCGTCAGGAGGTGAAGCTACAAAAGGCACCAAGTAAGTGAATGACAGACTGAGGAGGATTCCCAGGCAGAGTAGCCTGAAAAGAGACAAGGTCTATGCCAGTGAGGAGTCTGGGAGTTGCAGCTAACAAGAGAACATTGTCAGCTGGGTGGACTGCTATAAGAGGAGATTGTGTGATAGTTTGCTCACACAGATACCAAAGTAAAGCTGCTGTTGTCTATCCTTGTGAACCGCTGACCCAGGACCGATTACAGAGTGATGGAGTCGGCTGTGAAGGGGAGTGGGAAGAGAGGCCACCCAAGTTGCGGTTCCGTAGTGAAGATCGGGATGACCCAGGTGATGACAGTGAGGTAAAAGCATCGAAAGAGGGAGAATTGTAGACCCTACAGAAAGTGTTGCGAAAGGGGGCCCAACAAGCTCAAGGTATCACAGTGCTTTTCCGAGAGTTACCCCGAGCAATAGCAGGAGGTCAGCTGCCATTGGAGTCCGACACAAACCCACATTTTGTTGTCTCAAAGGAGTTACTGAGTGAGGTGAAAGAGCTTGAGAGAGACAGAAGTTAACACTCGGAAGATGGAGAAGACCAGAAGAAGGGTTGAGAAACTTCTGAAAAAGAATGAATGTTTAACTGAAGGGCTAAAAGAACAAAAGAAAGCCTTGCGTGAAGAGGCCGAATTAAGGCAACTCCAGTCCCAGGCTCTCGGACTGCAGATGAGGCATGAATGCTCCCAGAGTGACTTGGCACAGACCAAGAGACGCCATCTAGCCACGAACTGGCAGGAAGAATCCAAGCCAGAGAGTGAATCTGCAAACCTTGGGCCTTTCATACATGCTACGAAAAGGTTAAAGTATAGCAGCGAGAGAAGGATGAAGGTTCTGCAGCAAAAGAGAAATCAGGTGGAAGACAAGGTAACAGAAACTGATGTCTGTGATTTACCCCCAGGGAAGGGAACGTATGAAGAAACACATTCCCCTACGGAAGTACGAAGCGTACTTGTCAAGGGTCCCTGGAGGAGGGCACTCGGAGAGACGGGCAGGTCGGTGCCCTACTCTCAATGTTTTGGCAAAGACCAAAAACGGCACAGAGAAGTAGGCAGAATTGCCAGAGTGCAGTACAAAGATATGGAGGCTGAGACGACTGCAAGAGCGCTAGCATCAGCGAATATAAGAAAGTCCCATTGGTGCCAAAGCAACGAGAAGAATTCCGGACATCAAGAGAAGGATCCACGAGTGGCCCTCCAGGCACTGCCTGAAGTCTTGATGCAGTTGGCCCCAGGGAGGTCGGATATGCATGAAAGAGTAAAGAGTTCTTGATAGGAGTGATGGAGTTAACTCCTGAAGACCTACTAATTGATGCAGGTGCAGTTTCTCTTTAAAGCCTGGAAAGCAGACATGGAAAGGGGTGGCTGATTAGGCTCTGACCTAAGTTGTGTACTGCTGCTGCTAGCAGCCAGAGCAAGCCACAAGAGTGGAGCTTGCTGGCTGATCCTGTGTGGATCTACCGTTTGAACTTTGGAAAACAAACCTGGAGGAAATCTTGTTTTACTGTGGCTGCCAGATTTGGATGACAGAAAGAAGTGTGTGCTGTCTTGAAGTCGTTGGACTAACAGAGCGGTCAGAGCAACTACACCGTCAGGAGGTGAAGCTACAAAAGGCACCAAGTAAGTGAATGACAGACTGAGGAGGATTCCCAGGCAGAGTAGCCTAAAAAGAGACAAGAGAACATTGTCAGCTGGGTGGACTGCTATAAGAGGAGATTGTGTGATAGTTTGCTCACACAGATACCAAAGTAAAGCTGCTGTTGGAGCAAAGCCAGCCCTGCAGGCTAATTGTGGAAATCCTGGATGTAAAGGTACCATTGCAGAGTCTGATAACCCCAGGGAGATGTCTGTGTCATTAAACAGATTTGTAGCCTTCACCAGAAGAGGGTGCTAAGGGTCCCTGGAGGTTGGGGTATCTGGAGAGTAGGGCGGGCCAGAACCCCACCCTATGGTATGAAGTTTAAAGACAACGGTCTACAGAGTAAAGACTTCTAATAAAACAGAGACTGTTTGTATCCTGGTCACAAGGTGGCACTACACCCACTAGAAGAGGAATATTTGTATCCTGGCCACAAGGTGGCACTGCAAAAGACTATCTGGATCCTGGCCACAAGGTGGCACTATAAGAGACTGTGTGTTTTCTTCATGAGTTATAATTTCTCCGGAGCAGAGAAGCTGCCCGGGGTAGTCAGGGTGTTCCTGCACGTTTAGTAAGAAACGTATATGTAGATTTTTATTTTCATTATTTCTAATCCTTGTTTATGAGCCTTTTTAATAAACAAGTCTTCTGCATTCAATAACTGTATTGCTGAACCTTTTGTCATAAAGGATTCGGGTGGCAAACGGCCATCCTTGTCACAATATATATATATATAGTAAGTAAATAGTGCATTTGTGTTCACATTTGAACGTCTAAAACAAGTAAAAAAAACTTGTTTCCTGCTCAGAATTCAGAGAAATACTACACAAGCCTGGAATCCCACCCACATATAGCTGTTTCAAGGTTACTACCTCTCATCAGCGTGGGTCGGTTCCTAGCTTGTGTAATAGATTTTGTGGGGAGGTAGTTTACCACAATAATCAATTAATTTAGGGTGGGTAAAAGAGTGATAGAAGCCCTCCACTGTACAGTAGTACAGTAAATAAATAGTACATCTGTGTTCACATTTGAACATCTAAAACAAATTTAAAAAAGTATTTCCTGCTCAGAATTTCGACAAATACAGCTATTCCACTGCATTCTGGGAACCTGGGGAGGGACATGCAAAAGTGCCCACAAAGGCTTTAGGCTTGTAATCAAATATCATTTTAAAAAGAAATATAGATCTAAATATAAATTTAAATATATATATATAGCTTTATACACACAGTCTGATATCCAAATCCAGTTGTTATCTCTTATTACTTTTTTATTTACCAGGATAAAACACAGCAGAGGTATAAACTGTAAGAGAACTATGGACTTTGTGCTGCACTTACAATCACAGTCACTTATTCACCTGTAATATACCATTAGAATATAAATATTTCCAGTATTGCAGGAATCTTCTTCACATACGGTACTGGATAAATCACAACGCATGTCAGTGTTTCACCTAGTTGTACGAGAGACAAAGCTCAGACTAATGGTCACTGCAGCACTTTAAGGTTTGCAGATCTGGGCAACGAGATACATAAGGACTAGGTATCAGACATCCAACCATGGCTTTTAAATGTAGAGAATTTGATGTTTTTATATTCAGGGCAGTATAACTCACAGAGCCTTGCTACGATTTGCCTGAGATGTGCTGTGACTCAAACCACAGGACCTCATTAACAATTCAGAAGCCAGCATGTGCTCTCTGAGACAGTCATCCGAATAAAGCAGGTGTTGTCAAACTGCATAGATATACACAGATTATTATTATTAATACTAAGATGTGTAAATCCATGGCTGCTTTTAGGTTCTTAAAGGGATTTTCTGCCCTCTAGAAAATAAATTCCAATGGATACATATTTCTTGTGCCATAAAATGTAAACAAAATTAAAGCAATTTATATATCTTATATTGTTTGTATTTAAAGGGACACTGTGACTGCTAACAAGATGGGTTCTTTTTAAATAGCATTAACAATGTTTAAATATTGTACTAGACATTTCCCTGCCTAGTGTCCTTTTAAGCTTCACTTTGCTGATCTGGACTCCTGACATTGCAGATAATTTAATTGATTCTAGTTTCATTCTGAGTAATTAGGTGCTGTGACCTCTATAACATCATTTTCAGTGGTACACATACCACAGGTGCTTGATGGGGTTCAAGTCCGGGGAATTTGGAGGACAGAAAAGTACTTGGAAGCCGTGCTCCTCCAACCACTTCCGGACAATTCTGGCCATATGACATGTTACATTGTCCTGCTGGAAGATCCTATCCTCTCCAGGGACGATAGTCAACATGTATTGGTGTACTTGATCGGCAAGGATGGATAGATAACTCACTCAGCTGAGAGTGCCTTCCATAGGTATGAGTGGACACAGACAATGCCAAGACAACATTCCCCAGACCATAAAGTGTCTGCCACCAGCTTGTGCTCTTCCAACAATGGTTGAGGAGTGTTTGTTCTCGGAGGTTTCGCTCCTGAAATGACAACCTCCGTCCAGTCGATGGAGCAGACTCATCAGAGAAGACAACACTTTGCCAGTCAGAGGAGGTCCAATTTCAGTACTGTTGTGCAAATGGAAACCGTTTCTGCTGATGAACCTCATCAGCATGGGTGCAGTGACCATCCATTTGCTTCAGAGACCCATACACAACAGGGTTGGCTGTACTGTTGTGTTAGACACAAGTCTGGTAGCCTTCTGGTTCACTAGAACAGTGAGTTGGTCAACTGTAGAGTGTTGGTTGGTCATCACACACCTTCGCAACCAACGTTCACATCTGACATAAATGGCAATCAATCAGTGGTGCTGTGCAGTATCAATGCTGTTTATTCGCAATGGTGCCGCTTGTCCAGTCATGGTACATTTTTACCAAAAGCAGCACGTGAACAGCTAACAAACTGCTCTTTTTCAGAAATACTGCCACCCTTGACCCGAAAGCAAATTACCATCCCCCTTTCAAAGATAAATTGCACGTTTTACCCATGACAGCAATGGTTGATATGTTTGCAGAAAAGACTACATGTCGTGCCGTGTTTCATTGGCTACGAGCTGATAATGTCAAAAGTAGGTCATAATAATGTGACCCTTGACCCTGTATAATAACCCTTGACCCTGTATGTATCCCTTTATAGACATACATTACACTTTAGAAACATGTATGGGAACCAGAAGCACAAGATTTTAGCACATGCTCCCAGGAAATGTTCATCCATGTTCATATATATATATATTGATATACTATAAGGGCCCCCTTATGTTTATATATATATATATATATATATATATATATATATATATATATATATATATATATATATTTTCAATTCACAGATCACACAGTCTCAGACTCTCTCCCAGACTTCCCAGGATGCTGTGCTCCAGATATTAGCTGCACTGCCTGTATCTGAGCCTGTGAGATCTGCTCTTCCCATTTAGTTTAATCAATAAGACGCTGTGTGCTGGACACTGCTGGTCCTGTACAGACAGCACACCCTGTCTGATCAGCCCATTATAATACAGTCATCTTCCGGAAGATTAAATCACTTTTATGCGCAATGCTTGCGCCGCAGGGATTATTCATGAAAGTCTATAAAGGTGAGGGGATATCAGCATGAACGAGGCACTCCTATTTATCAATGACAAAAATCCCACTGCCTGTAATTAAACTTGTCAGAGTTTAGGTTACAGCAACCCTTCCAAATCAATAGGCTAAACACTACCTGCACTATCTTGCTTTAATCAATGGTTACTGCGCTTATTTTTTTTCCATGTTTCAGGACCACTGTATAATGAAAAGAATGCTAGAAACGGAATAAATATATATAGCAGAAAACAAAAAAAGGTAGATTCAGGTCCAACAAAAATGCATTTAAACAGTAATAAATTATGGGATGTAATTTTTTTTTTACATTTTGTATATATTAATGTAGTTATTCAAAATAATCTAATTTAAATGTAGGACTGGAGTGGATCTTTAATAGAACACTGTCACCCCAACAAGTTGATTTAATCTGAAAGCATAAAAAAAGGACTATATTGTACTAGCCTTTTTTCTCTTCAAATCGTTCTTGAGAAATTCAGCATTGTTTGTGTAGCTATTTTATGGTAAGATGTGGCTGCTAATCTGAGTCTCAGAGTGCTTGGCAAAGGTGGGGGGAATGGGTACTTTTTTAAATCCCTTTAATATATTTAAAGGACCACTGTAGTTCAAGAAAAAGCTGCTTGTTTGTGAAGTATGTAACTAACTAACTGACAACATTAGTAGCTGAGTAAACTGTAAAAAAAAAAATTTTTTAATTTTAAATCAGATTATTTGAAGACTCTGTTTATAATCAAAGGAATCCATTACGTGCTTGTTACATCACTTCCAGAGAGCTTGATCATGGATTGTGTGTTTGTATCTACCAGCGGAAAGAGGCATAGGGAAGGAGGGAACAGCAGAAGTCAGAGGGCTTTTTTAGATAACTGGATAAGACTGAAATTAACACCACACCTCTTTTCTATCATAGGTCAAGAAGAAGGAAGTTTGCATCAATAGCTGTAACCACAGCTCTACAGAAATGTAAACACCCCTCTCACACACACAACTTCCATCAATGTATCATGAATGTCTCTAGGGTCCAGCAGATGATTAAAAAACATTGTTTCTGATTAAAAACAGGATTAATTACTTAATTAAGTTCTTAGGCTCAACTTTTTCAAACACGTTTTTTTCATCATACAGTGATCCTTTATCTAATAAATGTTCAAATACTCAAACTGCCCCCCTGTCCTTTGTCTTTTGCATGAGTGCCATCTTGCCAATTGTCAGCAAATTACAGGATATATCCCAGGAGACACATCCCAGGATACAAACTGTGGATCTATCCCGTTGTGTATGCGCAAGAAATCGACAGCACTGACAGCCGCTAGATGGCGTCGTCAGGTTTCAGGAAAAGCCTATAATTATTCCCCTCTCCGACGTGGCGCAACCCGACGGTGCTGAATCGACAGTGAGGCCATGGCTGTGCAGGCACTCGGCCCTCGGCAGCGCCTCAAGGCCTTATATGCAATGTGCAGCAGTATTCCGAAAATCGCCATCTAGCGGTTGGCGACGGTACTGCTGCTGCCAATCTTTTGTGTAAGGAAAGAGGGAAAGGGGGGGGGGGAACTGGGGGTTTGCTTTTGTATACTGGAAATGTAATTATTAGATGTGTTTATGAAATCTAAATTGGGGAGGGGTCGGCATTACAGATCTCCTTTAAAGAAACTCCATCACCACAACTACAAGTTGTTTAGATCTTAAAGGGACATATAAATCTATTTCTTTTTTCATGTATTGATAAGAACAGCTGTGTTTTGCATGAAAAAATATTTAGTAAAACCTATTTTAAAGTTCATTGAACTTAACAGTAAGTGCACAGAGCTTACACACATCTGTAGATTTCATTGGCAAACAAGTATTACTCACAAATCTATATTACTGCTCATTAGCTATCAGGGGCAAGCCCCCAAATAAGGTAAACATTGAAATCAGTTTTTTTTTCTGCTTGAAAAAAAAGAAAACACAAAGTGTTACATTATCAAATACCCTCTTCTGGAGGCAACAAAGAAAAATGCTTTCAATAGGCCTTTAAAGAGCATACAAATCAGTTATATGATCAAATGTACAGACATTATAACAGCAGGAGTCTCTCATCCAAAGCTCTATAATTGATAAAACTCAATTACAAATAATCACACAGCCAGTAAAATGTATCTAGAAAAGTAATTATAAAGAAACACATGAATTAATAGTCACTGATATCTGATAAGCAAAACAGTACATCTATGTGTACATTTGCATGTCTAAAACAAGTAAAAACAAATACGTTTCCATAGAAAAACTGTGTTCCCACTGCATTCTGGGAGAATGGGCTGGGACATGCAAATGAGCTCTTTACATTGCCCTTTTATAGCATATGCCAGCTGTTGTAACATATCTTTTGAACATCGCACAGGATGGGTATGTATGATTTTAAGCAGCTATTTCCAGTTCATACTTTAAAGAAATAAATGTTTTCAATGCATTATGGGGGACTGGGCAGGAACATGTAAATGAGCTCACAATGTTTTCCATTCTTTGATCCACAAACTATTTTAAGATATCTGGGGAATAGAATATTGTCTGAGAGAGAAACATAAAAAAACAAGAGGTGCATGCCAACCACTCATAGTGCAGTTTATATTTAATTATGAAAAACATAAATAAAAAGCATAATTGAACATTTTTGTTTCAGTACCATTCATATCGGACAGCCTCAACCATATAGGAGATAGGAATTCAGAACAATATGGCACTGAGGAAGCAGTCTGAAGGGACAATGCCAAACCACTGGGACACAGAGTATACATGTAGGAGACGCTGCTTGCTGAATTCATGCCTCCTACATGGCTGCGGTTCCAATATGTGAGTTGTATTAACACAAGTATTATTAATTAGTGCCTGAACGATATACAAACAAGAGATACTGTGATTCAAGAGAGGGTAAGAAAATGAGAGAAGGAGAAACAAAGAGAATCAGGTATAAAATCCCAGTACTATATAGCGCTACGGAATAAGCTGGCACGTTACAAATAAATAATAATAATATACACACCCAAATCCATTCCTGGGATGTCCTGGGGGAATATTAACAAATGACAAAACTCTGGCTTTCCTTTTAATAGAGGATGCTGCCTATAGTGTGTTTAAATTGCCACTCTCTAAAACCTGGAGATCATCCACTGACAGAGCAAACATGTCTCTCTTCCAGTCTGTGTAACTCTATCCAGTCAATGAAGCAGAGCAGTCACTAAAAGATTCATGGCAGAAATCCAGTGGACAAATCTATTCTGAGCCATTGGCCAAGGCAGCAGCCAAGAGGGCAGCACTGTGTAAACAGAGTCCCAAATAGACTTAAGATGGGCTGAGATGTCTATATACTTGAGCAAGGATAGATTTGGTTGAATGACCCTAAAAAAATGTTTCAGAGAAACACCCTCTTCTTCAAACTGAATGGTCAGTACTCGTCATCATATTGGTGTGTCATGATTATTTCATTGTAAGTTTCTTGCTTAAAGTGTTTTATTATCTTTGGATACCTCAGGGAAAAATACTATACCAACACATAACACAAAAGTCACCTCCACATTCTTGGTTTTAAACACTACAAGCAAGCATACTGTTCATAACACATGTGCACAAATAACCCTACCTCCTGTGTCCTAAAAATAAACAAACTGAAACGAGGAATATGAGTGCATACTCACACCTAAGCCCTGAAATATCTCACTTTAATCTGTGCTGATGGATTTTAATAAACTAATAACATGAAGATGTACAGGAGGTTCCCAACTTACAGATGACATGCACTTAAGAATAGGCTCCCAACGTCTTCTGTATTTGTTTTTGTGTTTGAATGAAAAGGAAGAGCACAATAATTTCTGTAACTTATTATTACAATACAATACAAAATACTTCAACTTAATATGTAGCATTTGAACTGCAGCTTTTTACCACAATCACTTATTCACCCTATCACATACCATCAGAATTTCACTTTTTCAACTTCTTGCAAGAAGTTGCAGAACATCACTTCTCCCCTGCAGTGTTAAAAAAAGGATTCATCATTACAAAGTATTTGCATCATGCACTGATGCTGACGACAGACACAGACAAAGCTCTAGTTGCAGTTTGTCTCTTCTAGGAGCTGTCTCAAGTCAACCCCATTAGCTTGATTGACTGGCCACATTAAGCAGCTCATTTGCTGTGTGGCCGCACTTCCACCCTCATTATCTATCTAGCTACTTGTGTGAGGTGTTCAAGATCTATACAAGAACTAAGTAAAACATCTTGATCAGTTTTACAAAGTTAAACAGCTTCCACACATGATTTATAAACCTCTACCCAATGGTGCACAGCTCTTTTGGTGAGCCCTGCGCCACTTTAAGAGCTTCTTGTAAAAGCATCTTTAGAAGAGCATCTTACTGAGCTTGTGCGAGTTTATTCCTAAATGTATTTATAAGATAAGACTCACACAAACTCAGTAGCCCATGCTGATGCATGATGAAAAACACAGCAATTTAGGCTGCTTTTCAGTGACTGCATAATTGACACATCCCTTCTCAGTAAGCGTTGGCCAAATTACTTTCCCCTCCATTGACACTAAAAATAATTTTTCAGGATGAGTTGAGATTTGTCAACTTAATGCCAAAATATCAGGCAATTTGGGAGTTTAAACAGTGAGCAAAAAGAATGATTTAAGTAAAAGCCACACAGTGTTCCCCCACGGAGCTGAAAAAACTAATGAATATAAAACTGTTTTGTCAGTTTAGTGAAGCCCACAATTCACCCTGGAATAGACATGAGAGTATTAATTCTTGAAGGTTTACTGAAGACACAAGCTGTAGTGAGGCAATTCCTGGTTCAAATATTGGCGGTGTCTTTCTCTATTTTTTTTATATGTTTTAATTTTACAGGATGAACAGAGAACAGATATAAACTGTAAAAATTGGTTCAAGACAATTATGAACTCTTCAGCAACTTGACAGTCACCAATTCATTCACTATACACCTTCAGAGTACCTTTCTACCACTTTCATAGAATTAAGGAACATCACGTCGTCCTTACACAATCTGCACAGAATAGCTAACACAAGGTACCTACATCAAGCTCTTAGGACATTGAAAAACTCGCTGTCTCTGTAGCTGCTTGTCTTATGTAGGGATCACTCAACCCATCTCCATTCACTTGATTGGCTGGCCCCACAAAGCAGCTCATTGGCTGTGTGTTCAAGCATTCTTTAGATCAGATTGATGAATTGCTATAATGCTATGTTATTTATAAACTACAAGTCGTTTGCCCATCATAAACGACGGTATAATTAATGTGCTCTATCTCTCTCTCTCTGTGTGCCCTATCTCTCTCTCTCCATCCTTCCTTCTCTTTCCCTCCTTCTGTCTCTCCATCCCTCCTGTCTCCCCTCCTTGTTCTCTCTTCCCACTCCCCTACTTCATCTCTTTTCCCCCTCCCCTCCTTCTTCTCTTCCCCCCTCCCCTACTTCTCTCTCCCCCTATCTCCTCCTCATATTTCTCTCCCTCCTCCCTCTCCCCATGTTTCTCTCTTACCCCCTCCCGTGTCTCAATCCCCGTCTCTCTCCCATCCTTTCCCTCCCCCCTGTGCCTCTCTCGCACCCTTTCCCTCCCCTGTCTCTCTCCCACCATGTCCCTCCCCGTGCCCCTCCTACCCTCTCCCTTTTATATCTCTCCCACTGCTCCTCCCTATGTCTCCCCCTGTTTCCCTCTCCCACCCTTTCCTCCCCCCCCCCCACACACACACAGCGCGCATCTTGCTTTATAGTTTACTTAGTGTGCATGTGCTAAAACAGCATTACATACTACAGGACCTATATTAGTGACTAGACAACTTCCCGTCAAAAAATGACTGCAATTCGTAGTATAATTTCTCCCCCTGCTCTCCCTCCCGTGTCTCATTCCCCCCTCTCCCTCCCCTGTGTCTCGTTCCGCCCCTCTCCCTCCTCTGTGTGTCTTTTGCCCGTTTTCCCTCCCCTGTGTCTTTTCCCCCTCTCCCTCCCCTGTGTCTCTTTGACCCTCTCCATGCTGTGTTTCTTTCACCCCTTTTCCCACCCCTGTGTCTCTTCCCCCCTCTACCCTGTATCTCTCTCCCCCTTCTCCCTTCCCTGTGTCTCTTTGCCAGCCTCTCCCCCTTGAATCTCTTCCCCGTGTCTCTTCCCCCTCCCTCCCCTGTGTCTCTTTCCCCCTTCTCCCTCCCCTGTGTCTCTTTCCCCCCCTCTCCCTCCCTTGTGTCTTTACTCCCCCCAGCATGCAATATCTCTCTCCCCTTCTGTGTCCTCCCTACCTCTTCTCCCCTCCCTATCAGGGTCATGGCCAGCTTTCACATCCCCCATACTCTTCTTTTCTTACTTCTCACCAATCTCCTTTACCTCTACCAATCCCCCCTTTTGCAGTAAAAAGAGTGCCACATTATAAGTCGAGCATTATAATCATCATGTACTTAAATGGCCGTGGAAATATTATTTTCCTTTGTTTCACCAGGACGGGGTTATTTGATAACGTGTCACGGTTCATTTTCCTTTTTCAGATTAGTTTCTCAGAGCACAAAAACGTATTCAGAAGTTTAATTGCTCTGGGGGGCTTGCCCTCGGCCAGCCAATGAGATCTACAGACTCTGCATTTCTGTTAGTTTCAGTAAAGCTCAAACAGGTATTTTTTCATGCAAATGTTTAAAATGTGCTCTATTAAAATGATGTATTTTTAAATGCACCAAACAAATCCAGAAAATACGAATTTATATGAATGTGTGGTTGCAATAATGTGGTTCTGTACACAGTTCTGTGCTTCGGGAAAATAATTACACGTAAGGAAATGTAATTACCAAGGAGATATTTCCACAGTGTACGTTGCAGCTGCTATCAGACATGGCTACCTCCTGATTACTCCTAATTTCTCCCAAAGCACACTGTGTACACATCTGAAAGGAACAGACACACCGGGCTGGCACGGAGAAGGACAGGAGGGTGCCTGCGTGCATTTGGCATACATCTACTGGCTTGGACTAAATCACTTTTAAATGATAATAAAAAGAAAGTGTCTGTACAGCTCATCTGGGTATTCACACACTGCTTACTCTGCAGCATCCTTTACTGGAATGTGCAGAGCTAGGAGATTGCCCTATATACCAAGACAGTGGGACTGATAAGGCGAGCTCTGCCAAGTCTCCTCCATTTGCATCTGCCCGGCACTCTGTCCCAAAGGGATGCACTGCGAGACTTCTCTACCAGGTCCCTGGCATGATGTCTGCCATATTCTGTAAGCTGGCATCTCCAGGGAGGAAGGGTGATCAGGAACTCATTTGCAGTTATACAGTTCTTATAATGTGTCAGTCGCAGTGACATCAGTCGCAGTGACAAGTGCACGCCAAGGGTTTGTGACAGAATCGGAACGGAGAGATCAACAAAGATTCATTATTTTTTTGCCTACTGAAATCCATGGACATTTCTTATTGTTATGATATATAAATATGTAAAATATGGTTATTTCCTTACAAACGTATATTAAATACAACCCGAGCACTGGGACCTGGCCATACTGTTACTCAGCCGCACATAATATTCCCCAATTACCTGGTCTGCCAGCTCCCCAATTCTGTATGATGGATACCGGTGTCTGTCTGATTAACCCGCATGTGGTTGTTCCTCATAACTGTTTAATTAATCCATGATTGGCATTTCCCAACCTCTTTGTAACAGTCTGACATTACACAAGTCTGTCTGGGAAACCTGAGTAGGCAAGTTCCCCTTTATGTATAAATAACCACTACCTGACATTCATCTGCTGCTGGATGGCTACCTTGTCAAATTGTCAAAAGGGGCTTGTGTACTTCAGTGAAGCTGTGAGCTAAACCAAGCATGGTCACCCAAGATGGGCAGGTCATAGCAGAGAGGTCAGACAAATTGCAGTGCATTGGAGAAGGAACTGACAACCCACTTCAGTATCTTTGCCACAAAAACCTGCTTCCAGCTCAGAGCTCTGAGAAAAACAGTTATTACACTGCATTCTGGGAAGCTGAGCTGGGACGTGCAAATGTGGCCAGAAATGCCTCGCTCTTCAATCATTAACCATTATCAAACATGGCTTCCTTTAAGCTTATGCATGCTGTATTATTATTGGATTAAACACAAGCTGAGAATCCTATCCATGTACAGCTGTTTCAAGCTTACTGGCTATCATCAGCGTGGAGCGGGATCTCAGCCTGTGTTGTGGAAATTATGAGTAGGTAGTTCACTACAGCAATTATTTATAATATGGTGGGCAAAAGAGCAATAGAAGCCTCCACCATACAATAGTACATCCGCGTTCACACTTGAATGTCTAAAGCAAGTTAAAAAACTGCTTCCTGCTTTAAATATATATGGTAACGGAGAGTTGGACACGACTGAACACACGCTACTTAAATTAAGCTCCCTCTAGATTTGTCTGAAAGAAATAGAATAATAGGATAGCCTCCTGGGCAAATCCACCCACACCCTATAAACATCTAATAGGAGGTGCAGATAATCAGTTCTGCTCCAATGTGTAATGCTAAAATCCAAATGCAAGATTTATTAAACAACGGTGATCTTTTTTTCTCCAATTACTGTTGTTTTGGCTAATCATTTATTAAATAAATAAACAAATAAAATTCTATTGAAGGCCATTTAAATATGTTGTTTTAAGCAAGTTGTAATAAATCTGTATGTTTTTTTTTTAAAATCCTTTTACAGATTACCTAATGCCTATAAATTGGAAAATAACATATTTGATATACTTGAGAGAGAATGCACTCAAATAATGCCTACTGTATGTGAGAATAAGCAGCATTACATCTTGCACTACAAATGGGGGTACAAATAGGGTTTCTCCCTTCTATTGCAGACAGTAGCAGGAAGTGCAGCACAAACCCCCAGTCCCTGACAGTAAAGCTGTGCAGTAATTTGGCAGCTGCAGATAAGTCAGCTGCAGGCTATAGCAGAGTTTGAAAAATACAGATGGAGTTGCACCCACAAATTGTGAGAAAGGTTTCAGTGTTTTTCATACAAAATATCATTTTTTTTTTCATTTCAATGATCTGAAACGTTATTAAAGGGCCGTTCACCTCACTATAAGTGCTCTTCATGGTGTGAAAGAGCACGTTCATATGATAAAATTATCTATTTTTTGATGACATCTAAAACAATCTAAAGTTTTACGTCTGTTTGCATGCAGTTGTTTTCTGATTACTGGCTATTGCATGAATAATACCAGATAGCTGCACTGTGAAGACAGTGATTGTTAGCAGTTTTTCTCTGCACTCAGGACCACACTGACCAATTAACTCATAACTGACCTGTTTAGCTGATTCCAGCATTCCATGCTCTGCACGGATGGATTTGTTAAGGGTTACCCTTTCTTTTCTTTAGATCACCATACAGAGCTGTAGTTGCGGGTCTGGCAGTGGGCAGTCTGTTACACATGTACACACAGATTTTATTACATCTAATTTCTCAGTGAAACATGCACGTATTTCAAAAATCTAAAAAGTATTTCAACATGCTTTAAGAAGATCTTTACGGTGATATGGTCCAAATTGTGCTGAATTAAGTGATCTTTAAATACTAATATTACAAAACCTGGAAAATTACAGAGGCCCTTTAAATATATATAAAAAAATGTGTAAAAAATAAATTAGATAATTATTATTAAATAATAATATTTACAATATTTTATAGAAATAACTGAATTGATGGATGCTATCATTATTTGGAAGAAGGAGAAATATATTATTTAATCAAAATGAATGAATTTTATTGGCAGCCTGTGTTCCTCTATAACAGGAGAGGTCTAGAGTAAGGTGATGGGTCACTAGCACTGGGGGCAGTAATAAAGGTCACATCTAATTTCCCTGTTGGGCCTATAAACAGAATATGTTGGTATTTTCCCAGGAGATGCTACCACCAATCTGTTTCCTTTATGCCAAATTTCTAACAAGTCCCGGGGGGACAGCGAGCAAACGAATCTCTGCCTCTTATTGATTTGTGGGGCCGGTGACTGGGGGGAATTGTTCACAGCTAGTTAAGTTGTCTGGTTAGAAATATATCTCCATTTCCTCAGTGAGGGGACCCACCATATATATATATCCTGATGACAAATTGTCTTTCAGTCCTTGCATTAGGTGACTTGATATATTGTCGGAGCTCACAGACAAGCCATTAAAGCAAAATAGACGCAAGAAAAAATTATTTGTTTTAGCTTCATGTTACATGATAATTGTGGTCAATTATTTTCCATTTTGAATAATTTAATTTGATACTGGGGAAGTAAAAAAAATATAGGATTTTTAATTTTCTTTTTATATGCAATTATTCTTTACTGCAGGCTTCTGTTTTTTTACTCGGCTGCTTCTGTTTTGGTAGGATGTGTCCTTGTAAACTAATGGGCTCTGCATTAGTTCTAATGAGAGTAATTAGCTGCCACATTCCAAATATAAGATAGAGCCTTCTTCTGCATCTGAAGTCTCATCACACATCAGGAAGTAGATTACTGGGAGATTTCCTGTTTCATCCCCGCCAGCAGTGGTGTGCAGCGACATGTAGGTGACGTGACAGTGGTTCGCAGAAACTTTCTTAGGGTGAGTGTTAGATTTAGGGGTTAGGGTAGTGGCAGATTATAAGCTTTACATAGTAAAATAATAGTGCACACCGGAGCACAACTACTTTACTATGTAAAGCTTATCATCTGCCACTTGTTGTTGTTGTTCAGTCCTTCAGTCGTGTTCTACTCTTGGTGACCATATGGATGTAGCACTCCAGGCACATCTATCTGTGTGTCTGGTTGTGCTTATCCATATGGTTTTCATGGCAAAGATACTGGAGTGGGTTCCCAGTTCCGTCGCCAGTGGACCATGATTTGTCTGACCTCTCTGCTATTACCTGCCCATTTTGGGTAACCCCACATGGTATAGCTCACAGCTTGATTGAAGTACAAAAGCCCCTTCACCACGACAAGGTAGCTATCCACTACCCTAACTCTAAATCTAAACCTAATTCTAAAAACAAACTGAACAAAGTTTTGGTGAGCCACCATAGCGCCAGCGACAGGCTGCTGCACGCCACTGCTGGTGGGGATAAAAGAGGAAAGGTCTGATCACTGGAAACTAAATTGCTAGATTCCACAACAGCACATTCCCATCTAAAAATAATAATTTATAGGCTGTATTATTTTTTTACAATATAATTTTTTTAAATATATTATATATTTTTAGGTGTAGAAAGAGAATATTTAAAAACTTAAAAAACACAGTGGCACTTTAAGATACTACATATATAAACCTCATTTTGCTTGATTTCATTTCTTAAATTAAAATGGCAGTCCTTTGCTTTTCTTTGAAATTATTTATAAGAATAGATAATAAATTCATAAAATAAAATAAAGCAATATTAAAAAGCAAAGGAGAAATATTATATGTATGTAAAATTATATATATATATATATATATATATATATATATATATATTTGCATTTTTTTATCAAATACATTTGATAATATAAAAGTGTTTAACTTCATAAAGGATGAATAAGCAAATATTATAAAATGTGAGATAGGAAAACTCTAGGAAACATATTTCTACAACAGTATTTCCTGCTTAAATGGACATGGATCTCATCAATAAAGAGAAATCCAATTATAAAACAAGTTTTATTTTTTAAAATCATTGCATATTTATCTTTTTAAAGTTAATCCTAAAACAGTTCTAACTAACGGGCCTTCAAAAGGACATTTTTTTTTACACATTTGGCACTTGATTTTGACTGCCCTACATGGTACAGTGTTATGTAGCCAGTGTTACAAGCAGATAAATAAGGCTATACATGTTAAAGGCATATCTAAGTTTCCTGGATTATGAATGCATCTGATTGAGGAGAATCAATAGTGTATAAAAATATTTTTTTGCATGAAAAAAACATACCAAAATAATAAATTAACAAACTCACCCTGATGTTTGCAAGCAGCAGCTTTTATCAGTTGACACTCCTGAAAATCCCTGCTAAAATTAGCATAAAATTCATAATTTGTTTTGGCCAATCACAGGCAGCTATATAGTTTAATACAATGTAACAATCAATGATGGCGGTTTGTGCAGGAAGGAATCATGGGATGTGTCAAGACACTGATAATGTTAAAAAAAGAATTTTGAGAGAACAATTGAAAGATACTTGTTATTTATCACAAGGGAACCTCATATCGCAGGCTGAGAAATAAATAAGATGTGAAACTCAATAGAATATAGCAGATAACATGTAATACGGCCCCAGCAGTGCGAGAGCGGGAAGAATATGAGACTTGACGTGCAGAAAGGGAAAAAATGAATTTTCCATGAGAAGAGCAAAACACAAGAGGGAAAAAACTGTACTTCGCAAAAAGGGCACTAAGCAGAAATGACAAGAAACACAAACACTATTCTGCTGAGATTGTCTGTAAGAGATTGTAACTCTAGTCTATTACACTTACATAAAGGTGCGGGCATGCTTAAAGGAACAATTCTATGAAAGCCGATTCCATTTTAAATAGCATTAACAACTGGCTATACATTGTAATAGTAGTTTTGCTTTACAGACAATCATTCCTGTAGGCTAATGTGCGGCTCAGTATGCTAATATGCAGCTCCTGTTTGTTATTGTGTTGCTCATGTATGCTATTGCGAGGCTCAGAGTGATTTAATAAGGAGGAGAATAACTGCCAGATAACATTGGGAGTCTTTTGGCCAATACAGATGTCATTCTAGTTAGAACCTTAAAAGAAGCTAAGTTACGCCTCTCATTTGCATATAAATGTATATCATTTGCATATAAATGCAGGAACAGCTTGGAATTACGAAGGATGGATTAACTTCAGAATAAAAATACATAACACAATATATAGACAGCTTTTCATACTCTTTAAAATAACCGAAAGAAAACAACTTGATTCTGGAGTGGAAATATCCCTTTAAAGAACTCTTTTTGTCACATTTTACACAGCTAGATAATGATACCTGAAACAACAGGCAAGTTTGGCCTTGGAGTACAAAATGAAGAAGGTCAGAGATTAGTAGATTTCGGTCAAGATAATTATCTGGTTATAGCAAACGCCCTCTTCCAACAGCCTCCGAGATGACTCTACACATGGACATCACCAGATGGACAACATAAAAATCAGATTGACTATATACTTTGCAGCCAAAGATGGAGGAGCTCTATACAGTCAGCAAAAACAAGACCTGGAGCTGACTGCGGCTCAGACCATGAGCTTCTTATTGCAAAGTTCAAAAAATTAAACTGAGGAAAAGAGGGAAAAGCATCAGCAGATATGAAATAAATAATAATATCGTCCAGAAAACACCAACAATAAATATCCCCATAAGAAAGAAAAGTAAGAAGGCAAACTGGCTATCCAATGAGTCTTTGGAAGTAGCCCGGGAAAGAAGGAAAGCGAAAGGAAGTGGATACAGGAAAATATGTGTCCATCTTAATGAGAATTACAGAGGATAGCAAGAAGAGACAAGGAAACAGTCTACAATGGGTGATGTAAAGAGACAGAAGAGAATAACAGAAAGGGAAAGTCCATTGATCTCTTCAAGAAAATTGGGAATCTTAAAGGAGCCTTTCATGCCAAAGTGGGCGACTTAAAAGACAAAAATCGTAGGAACTTAACAAAAGCAGATCAGATAAAGATGAGTTGGAGGGAATACAAAGAAGATCTATAGAGGAAGGATATTAACAGCAGGAATGACCTCAATAAGTTGTCCAATGAGCTGGAGCCAGACATCTTGGAGAGTTTAGTGAGATGGGCCCTAGGAAGCCTTGCTGATGAGGTGATGGAATCCGAACTAAACTGTTCAAAATCCTACACAATTATGCAAAATTTGGAAAACTCAACAATGGGTGGTAGACGGGAAACGGTCAGTCTATATACCAATCCCAAAAAAGGCAATGCCAAGAGTGCTCCAATTATCAACCAATTTCACTCATATCACATAAGGTTATTACAAGGTAATGCTTAAGATCCTAGAAGCTCGGTTCCAACAATATATGGACTGGGAACGAACAGATGTGCAAGCCGGGTTCCGCAAAGGTAGAGACACAAGATATCAAATTGCTCATGTCCGATGGAAAATAGAGAAAGTAAGAGAGTTCCAGAAAAGCATTTAACTTCTGCTTCATAGACTATTCTAAAGCCTATCACAACAATGTGGCAAGTTGATAAAGAGATGGGAGTACGAGATTATCTCATGCACCTACTGAGTGAGGAACCTATATGTGGACCAAGAAGCCACAGTCAGAACCGAACATGGAAGAACCTAATTTATTCAACTTATATGATGAGTACGTCATGCGTAAGGCCGGAGTGGAAGAATCCAAAGCCGGAATCAATATTGCTGTAAGGAATATCAACAACTTCAGATTCGGGGATGATACTACACTGATGGCTGAATTGAGGAGGAGCTAAAGGGCTCATTGATCAGGGTAAAAGAAGAGAGTGCAAAAAGCTGGCCTGCTGCTCAACTGCAAAAAGACGAAGACCATGGCAAACATCAGACTTAGTTCCTGGCAAATAGACGGGGAAGAAGTGGAGGCAGTGACAGATTTTATTTTCCTGGGATCCAAGATTTCTTCAGATGGTAACTACAGCCATGAAATGAAAATATCTTTGCTTCTGGGGATTCTGGGGAGGGAAGCTGAGGTAAGCTTGGACAAGCTATTAATATTTAAAGATATATAACTATCAACAAAGGTCTGCATAGTTAGAACTATGGTATTCCCAGTAGTAACATAGAGATGTGAGAGCAGGATCATAAAGAAGGCTGAGTGCCTTAGAATTGATGCCTTATGAATTGGGGTGTTGGAGAAAACTGCTTAGAGTCCCTTGGACTGCAAGAAGATCCAATAAGTCAGTACTACAGGAAATCAAGACAAACTGTTCACTGGGAGGTATGACCATGAGGCTGAAGCTTACATCTTTTGGCCATATCATGAGATGCCAGGATTCCCTAGAGAAGGGGATAGCAGACCCCCATGGTTATACTTTATTTGGGGGATATCAGGCTCATAGGGTAGCAGATATTAAAGAGGAATCCCAGGTAAATACCTGAGATCATAGGGGTAGCTGGTATTGAGGGGAGTTCATGGTAAAAACCTGGCACATGAGGGGTAGCAGGGATTGAGGGAGGATCCCACGGATACCCTTGGCTCATACAGTGTAGTGGGTATTAAGGGGGACATTTTATATGACAAGTACATTAGGGAGGATGAAATCAATTAATTAATACAGTTAAAACATTCATATAAAACAATCAAATGCTCAGAGAGTTCAAAACCAAAATGGTAGGTTCCATTGCAGCACAATTGCAAATAAAAGTAATAACTTAAATGCTGTATTTTTGACTGTCTAAATTTTTTTTTTCTTCAAACGCATATAATTTAAATATAGGAATATAGGTATGGGATTATTTAGGTGTTATGCTGCCCTATGCCATTTAGATTTGTGTGCCCCTCCACACTACACTTGCAGCACTTCATTTCCCCTTTCTAGATCTACGCAAAAACACACCCCTGACTATAGGGTCCATTTATTTCATAGATTCCACCATGTTTGGCTATCTTTCCATACAGATTTGTCTCTCTACAGACTGCTGCGTGTGCGCATCTTTCTCGAGTTGAGATTTATCTTTCCCTGCCATTGGATAATCAGTAAATTCTACAAGCTCTGAGACTGGGGACGTTTATTTTCCTATTTTTGCCTACTCTGCACCGTGGCGTTATCTTAATAGAGCACAGAAAAATCATTGCTGGGATCAATGAGAACGAATCACACTCTAACCCTTGAAATTCACAAAGGACGCAGAACGTTAAAGCTTCCTTTGATAAAGAGACCTACGTGGCTCCTGGGCACCAAACTGGTTACTTAGTATTTTGTGTTAACTGGTTAAATTCCAATGGGATTGGGATACAATTTACAGAAAGAGAAATCCTGCAAACCTGGGGCTAAAAATAATTGCATGGGAAAAAATAATTATATGACGACGATGACGTTCCGTCATAGTATGAAATTTATCAATACTGCTCCGCGCCATGAAAGCAAATGCTGAAATCCAGAAAAACTTTTTTTTTTTTTTTTAATTGATGCATATTTTATTGTTTTAAAAGCATTTTACACAACCAAGTTAGTTCTCCAGCCGCTTTCCCTCACATTCTGTTTGTCTCTGCAGATTATGAAAGGACCAAAAACCACAAGCTCCCTGCATAGGTCCATTTTCTGCAACAACAAAAAAGTCATACTAAAGACATATTAAGCCCAAAGGAAACATTTTGAAATATATTATTGCAGTGAAGAAAGTATCTCTACTAGCGAGATTATATGTTTAATATCATTTATATATCTTACAATTTATCACTGTATGTAACACTCTCTGCCACCTTGCATAAAGCTTCAAGTCACAGCCGTAACATCACAAGTCTAGAAGAAGCCAATCACACACCAAGTTTGTTACCTGGATATTAACAGATGCGCTAATAAAGTTGTAAACAGTACAGATCTGTATAAAGCTACTAAAGCTCTAAAACAAGGAAACAAGGGTGGGGAACTTCAGGCCCGAGGGACGTATAAGGCCCCCGGAGCCGTTTGATGTTGCCCTTCTCCTTATTCCATAGCCAATGAGAAAGATAATGAGAAAGTGCTAATGACACAGATAATGAGATAGGAAGAGCTGATGAGAGAGAGACAGATGATAGGAGTTCTAGCCATCACATTAGTGTGAATTAATTCAATGTTTGACCAAATATAGCAGGCACTTTTCTAAGTTGATAAGTTTGTATGGCCCTCGATGAATTTATAAATATTCAAATGGCCCTCGGCAGAAAAAAGGTTCCTCTCCCCTGCTCTAAAATATAATTTCTAGGTTGGTTTTTTAATTGAATAAAAAGTATGACCAGCATCAAACAATGCATTCCCTACACCTACTTGTGACCGTTTCTGTTTTTAATGCAAGTTTCTGCACTATCATTTCCAATTCACATATCTGCAATACCAAGACACAATTGTTGATTAACCCACTACTCTCTTCTCATTCATTCTCAATAAGTCCTAGCCCAACACATTTTCACTAGAATGCAATTTAATTTCACTTTCATTCACTCAAATATTTCACAAAACACTAAAAGGACTTGGGCATTTCTTAGTTTTGCTTTTTATATATATTTGAACCAAGTTTAATTAATTAATTTGATCAGCTAAATACAATTTACTTTTACTTACTTTAAGAGACTTACTTAATAAAAGTGTATTGGTTTCTGGAACCTCCTTATTTCTCTCTGTCATCTCCTTTAGGCTGCCATGCTGCACACCTGTGACCTGCAGCATGGCAGCATGGAGAAGATGATACAGTTTGTTAGCTAAGGACACTCCCACAGAACAGGGGATTCACTACTACTATGTTTTTAGATAACAAGCAAATGATAACATGCTTTGTGTCAGGAGCTTTAAAAACACTAAACTTAGCATATGTAATAATTTATAACACATTGCTGATCTAAACAAGGAGCTCTGTAATTGTGAAATCCCATTCAGTTTAGTGTTTTAAAACATCTGACATACAGCTTGACACCACCTGCTTGCTACCTAAAAGCATGACACAAGCAGTGTGAACTCATTTCCTGTGGGGGCATTGAAATAACATGCAGTGATGCAGATCTCAGATCTATAATGTGGCAACCTGCAGGATACTATACAGGAAGAAAAGGGGTGGTTCCAGAAGATAACCCCCTATTACTCTTAGACGCAAGTGAAGTGTAAATTTATATGAAAATTACAATGAGGAAGATCAAATTAAATAAATAAACCTTAGTTTAACATTTAATATAAAAATAAAAAGTTTTGCTTCTTTAATGGAAATTCATTTTTTATCTTTATAACTATCACAAAAAACGAACTTGATTTTGGTCATATACACCAGGAACCTGCCTAAGTAATAATAATAATAATAATAATAATAATAATTAATTGACTAGACTTTTTAGCACAAAGCTTAGATAAAATGTAGTTGTTTTGAATTAATATTTGTCCCCCATTACTCGCCTGGCCTGGGAGACCCTTTTGTATAGGAGTGGATGATAAACACACCACAGAGAACACACCCCACGCAAAAATGTCGCATTTTATCTAATCTTTGCACTTACATTTCTAGATTATCACAACATACTTTTCAACTAATATTTCTGCATATCTTGATTTACTTCTACTGTATAAATAGTGCACAGAGCGGTGCCAATCCTAGCACACTCTGTATTGGGCAATAAGTAGGGCAAATTACTTGGCACCGCTCAGGATCTGCAGTATCAGGACATCTACAGGGGAATATGACTGGCACGGGTGCCCGGCACGGGTGTCCAGCGCTGGTGATTAATTAAGAGAATGTTAAATAAATGAAGCACTCACTTCTGAAACATGATCTTTTTTGCATTGTCAATGGGTGGATTAAAAAAGCTTAGCACTGACTCAGACACTCCATATAACACTGTGTGACACCTCCGTATGCTGTCCTACAATAGAAGGCAGTTAGACTCAGTCTGTCATGGTCAGTCCACAATCTTCTGTTTCACTTTGCATAGAGTTTCAAGTCATAATTGTGGCACCAGACCTTGAAATGGCAAATCACATTTAAATATATACCACCTCAATATTTACAGCTCTATTTATAAAATCAGAAGCTTTTGCTAGATCGCTGTTGTCATAGCTATGACTTAAAAACCTAAGCAAAGTGAAACATGGCAGCTAAGCATCAAATACTCAACTTGTTTGTACACATTAAATTATCATTCCAACAAAGAATATTTAGTTCAAGAGGTTTATAATTTGACTATACATTATACTAGCATTTGTTTCATCATTGTCTCTGTGTGGCTCGACATGCTAGTTTTTGACTAAATATTTTACATTTATTAAACAGTATTCTTAAAATCTCTTCTCTTATTGGCTTTTCAACAGCATTTGAGAGAAGAGTGACCCTATAATTAAGTTCTATTCTGATTGGCTGCTAGATTAGCCAATCTGAATAGATAAAAATAGAGCCCTTTGAAAGGTTAAAACAGTAACCAATCAGAATGCACATATTTCAATCCCAGTTTACTAAGTGGTTAAGCTTTTAACCAAATCACAAAAGGGTGGAAGCCTTAAGATTAGTTACTCTGTAAAGAATCAAAGTTAGGTGATTCAAATGTTCAGTTCTGATTGGCTGAAATGTCGATGGTGAAACCATAAAACTGTTATTAGGTGGAGGAGCTTCCATTAGTTAGTGTTATTTTTTTATAGAGTGGTGTGTTTTTTTAGATGCAGACCCTTTCTGTGGGCTCCAGAGAGGACACAAGAGTCATCAATCAAGAAGAAGACTGATTACTTCATTCGACATGGATGTACACACCTATCCAGGGCTAAAGATTGAGGAACATGGCATTGATGATCATCGTTGAAGGTCAACAAGGAGGATAACATATTAATTAAGCCTTTTTTTGTACAGGTTTATGTACTTTTTTTATTTTACATAATTTAATGTTTATATTTTAAAATTAAACTTTGTTTATTTTAATTATAATTATATTTGTATTTTAATAATTTTTTTTAAAACTTTTTTTCTGTAAACCTTTTTTATTTTACCAAACTCTTTTGTATTTTTTTATTATATATATGTTGTAGGAAGTTAGTGTTAGGAGATTTGAGGGTCCTCAAACCTCCATGAGGGGATAGGTATTAGTTAGGACCCAATGGGGGTCCATATAGACCATCCATACTGGTTATAGTATAGTATAGTATATATAGGACTCCTATAACCTTATCGTTTATTTGTAACGCGCCAACATATTCTGTAGCGATATACATGGGTAAATTCAAGGCAAAAACAATAACAATACTAACACATTGCAAAGGATGCAGGGCCCTGTCTTTGAGCATAGAATCCAGTGTCCAGGGTGCTTTCCCCAAAGCACCTTGCAAGATTGAAAACTTGTAAACTTACAAGCTATAATATCAACCTCTATACCACGCGGGTCGCTATGGACCTCCGTGGTTATAGTAAGAGTATATAGTTATAAGATCGGATACCAAGGAGGTCCATAGAGACCCCATAATATAGGAGTGAATTCTTAGGTGCCATGAGGGTCCATTGGGACCCCCATGGTTATTGGTAGAGGTCCCATAGGATCACCCATGGAGTTAGTGGTCCTCCCACACCAAAGTGCAGTGGTGTGGTAGATGGGGACCAATGCCCCCCAGGCGCTCAGTGAGGTCCTCAGGGATACCCAGACTCATAGGGCATAGCAGAGAATAGGCAGAGGTGTCATAGTCCCCACACAATTTTTAATAATAATTTAACTTATTTATATATATATCTTTTTAAATATTGTAAGAGCTGCTACTTCTACAGTAGATGTTTAGCTGGCGCTGCAGGAGGTTCAGTTTAGGCTCTGAAGGGTTCTACTGGAACATATAGGATTAGGGTAGATCTCTTAAAGGGAACCATTGCGCTTTAGGCACAATCTCCCACGGAGCAGGGAACAAATCACACGTAGCAATCACTCACAAGGGTTTGCTGCAGGATGAATATGATATGTAGCTCCCTATGTAACAAGTTCACTCGCAAGATTTCTTCCTGGAGGCAGGTAATCAAGCCCTTAGATATTTCATTTATTGATGCTAAAGATGTGCCTGGTGTGGTGCGGTCCATAAGGTCACAGAGAGTCGGAAATGACTGAACAATGCAAACAAAATAAATGATTCCCATATTTTTTAGTCATATCGTGACTGTTTCTGCTGTTGTATCCTACAAAAAGAGCCAGTGAAAGTGCAATCCATATCTCTTATCCTCTGCTGCACATATATCATCCCGCACACAGCAATCTGTGACCTCGGGCTCCTGTGTGTTTTGTAAATGCAATTAATGGCGGACCTTGCATGTTATATACAGCCTCTCAGCGCTTTTAAAGCCGTATTGACATTGCCTAACTAATCACAGAACTGACCCGAAGAAATAAACCAGATACAGCGGCTGTGACTGACTAACATGTGCAGGGAGAGGGGTGTAAATCACACACCCTATTTATCCAGGAGATATATGGCTGCTCTGCCGCATCTTGTGGCAAAATCAATACTCGGCATACCCCGACATTATTATTTTGCATGACAGCCCGGCTCATTCCAGAATAAAAATGCAACGTATACAGATATGTATGACAGGTGCAAACTGGGCACTTTAAAAGGGACACAGAAAAGTGCTATTTACATGGCTAAAATAAATAAAAACACAACTTAAAGGGACATAGAATTCAACAATACTGCTCTATATCATCATCAAACAGGATACTTAAAATCAAGTGGAAAATAGAGCTTTTTGAATTTTTAAAATTGATGCATATTTCACTGTTTTATAAGAGTGTTTATATAAATGAATTATTAAGTTATTCCTGCAACTTCCTGTCTCCCTGCAGGTATTATGCCTGTGGGTTCTGCAAGGACCAAAAGTCACAAGCACCCTGCAAAGGACAATAAACTCTTTGCTGCAACCAAACATGGTATCATTAAATAACAATAAAATCCAATGGAAATTTTATATTGGAGGTCTAGTCTGCATATAGCCTGAAAGGGAGTGCCATCATACTGGGATTTGCTCTTTTATCTAGTTCTATTCATAGTAGCTGTAAAGTCTGCATCAACAACATTCAACAACAACTGCTGTACATGGAAAAATATATGTATTAAGAAAATATTAATGTTTAGCGCTTTCATATTGGTCATCTAGTCTGCTTGCAGGATGAAGGTAGGGTAATCATACTGGGACTTGCTCTTTTATATAGTTCTATTCATCATACTGTAGTTGTAAAGTCAACAGCAATATCATTCAGCAACAACTGCTATACCGATAAGAAGATATTTATATTTAGCAGTCCAATATGAAATTGCCCATGAGAGCTAAATATTAATATGTTCTTAAATATACTTTCTCACCGTTACAGCAGTTGTTGCTGAATGATGTTAATGCTGACTATACAGCTAATATGAATATAAAAGAGCAAGTCCCAGAATGATAACCCTCCTTTCAGGCTACATACAGAGTATATGAAAGCGTCCATGACAGCAAGTGTGAAAGGAGGGTTAGCATTCTGAGACTTGCTCTTTTATTTAGTTATATTCATATTAGCTGTATAGACAGCATCAACATCATTCAGCAACAACTGCTGTACCTGGCAACAAGTATTTTTTTAAAGGATATTAATGTTTAGCAGTCATTGGAGCTTTCATATCGGTTGTCTAGTCAGCTTGTAGCCTGAAAGGAGGGTTATCACACTTGGAGTTGCTCTTTAAGTTAGTTCTATTCATAAAAGCTGTATCGTCAGCAACAACATCATTCGGCAACAACTGCTGTACCTGGCAAAACATTTTTTTAAGCAGATATTAAGATTTAGCAGTTATGGGAGCTTTCATATTGGGTGTCTAGTCTGCTTTTAGCCTAAAATGAAGGATTATCACACTGGGACTTGCTCTTTAATTTAGTTATATTGTCAGGTGACTGGTGAGATCTATTGAAAGACTGCTGCCATGAATAAAGATGATATGTAAATCCAATATTCTACTCAATACTCTTAATTTAGGAATAAAAGCAAATGTCTATCACTATTAAAGCAACACAGAAAGGCTGGATTATTTTATTTTAAGCATTCAAAACAACATGGCAGAAGAGCATACTATAAAGTGATTTTATAATAACCCTGTTATGACCATGTCCTGTTCCTCGTATGGGGTGTGATTTCCAGAAACGAAATGATTATTTGCACCATGAATCAATAGAAATTAGAGCAAGTACATAGCATTGTTTGATTTGATCCAGGAAAGTGACCTGACTGCGAAATGAGTGAACAAAGCAGCGCGTCCCGGCAGGATTCCTGGGAACGCACCACTAAATAGCGCTAATTAAAGGATGAATGTTCATGTACTGATAACACCATCTGAGCGCCCCCCTCAACTTCCTCTGGGAGATTTCCCTGCTGGTCAGAGACAAAGATCTAGCCCAGGAAACTGGACACTGAACAGCTTGTCTTATCAATTATGCCGGCCATAATTTAACATACGCACTGCTTGACCACAGGGACATACGGCTACGTCCACAGAATACATTACATGGGAAGGTTTGACTTTGGGCTGAAAGACATTAACTGTGTGTGTAATTGTGTGATGAGTGTTGCATATAACAAGCAGGGCTGAAGCTGCCATCAGGTCAATAAGGCCAGTGCCTAGGGAGGCATAAATCAAGTGGGCGGCTTATAAGAGGGCTCCTGCTTTATTATGTTTCTTCCTTTATTTTTTTCTAATTATGCCCATGATTATTATTACTAGTAGCTTGCCAGTCATAAATGACAATTTCATATGTTATCTTCAATTGTCTTTGTGTGCTCTCTGTGTGCCGTCACTCTGTGAGCTCTCTTTGTGCACTCTTTCTATCTCTACACTCTCTCTGTGCCCTCTGCCCCATGTGCTCTCTTTCTCTCTCTGCACTCTCTCTCTCTATGACCTCTGCCTCTCTCTATGCTCTCTCGGTGTCCGCCATCTCTCTCTCTGTTCCATGCTCTCTCAGTGTCCGCCATCTCTCTCTCTCTGTTCCCCCTCTCTGTGCCCTCTGCCTCTCTCTGTGCGCTTTTTCGCTCTCCGTGCCCTCTGCCTCTCTTTGCGCTCTCTTTCTGTGCCCTCTGCCTCTCTTTGCACTCTCTTTCTCTCTCTGCGCTCTCTCTCTCTGTGTTCTCTTTGCCTCTCTCTCTGTCTCCTCTGCGCTCTCTCTACACTCTCTGTGCCCTCTGCCTCTCTTTGCCTTTCTCTGAGCTCTCCCTCCCTGTGCCCTCTGCCTCTCTATGCTCTCTCTCTGTGCATCCTCTCTGTCTCTCTGTGTGCTCTCTTTCTCTCGCTGCGCTCTCTTTCTCTGTGCCCTCTGCCTCTCTATGCTCTCTCTCTCTGTGTGTCCTCTCTCTCTGCGCTTTCTCTCTCTGTGCCCTCTGCCTCTCTTTGCCTTTCTCTGAGCTCTCCCTCTCTGTGCCCTCTGCCTCTCTATGTTCTCTCTCTGTGTCCTCTGTCTCTCTGTGTGCTCTCTTTCTTTATCTGCGCGCTCTCTCTCTGTGCCCTCTGCCTCTCTTTGCCTTTCTCTGCGCTCTCCCTCTCTGTGCCCTCTGCCTCTCTGTGTATCCTCTCTGTCTCTCTGTGTGCTCTCTCTCTCTGTGCCCTCTGCCTCTCTTTGCCTTTCTCTGCGCTCTCCCTCCCTGTGCCCTCTGCCTCTCTATCTGTGTATCCTCTCTGTCTCTCTGTGTGCTCTCTCTCTCTGTGCCCTCTGCCTCTCTTTGCCTTTCTCTGCGCTCTCCCTCTCTGTGCCTTCTACCTCTCTATGCTCTGTCTCTCTCTGTGTACTCTCTGTCTCTCTCTGTGCGGCGCTCTCCCCCCCTCCCCCCTTATTTAGCAGCAACACGTGACGCCTTCGCAGTGAGTACACACGTTGCTAATTATTATAGCGGACTCTTTTTTCCGTAACCCGTCATCACACTCCTCCCGCTCAGTTTTAAAGGGCAATATCAACCTAAATGGAGGTCTCTTTTATATCAAAAGGCACTCTAAGAGTTGTCTATGTAATAGTGATACATCTTGCCTGGTTTGCTAGTTTGTGGAGAGAGGTCGCTGCCATTTAAAGTCAGTTCTTGTCACTGACACTTAGAATGCTGAGCCGAATGGTCAAAAGCTGAGACCAAGTTCAACCAAACTAGCTGTTTTTCTAAGCTGTGACCGTTACATACATGTTCTGTGCTCTTTAGCAGCTCACATCACATAATATACAGAAGACTTGGAGCAAAAAAGGTGAGTACCAACACTTTTATACAATTATCTGAATTTCTATAAATGTACAATTTTATATAAGATGGAACTTCCACTTAAGTTTTACCTCCTCTGTACCCCCCCCCCCCCCCAGTTATTCTCCATATGGCCTTTTAAAGAACTAGACTTGATAATGGGAAAATGTTTTGCTGTGTTCCATTTTCCATCCTCATCTGGTTTTCACTGGTACTTTCTTAGGATGGATGTCTTTGTAAACTAATGAGCTTTCCAGCTTCTATCTCATTATAGTTTTTGTGTCCGTGTACACCAAGGAGCATTTCATTGCAGCTACTTAAGACATTGTCAGCTTTATATGCCACATTCCTATTGATACAAACTTCCACTGCATTCACATTTTCTCCCCCTTCATGAAGTAGATAATCGGAAACTAAAATGGGCGTTTCCATATAAAAGTAATTAGTAATTCCATATAAAAGTAATTAGTTAGAGATTGTATTATTTTTTTTACACTGATGTATATTTTCAAGTGTAGTTCTTCCAAGGAGAATAGGAGAATATATATTTACATTTTTAACCTTTTAAATCCTTTTTTTTGCCTCTAATGCCCTTTTCTCAGCTCTTTCTATTTTCTCCTTTGTCCCCTCATTCCTCACCATTGATTTCTACTGTCAACGGGCTATCTGGACTTTTAAACAGAAGTGAATAGAGATCTTATCAGCATCCACAGTTCAGGTTTCTCATCTTTTTAAAAAAAAAGATAAAATGCCCATCATCATTAAAGCAACATTGAATACAATAGTTTAAAATCAATGGTTATAGTCTTTAATTTTTAACAATATAAAAACATTTTGTTCATTATCAAGCATATTATTTATATTACATATCAGTGGAGTAATCACAGAAGCTTAAAAGTGATAAAGCTTCTGTCATTTTGCTAATGTCAAATTTGTTTCTAGGGCTTTCACAGAGCAAATTATAAAGGGATACAACGTTTTACCTTATAAAGGGATGGTGTCAAAATTTTTGGATCTAGGGTATTTGTAAGCCGCATGCCGTCAGAACACTGGTGTGTTTGGCTGTGCCACAGCACCACCTGGTGGTGTAAAAATATACTGCAGGCAGAGAACTATTCCATCCTCCGACGTGGCGCAAATCGAACGTCACTGAGTTTACAGCGAGGCCATGGCTATGTTTGGCGCGTGCTCCTCTCCTCTTCTGTCTCTTCCTCTTATGAGCCACAGAAAGGAGGATGGAATAGTTCCTTGCCTGCAGTACATTTTTACACCACCAGGTGGTGACACCCCAGTGCTCTGACGGGATGCGGCTTCCGAATAGACTAGGACCATAATTTCTGTAGGGCTGAATGGAATTATATTAAAATCATTTCAGAGGGGCACCACTACAGTGCTGAAAAAGCCAAGGTGAGCAGGGGCAAAAATGCCATCACACCCCACGCAATATCCACATTGCAGTAAACACGTTCTTAATATTCAATCTCGGCTTCTGCCATGTAAAAATAGAATATCAGAAACAGTTTATTAATATGAAATCTTGCATTCAATTCCTGCAGAAACCATGGCAACCGTGTCACATTATAAGGACATAGAAATATTTTTAGGAACATAAAATAATGAGGGTTTAGTAGTGAAATTAATCAAACTTTTGTTAAAGTTAAAACAGAAAATATTTATAAAATTAATTGGTCTGGTCACTGGATATTTTAAGGTGGATTGTTATTTAATGTGATAAAACTAGATATAAACAGAGATTCAGCTAGGGCCCTTGTAATGTAAAAGACAGTGCTGTTTCTAACTCTCTGTGACCTCATGGACCGTAACACACCAGGCACATATTTATGTCCATGGTCATGCTGATCCACTGATTCATGGCAGAGATACTGGAGTGGGTTTTCACTTCCTTCTCCAGTGGGCCGCAGCATACAGCTCCTGGTACTCCTAGGTGGTCTCCCATCCAAGTACTGACTAGGCCCAACCCTGCATGGCTTCAGGGTGGTGTGACCTATTGGTTCCCTGACTTGGAATAGAATCCAGGTTGCAGCGATGAAAGCACAGAATCCTAACCACTGGACCACCAGGGAACCCCTGACTGAAATATAGGATTCTCTTAACTTGTTAAAGGAGAGTGAAAGGTTATCTTATCACCAAAGGGGTGTTCTGACAACCTATATATAGCTTTAGTTTTTTATGGACCTCCAACAGTGTTAACTACAGAGAACCATTACAACACTCTTTTCACCCAACAATATTTATAAAGTTTGTCTGTTTTAAATTAAAAATATTTAATAAAATAGGAAAAATGTATAATATACATTTTTAACTAACAAAGAGGGGAAAATATGTTTTAATTACATACCATAAGCAAATGTCTGCCACTATAAGAAAACAATGGCTAGATAAACATTAAAGGCTGTGTTTATTTATTTAAAACATGTTTGTCAAGCTTACTTTAATATAAATATGACACTTAATTGTTTATTTAAGGTAGTGGTTCTTAATAGCCGGTCCTAGGACCTGTGCCTGTTTCTGAGGACTTAACCGCCAGTCCTTAGGGATGAGGAGAACCCAACACTTTATACATACCATCACCATTAGTCACAGTTATAGACAGATTATAGAGGCATTTTATAAGCAGTTAATCTGTTCTCTATTCAAATCAATGCAAAGCAATATGTAAATTCGGTAATTCGTAGGAAGTAACAGCCTGTTAAAAATACTGTGGATGTCACAGTCGGGCCCCATGAGCATTGGAAGGTGACCAGTTGGTGTCCAGACCTAAAATGGTCCAAATTGTCTAACAACCACAGAATTACAGGGCCGATGTGTAAACCTTACAAGGAACACAATTTAATATAAAACAATCTTCCCATTCCAGATATAACCTTTCTTGTCATTTGGTGAGAGTGGATAACAGCATGAGATCTCTGATTGCTTTGAGAGGTCTCCTCTCATAAATGTCTATATATTGCAGGCTCAGGAGGTGGCGAGATCACCCACACTGCAGGGCTTAATACTCAGGACGTGACACAGGCGTTAAACACAAGCAAGGGGGGTGCAGAAAATTCAGGGATGACCCCATCTAAAGCCCCAGAGGATTCAGAGAGGGCCCCATCTATAACCCTAGAGGATTCAGTGAGGACCCCATCTCTACCCCCAGAACATTCAGCCAGGGCCCCATCTCTACCCCCAGAATATTCAGCCATAGCCCCATCTCTACCCCCAGAAGATTCAGCCAGGGCCCTATCTCTACCCCCAGAAGATTCAGCCAGGGCCCTATCTCTACCCCCAGACGATTCAGCCAGGGCCCCATTTCTACCCCCAGAACATTCAGACAGGGCCCCATTTATAGCCCCAGAGGATTCAGCCAGTGCCCCATCTCTACCCCCAGAACATTCAGCCATGACCCTATCTCTACCCCCAGAATATTCAGCCATGGCCCCATCTCTACCCCCAGAGGATTCAGCCAGGGCCCCATCTCCACCCCAGAACATTCAGCCAGGGCCCCATCTCTACTCCCAGAACATTCAGCCACGGCTCCATCTCTACCCCCAGAATATCCAGCCATGGCCCCATCTCTACCCCCAGAGGATTCAGCCAGGGCCCCATCTCCACCCCAGAACATTCAGCCAGGGCTCCATCTCTACTCCCAGAACATTCAGCCACGGCTCCATCTCTACCCCCAGAATATCCAGCCATGGCCCCATCTCTACCCCCAGAGGATTCAGCCAGGGCCCCATCTCCACCCCAGAACATTCAGCCAGGGCTCCATCTCTACTCCCAGAACATTCAGCCACGGCTCCATCTCTACCCCCAGAAAATTCAGCCAGGGCCCCATCTCTACCCCCAGAGGATTCAGACAGGGCCCCATCTCCACCCCAGAACATTCAGCCAGGGCTCCATCTCTACACCCAGATGATTCAGCCAGGGCCCCATCTCTACCCCCAGAACATTCAGCCAGGGCCCAATCTCTACCCCCAGAACATTCAGCCATAGCCCCATCTCTACCCCCAGAAGATTTAACCAGGGCCCCATCTCTACCCCCAGAAGATTCAGCCAGGGCCCCATCTCTACCCCAGAACATTCACCCATGGCCCCATCTACAGCCCCAGAACATTCAGCCACGGCCCCATCTCTACCCCATGGCCCCATCTAAAGCCCCAGAACATTCAGCCATAGCCCCATCTCTATCCCAGAACATTCAGCCAGGGCCCCATCTCTACCCCCAGAACATTCAGCCAGGGCCCCATCTCTACCCTCAGAACATTCAACCACGGCCTCATCTCTACCCCCAGAAGATTCAGCCAGGGCCCCATCTATAGCCCCAGAACATTCAGCCATAGCCCCATCTCTACCCCCAGAAGATTCAGCCAGGGCCCCATCTCTACCCTCGGTCATAACAAAACTAGGCAAGAATGCTGCATGTTTATTATTGGTCAACAGAGATGTGGGGAGAGAGGGAGAATGACCACAGAAGAGAGCAATTCAGTAGTGTGAGAGTGAGACTGACCCCAAAAGAGAGTGATTCAGTAGTGTGGGAGTGAGACTGACCCCAAAAGAGAGGGATTCAGTAGTGTGAGAGGGAGAATGACCACAAAAGAGAGTGATTGAGTAGTATGAGAGGGAGACTGACCCCAAAAGAGAGTAATTCAGTAGTGTGAGAGGGAGCGTGACACAAAAGAGAAAGATTCAGTAGTGTGAGAGGGAGACTGACCCCAAAAGAGAACAATTCAGTAGTTTGAAAATGTGATTGATACCAAAAGAGAGAGATTCAGTAGGGTGAGAGGAAGACTGACCCAAAAAGAGAGAGATTCAGTAGCATGAGGGGAAGACTAAACCCAAAAGAGAGCGAGTCAGTAGCGCAAGGGTAAAACTAACCCAAAAAGAGTGAGAGATTCAGTAGCGTGAGAGGGAGGAGGAGACAGAGAGATTCAGTAAAGTGGGATTGAGGAGGGCTTTGTTTGATCCAATAGAATAGGGTGACCAGACACCCCTGTTTTCAGGGCACAATCCCCTGATTGAGACTTCTGTCCTCTGATAAAATTTGCCTAGAGAAATGCCCCCAGATGTCAAAATAGGCAGCAGTGTCATTAGATAACAGGTGCTGGGGATGTATCCTGAATATATGTGAAAAGTTAGTTGGCTGTTGTGCACCCTTCTGCTGGATATGTGCTCAGCCCTGTATACAATATGTGTCCCTGGTGTCCATTCAGTCCCCTATATATAATGTCTGGAAGATCTTAATGTTCATATGATTCCTGGTTGAACTGCTAAAGAATTATTTTCATCCCACAGTATATTGTGCAATAAGACATATTTAATTTCGGTGAAATATATATAGTTTATCAAATTCACCGATAACATTTTTTTTTACACCCACACTCTCACAACAAAAACTGTACCCAAGTTTACTTTAAAAAATATGGTCAGCTTACAAAAAGATAGAGGCGGTAGGGAGACTGGTCTTATATGAGGGAAGATTTGGGAGCCTAAGAAAACGAATGGAAGCTGACACTAAATAGTGGGATTATACAAAGGGAGATGGAGTGAAGAAACTAAACAAAAAGGAGAGTCAGAAGAGTGAGAGGGAGTCCAAAAGAGGAAGATTCTGAGGAGTGAGAGGGAGGAGGGAGACTGGCCCCAAAAAGATTTTGAGGAGCGAGAGAGAGTAAGGACCTAAAATATAGCGAGATTCTAATAAGTAAGTAACAGGAAGGACTGACTCTAAAGATTCTAAAGATTGAAAGAGAGTAGGGACTGTCCCTAAAAGAGGGAGGTTCTGAGTAGTGAGAGAGAGAGAAGGGACTGCCCCAAAAAGAGGGAGGTTCTGAGGAGTGAGAGAGAGAGAAGGGACTGCCCCTAAAAGAGGGAGATTCTGAGGAGTGAGAGAGAGAAGGGACTGCCCCTAAAAGAGAAAGATTCTGAAGAGTGAGAGAGAGAAAGGGACTGCTCCTACAAGAGGGGGAATCCAAGGAGTGAGAGAGAGAAGGGACTGCCCCTAAAAGAGGGATATTCTGAAGAGTGAGAGAGAGAAGGGACTGCTCCTACAAGAGGGGGACTCCGAGGAGTGAGAGAGAGAAGGGACTGCCCCTAAAAGAGGGATATTCTGAAGAGTGAGAGAGAGAAGGGACTGCTCCTACAAGAGGGGGACTCCGAGGAGTGAGAGAGAGAAGGGACTGCCCCTAAAAGAGGGAGATTCTGAAGAGTGAGTGAGAGAGAGAAGGGACTGCCTCTAAAATATCGAGATTCTGAGGAGTGAGAGAGAGGAGGGACTGCCCCTAAAAGAGGGAGATTCTGAAGAGTGAGAGAGAGAGAAGGCATTGCCCATAAAGGAGGGAGATTCTGAGGAGTGAGAGAGAGAGAGAAGGGACTGGCCCTAAAAGAGGGAGTTTCTGAGGAGTGAGAGAGAGAGAAGGGAATGCTCATTAAAGAGGGAGATTCTGAGGAGTGAGAGAGAGAGAAGGGACTGCCCCAAAAAGAGGGAGTTTCTGAGGAATGAGAGAGAGAGAAGGGAATGCTCATTAAAGAGGGAGATTCTGAGGAGTGAGAGAGAGAAGAGACTGCCCCTAAAAGATTGAGATTCTGAGGAGTGAGAGAGAGGAGGGACTGCCCCTAAAACAGGGAGGTTCTGAGGAGTGAGAGAGAGAGAGAAGGGACTGCCCCTAAAAGAGGGAGATTCTGAAGAGTGTGAGAGAGAGAGAGAGAGAGAGAGAAGGGATTGCTCCTACAAGAGGGGGACTCCGAGGAGTGACAGAGAGAAGGGACTGCCCCTAAAGGAGGGAGATTCTGAAGAGTGAGAGAGAGAGAGAGAAGGGACTGCACCTAAAAGAGGTAGATTCTGAAAAGTGAGAGAGAGAGAGAGAAGGGACTGCCCCTAAAAGAGGGAGATTCTGAAGAGTGAGAGAGAGATAAAGGACTGCCCCTAAAAGAGGGAGATTCTGAGGAGTGAGAGAGAGAAGGGACTGCCCCTAAAAGAGGGAGATTCTGAAGAGTTAGAGAGAGATAAAGGACTGCCCCTAAAAGAGGGAGATTCTGAGGAGTGAGAGAGAGAAGGGACTGCCCCTAAAAGAGGGAGATTCTGAGGAGTGAGAGAGAGAAGGGACTGCCCCTAAAAGAGGGAGTTTCTGAAGAGTGAAAGAGAAAGAGAGAAGGGACTGCCCTTAAAAGATTGAGATTCTGAGAAATAAGAGAGAGGAGAGACTGGCCATAAAAGAGGGAGATTCTGAAGAGTGAGAGAGAAGGGACTGTCCCTAAAAGAGGGAGATTCTGTGGAGTGAGAGAGAGAGGGGACTGCCTCTAAAAGATCGAGATTCTGAGGAGTGAGCGAGAGAAGGGACTGCCCCTAAAAGAGGGAGATTCTGAGGAGTGAGAGAGATAAGGGACTGCCCCTAAAAGAGGGAGATTCTGAGGAGTGAGAGAGATAAGGGACTGCCCCTAAAAGAGGGAGATTCTGAAGAGTGAGAGAGAGGGGAGGGACTGCCCCTAAAAGAGGGAGATTCCTAGAATTGAGAGAGAGGAGGGACTGCGCCTAAAAGAGGGAGATTCCTAGGATTTAGAGAGAGGAGGGACTGCCCCTAAAAGAGGGAGATTCTAAGGAGTGAGAGAGAGGAGGGACTGCCCCTCAAAGAGGGAGATTCTGAAGAGTGAGAGAGAGGCGGGACTGCCCCTAAAAGAGGGAGATTCTGAGGAGTGAGAGAGAGAAGGGACTGCTCCTAAAAGAGGGAGATTCTGAGGAGTGAGAGAGAGAGAGAGAAAGGACTTCCCCTAAAAGAGGGAGATTCTGAAGAGTGAGAGAGAGAGAGAGAAGGGACTGCTCCTACAAGAGGGGGAATCCGAGGAGTGAGAGAGAGAAGGGACTGCCCCTAAAAGAGGGATATTCTTAAGAGTGAGAGAGAGAGAGAAGGGACTGCTCCTACAAGAGGGAGTTTCTGAAGAGTAAGAGAGAGATAGAAGGGACTGCCCATAAAGGAGGGAGATTCTGAGGAGTGAGAGAGAGGAGGGACTGCCCCTAACAGAGGGAGATCCTGAGGAGTAAGAGAGAGAGAGAGAAAGGACTTCCCCTAAAAGACGGAGATTCTGAAGAGTGAGAGAGAGAGAGAGAAGGGACTGCTCCTACAAGAGGGGGAATCCGAGGAGTGAGAGAGAGAAGGGACTGCCCCTAAAAGAGGGATATTCTTAAGAGTGAGAGAGAGAGAGAAGGGACTGCTCCTACAAGAGGGAGTTTCTGAAGAGTGAGAGAGAGATAGAAGGGACTGCCCATAAAGGAGGGAGATTCTGAGGAGTGAGAGAGAGGAGGGACTGCCTCTAAAATATCGAGATTCTGAGGAGTGAGAGAGAGGAGGGACTGCCCCTAAAAGAGGGAGATTCTGAGGAGTGAGAGAGAGAGAAGGGTCTGCCCCTAAAAGAGGGAGTTTCTGAGGAGTGAGAGAGAGAGAAGGGAATGGTCATTAAAGAGGGAGATTCTGAGGAGTGAGAGAGAGAGAGAGAAGGGACTGCCCCTAAAAGAGGGAGTTTCTGAGGAGTGAGAGAGAGAGAAGGAAATGCTAATTAAAGAGGGAGATTCTGAGGAGTGAGAGAGAGGAGGGACTGCCCCTAAAAGAGGGAGATTCCGAGGAGTGAGAGAGAGGAGGGACTGCGCCTAAAAGAAGGAGATTCTGAAGAGTGAGAGAGAGAGAGAAGGGATTGCCCATAAAGGAGGGAGATTCTGAGGAGTGAGAGAGAGAGAAGGGACTGCCCCTAAAAGAGGGAGATTCTGAGGAGTGAGAGAGAGGAGGGAATGTCCCTAAAAGAGGGAGATTCCGAGGAGTGTGAGAGAGAAGGGACTGCTCCTAAAAGAGAGAGATTCTGAGGAGTAAGAGAGAGAGAAGGGACTGCCCCTAAAAGAGGGATATTCTGAAGAGTGAGTGAGAGAGAGAAGGGACTGCCCATAAAGGAGGGAGATTCTGAGGAGTGAGAGAGAGAAGGGACTGCCTCTAAAATATCGAGATTCTGAGGAGTGAGAGAGAGGAGGGACTGCCCCTAAAAGAGGGAGTTTCTGAAGAGTGAGAGAGAGAGAGAAGGGACTGCCCATAAAGGAGGGAGATTCTGAGGAGTGAGAGAGAGAAGGGACTGCCTCTAAAATATCGAGATTCTGAGGAGTGAGAGAGAGGAGGGACTGCCCCTAAAAGAAGGAGATTCTGAAGAGTGAGAGAGAGAGAAGGGATTGCCCATAAAGGAGGGAGATTCTGAGGAGTGAGAGAGAGAGAAGGGACTGCCCCTAAAAGAGGGAGATTCCGAGGAGTGAGAGAGAGAAGGGACTGCCCCTAAAAGAGGGAGATTCCGAGGAGTGTGAGAGAGAAGGGACTGCCCCTAAAAGAGGGAGATTCTAAAGAGTGAGAGAGAGAGAAGGGACTGCCCATAAAAGAGGGAGATTCTGAGGAGTGAGAGAGAGAGAAGGGACTGCCCCTAAAAGAGGGAGATTCTGAGGAGTGAGAGAGAAGGGACTGCCCCTAAAAGAGGGAGATTCTGAGGAGTGAGAGAGAGAGAGAAGGGACTGCCCCTAAAAGAGGGAGATTCTGAGGAGTGAGAGAGAGAAGGGACTGCCCCTAAAAGAGGGAGATTCTAAAGAGTGAGAGAGAGAGAGAAGGGACTGCCCCTAAAAGAGGGAGATTCTAAAGAGTGAGAGAGAGAGAGAAGGGACTGCCCCTAAAAGAGGGAGATTCTGAGGAGTGAGAGAGAGAGAGAAGGGACTGCCCCTAAAAGAGGGAGATTCTGAGGAGTGAGAGAGAGGAGGGACTGCCCCTAAAAGAGGGAGATACTGATGAGTGAGAGAGAGGAGGGACTGCCCCTAAAAGAGGGAGATTCTGAGGAGTGTGAGAGAGAAGGGACTGCCCCTAAAAGAGGGAGATTCTGAGGAGTGAGAGGGAGAAGAGACTGCCCCTAAAATAGGGAGATTATAAGGAGTGAGAGTGATGGACACAGATCCCAAAAGAAGCAGATTTATAAAAATGAGAGCGAGGATGTAAAAAACCCTACAAAAACAGCAATCTACTCATGTAAAAGGGATAACCATTTATGCAGATACCCCACTACTCTCTGCATTGCTGACAAATAACGTGCAGTATCCACGCACCTACAGTAGCAGCATTTTCCCCATTCTATTTATTCTACATCACAACTAATCTCCAGTGACAGGTAATACAGCGTGTACACGTCCCACATAAAGCTAAAATATAGATCTATTAATGAAAACATGGTTTGTATTGTTTCTGTAGCAGAAACCGAGCAGACGTAAATCTGGAAGGATTTGTCTGTCACTCACTACTCCACGGGTCTTAGTATTAACCCTTCAATCGGCAGAAAATAAAGGGTGAAGACAGCTCTTTTATGTGTGTTTCATAAAATCAAACCAGCTCCTAGGTTTTAGAGTGATGGATGGCACTAAAGCCCAGCAACAAAGTCTTGCAGGATTGTATCCCAACAACAATAGCATAGTCTCACATCTCTATCAGTGAATCATCTTGAAGCTTAAACTGAAATCAAACATATTTTTCATATCTTAGGCTTAATGGAAAGCTGACTGTAGATTGTTCTTATCATAGAGTTCAGAAGCCACATTTTGGCACTCACAACCTCAATCTGAGATGATACATTTAAGGAGCTCCTGAAGTCACACTATGTGATCTGCACCATCATTGGTGGGATGAGAATGTGTTGACTCCTTGGTCATTTCATACAGGTGTATAGCATTTGACATCTTTCCCAGTCCGTGCACACCCCCGTAAAAGTGAGCATGTTTGCATACTTGCAAGCCATACTTACCATGTTTGGAAAAGGAAGGATTAGTGTCATGGCAGCTTCCTTGCACTAGCAAAATCTAGTAAAATTAACAATTTCTCTGAAAATGCTTTTATACTCATGGTTTAAAAATCTGCTAATGTGGTTTGTTTATTGCATATGTTACAAACATGTGATGTTTTTCCTATTCTAGTGGTGCTTTACCATATAAACTAACCAGGGGTTCTGTTCCTGGGGTCCCGCGAATGTGCAAAAAACGCAAATAACGTAAACATGGGTAAACTATCAGTTTACCCATGTTTTGTCCCTTGGGAGAGAGTCTAGGTGTTGGGCGGCACTCACCAAATGGGGAAACGCTGCCTTTGGCCGTCTTCTAGGACCCAAGCATCGTTTTGAGGCAAGGGGGTTGGGCTTTGTGTCCCCCCTCTGCACCTCAGCGCAGGGCTCCCTGGCCAAATCTTGCAAGATTAAAGAAGGGAAAAGAAAACCGTGAATGTGGGATCCACGAATGTTTGATCAGCCAATGTGGAGGTTCTTCTGTACAATACACTGCACCAACCCAGCTTCTAATATCTACAGCAATTGTCTATTGAAAATAAATGGCCCAGAGGGGGGTCAAAGAAAACAAGGGAAACCTCAGAGAAATATCAGGAAACCTCATCCGGAAACCTCACAACCATCCATGGACACACAACTGAACTACAAGTAGACACATCAGTAATAGACAGATCTATAGCAAAACTCCACTGAATCAAAAATGGAAACCTACCAATATACCAGTAGACAATGCAGTCAGAGACATACAGGACCACACACAGAGAGTATCACTGAGGTGGGAAATCACAGACAGAGCATCTGGTTGGTCTGGTCAGGCTCCCAGAATCCTCATCGGACTTTGCAGACACTGGATTTGTGAGTGAGAGAGCAAACAAATAGATGGTGTACGGTGGAGGCTTCTGTCGCTCTTCTGTCCACCATAAGCTAAATGATGTTGTGGTTAATAACCTTCCCACAAATCTATAGCACCAGTTGGGAACCAGCCCCACACTGATAAGGTACATTTTAAGAAACAGTGACTGCCTGTGGGTAGCTTACCTAGCTTGTGCAGTATCAATCCTATGCTATGTTTCAAAGCTGTGTTATATCACAGGCATATGTTAAAAGGAGCCATGTTTAAAGTGGTATTGGTTTAAAGATTGGAAATGCATTGTGGTGTCCTTGCCCAATTTCCCAGAGTGCAGTGCAATTACTGGATCTCATTAGTGTGCGGCTGGTTGCTAGTTTGTGCCTCAGATTGTGTGGGAAGGCTATTTGTCACATCATTAAGCGTATTGTGGGCAAAAGAGTGATAGAAGCTAAAAAAATAAATAATTTCCTGATCACAATTGCCAGATATACAGTTATCACACTGCACTGTGGAAAATTGGGTGGGGACATGCAAATGAGCCTACAATGCATTTCCACTCGTTAATCCAAATACTACTTTAAACCTGGCTGCTTCTGGGCATATAACACAGCTTTAAAGCATAGCATAGGATGGATTATGTACAAGTTAGGAGACCTACCCACAGACAGTCACTGTTTCGATCTAATGGACCTCATCAGCGTGGGGCTGGTCTCTAGCTTGAGCATTATATATATATATATATATAAATATATATATATAATTATAAAATACATACATATATATATATATATATATATATATATAGATTGATTAATAATTACTAAATTGCTATATATATATATATATATATATATATACAGAACAACAAAGTCAGAGGTGCTCATCAGAGAACAAACCAACCTTAATAGGTTAGTTCTATAGCCATGATACGCCACTCTGAGAGCAGCCTCTTTTAGCTCACTTGTGCCCTTCACAGGGAGAAATATCCTGTAGTATATCAGTCTGGTCCCACTCACGAGAGTGACCCAGCCCCGAAACACCAGGCAATTCTACCCTGAACAGGAGAAACAGCAAACCTCAGACGCGTTTCGGCCTTTATGCGCCTCGTCAGTGAGGTGCAGCTGAACTCCCTAAGGCACAGTGAGCAAGGGGTCCACGTCTGGAGTCCCCTATTACCCTTAGGGAGACTAAACCCTAAAGGTAATTTGCATATACAGAACAACAAAGTCAGAGGTGCTCATCAGAGAACGAACCAACCTTAATAGGTGAGTTCTATAGCCATGATAAGCCACTCTGAGAGCAACCTCTTTTAGCTCACTATATATATATATACATATACATACATATATATATATATATATATATATATAGAGAGAGACACACACTCATGCACAAATACATTCATACACACATATTGTTGTTTCAGTCATGTCTGACTATCAGTGACCATATGGGCTGCAGCACGCCAGGCACATCTATCTGTTTTTGGTTGTGCTTACCCATATGGTTTTCTTGAATAGATACTGGTGTGGGTGGCCAGTTCCTCCTCCAGTGGACCACAATATGTCTGACCTCTCTGCTATGACCTGCCCATCTTGGGTGACCCTACATGGTATAGCTCACAGAAGGGGAGACATATATATATATATATATATATATATATATATATATATATATACAACATGCTTTGCTTAAGAACTGTTTAAATACAACAAGCATTTGCTTTAAGGGAGCAAGCTATAAAATTGCTATTTTTGCATTCAATGAGTGAGGTGCATGGTCTTCCCATTTGTATCTCCCCGCCTTTTAGACATGCAGATGAGCTTACAAATGTATGATTTGTTTTATATATATATATATATATATATATATATATATATATATACGGTATATATATATATACATATATAAATATATATATATATATATATAAAATACATATATAACTATATACACACACATTTTGTTCTGTTGAATAGTGAAACATTTGTAAAACCACAGAAGGAAACAAGTGACCCAAATAGATCTAATTCCCGCTATTGTTATTTGGAGGCAATGTAGCACTAAACAAGGCCCTGTGTACAGAGGAGCTTCCATTCCTGGTTAATTCGCTGAATCTCTGCTTGACCCATTTGCTGGCGCAGATCCCACATCACAATCCAGCACAGGAGCACATCATCTTTTATATTTTCCCAACACTGGTAATAGCCTTAAAATACAGCCGTGTTTGCTTAAGAATATGAAGGGATTTAGCTTAAGTAATAATGAAAGGACTATGATCTGGCCCAGGGGATCGTCCTTATTCTGGAGCAGTGTGATGAACACAGAGGTACAGGTAAGGTCACCTTTATATCTCGCAGACACAGAACAAAGGACAGGAATATAGGGCAGCCAGGACGCAGCCTCGGATTTGTCTCTAAAGACGCCATTATCACCAAAAAATCACAAATGACAGAATCTTAAAAGGAAGTCTGAGCCCTCATATGTATAGTATGCTCTTATGAAGGTTTAAAATATTAGTTAATTTGTAACTGATGAAGAACTAAACTCCAACAAAGAATGCATAAAAATACAAGCAAATTTAGTTATTTTACATCCTGTGGAATCGACCATTTTAGTTTCCAGTAATCGACTTCCTGAGGTGGAAGTAGACATTGAGCATAGAAAGGAAGCCTCTATCTGCCCAATAGAAATGCAAAGCTCATTCGTTTATAATGACACACCCTGATGAGACTGATGCTGCAAGAAACAGCTGAGTAAAGAAAATGGAAGACAGCAGTAAAGAATCCCCTTCTAGATCGCTACCTTGTCGTGGTGAAGGGGCTGTATATCTCAATGAAGCTGTGAGTTATTCCATGTAGGGTCACCTAAGATGGGTAGGTCATAGCAGAGATGTCAGTCAAATTGCAGTCCATTGGAGAAGGAACTGGCAACCCACTCACAGTATCTTTTCCAAGAAAACCATATTGATGACCACAACCAGAGACACAGACGGATGAGCCTGGCGTGCTGTCCCCATATGGTCTATGAGAGTTGGACATGACTGAAGGACTGATCAACAACAAGTAAAGAATAATTGCATATAATAGTGCAAAACAATTAAAGGCTGCATTTATTTATTAAAAACAATCCACTCCCTAATCACATTTAGTTACTTAAAAGAACAAATAGAAAAAAAAATGAGCTTAGCAGATCATTTTTCCTCCATGTGTATTCAAGCGAAAAAATCCTGAAAACCATGGCCTGATCCGTGCCCTCGAGGACTAACATTGGACACGCTTGATCATGTAATAAAATTGTACACTCAATGTAACAATGCGGGGTCCCTGGTGGTCCAGTGGTTAGGATTTGGTGCTTTCACCACTGCGACCTGGGTTTGATTCTAGTCAGGGAACCAATAGATCACACCACCCTGAAGCCATGCAGGGTTGGGCCTGGTCAGTACTTAGATGGGAGACCACCTAAGAATACCAGGCGCTGTATGACGTGGCACACTAGAGAAGCCAACCCACTCCAGTATCTCTGCCATGGAAACCAAGTGGATCAGCATGACCATGGACATAAAAATCTGCCTGGTGTGTTATGGTCCATGAGGTCACGGAGAGTCGGAAACGACTGCAAGATGCAAAAATAAAAAATGTACCACGCACTGGTATAAAGGTGCAGAAAGGGCCGTTGTCGTTGCTATATATCCTGGCGGCGCTACTGTTGGTGCAGTAGGTGCAAAGCACCATGTTCCACAACAGGTCTGCACTGAAGTAAAGGGGGATATTTAATTTATCAGGAGAGAATGGTGATTATTTTTATAGGGTGGGTGATCTGACCATACACATATATTTTGGGCTTTTTTTCTATACAGAAGGGGGCCCTGTAATTATTTTGTAGGGGGCCCTCCAATCCTAGCTCCGCCTCTATTATAAGCTATTTACTGGAAGCCACATTGAATCCTGCTGCATATTTCTGGACATTATAAACAATGACATCAGCCCCTTGCGATTCCTACCCGTCTGTTTTTATTCATTCGCCTCCTGTTATGTCATTTGAGAAACCATTTACTGGGAGGCAGTAAATCACTGTCACTAATTCCGCTTTTTTATTAGCGAATGTAATTATTTTATGTTGCTCTCTTGCTCTGTTCTGCAGAATCAAAAGGCTCCATTAAACTTGTGCATAATTACAGAGAGGCCAAGACCTGCTTCTTATCACTTCCCAAGGCGCTGGGCCGATCCGGACATTACCAGCTCTGTAATCTAGAAGCATAAAGTAGTTTTACAGAAATTAAGTCACTAAAAGGTCATTTTATTTTCTAATAACTAAACTTGATAACTAGGAAAATGCTTTTAGAAAAACAAACAAACATTGCATTTGCAGTTTTATCTTTTGGAAAAAAAAAAATCTTTCCAGCATTCATTTTCTGCTGTCAGCTGTTCCTGCCTGTTACTTTTTCAAGTAGGTGTGGCTTTGTAATTTAATGTGCATTCCATTACTGCTCTGGCATTTGTTGATGCCACATTCACACAGTACCTTTAAAACTGCTCTGTACAATAATGTAGAAGTGATAAAATCAGGTCGGAAGCTCTTTTCAATGTTGTTGTAATTGTTTTAATATACTGCTATTAGCTTTTATATCACTTAAACTGCTTAAGGAGGAGCCAGCTTCACTACACAATTCATTGTTATATGAACACTAGCAACTTGCCGTCAAAAATGACGGGAGTAAAATTGTAAGCCTGGCAATGCTGTTTGCCATACAATGCAAGGATATGGGCTCTCTGAACCCCTTCGGCGCTCATCACGAGCCTCTTCCCCCGTGTACTACCTTGGGTTAAGAGTTAGTGCCTTGGGTTAAGTCTTATTGGCTTGAGTAAAATGTTGCTGCCTTGTATTAAGTGTTACTGGTTTGCGTTAAGTCTTAGTGCTTAGGGCTCGTATTTCCGTCCTTCGGTCTCTTTTTTGTTTTTTGTTTTTGTCGTGTAAAAGTTTTTTTTGGCAGCCTACCTAAAAATGGGGAGACACAGTTATCTATATCACAAACTCCTTTGGAGAGAGTTCCACAGCCTGACTGGCCTTATGGTGAAGAACACTTTCCTTTCCTTAAGGTGGAATCTTTATCCTTAATGGGTGGATAAGAAAGGCTGACTGACAGGTACAAATTGCAAATATTAAAGTTAGTTCATTGAAGGAAAACGCTATTTTGCAGCTACAGTTAATACCTATATTTGTAAATGATATATCAGGAACCTCCGCCGTGTCGCTTTAAGGTTGTTCTCAGCAATAGAAGAGCCTTCAATTTGTTGTATAGAGATAATCAGTATCCTGGATTACACTCATTATCTCTTCTCTTCCTATCTGAAAACCACTGGCATTGCCAATTAACTATTCCAGCCTGCTTCAACTCGTGACCTCTTAACCACTCCAAGCACACACACTTAACCTCCAAGCCAAATAACACAAATAAGCCGCACTTACTCCCTATTGAGTTTAATGCTCACTAACTGCTGTGATCTCTATTTACTGGGAAGTACTTTTATCTCTGCTGCAGGAAATCTAAGCTAATATATTACAATTCACTGTGTTTAACGTATATTTCAGTATAACCAAGCATGCCCATTTGGCACAGGATTAAACAGGCAAGAAGAGCCAGAACTTAATTAGGTTTGGGGAATTCAGCAGACCACCCAATGATAAATGTATATACATTTATAACAGAGCTAATTTCAAAGGATCCTTCAAGTGAACCCTCTATAAAATAACCAAATATCTTTTTAGAATGTAGAAATGTATTACCCTTCATATGCAGCAGTGGTGCATAGGAAGCTTCTATCTGCATATTATTAACCTTGATTTGTAACGCGCCAACTTATTCCGTATCGCTAAACAGCGTAAATACAAGTGAATAACAATTTTAACAAATTACAAAAGAATTGAGGGTCATATTATTGAGTTTAAAATCAAGCGTACAAAGTGCTTTCTCTAAAGCACCCAATAAGATTGAAAATGCACAAACTTTCAGTCTTGAGCAGGGGTAAGTAAGTTCCTGTGCACCGAAGGAAATCTTCAAATCCAGGCTTGTGTGTGGCCCACCAGGACCGAACTTGAGTACCCCTGGTCTAGAGGGTAGGAGGTGATAAGCTTATTTAAACAGATGAGTTTTTAATAAGGTTTTGAGGCAGGAGGATAGTCTAGTGGAGCGAGGTAAGGAGTTCCAAAAAAATGGGTCAGCACGAGAAAAGTCTTGAAGGTGGTAGTGAGAGGAGGTGATAAGAGGGGGGGGAGAAGAAGGTCATTAGTAGAGTGAAGAGGGCGGTTGGGAGACTATTTAGAGACAATAGAGATATAAGAGGGAGCATTATTGTTGTGAGCTTTATACATTATGGTCTAGATTTTACATTTTATTCTGGATGCTATGGGAAGCCAGGGGAGTGACTGACAGAGAGGAGCTGCGGACACCGAGCAATGAGTATGGTAGATGAGTCTGGTGGAGGCGTTCATTATGGATTGTAGTGGAGAGAGACGAGAGGTGGGTAGGCCAGCAAGGAGAGAGTTGCAGTAGTCAAGACGGGATATGATAAGAGAGTGCATTAGAATTTTGGTTGTGTCTTGTGAGTAAAAGTGACGTATTTTGGAGATGTTTTTTGGGTGAAAATGACAATATTTAGTGATTGATTTATATGAGGAATAAAAGAGAGGGCGGGATCCAGTAGAACCCCAAGACAACGGGCCTGGGCGGTGGGCGTGATGATGACATTGTCAACAGTGAGAGATATACTGTATGTGGGGTGGAAGCTGTGGAAGAGGGATCTGCAAATACATGATATACATTTCTCATCCATGGGTTCACACTCTGATAAGAAAAGCTCAGCATAGCTTAATGCTCCAGTGCACAGGTATCCATCCACTAAAGGAAATTATATGTTCACAAATCAATTAGCACTCCAAGGTTCTTCTTAATGTGATTTATTGGGTGTAAAACTTTCCCAGTGTTTTACACCCAATACATCACATTAAGAAGACCCTTAGAGTGCCAGTTGATTTGGGTGTATATATATATATATATATATATATATATATATAATCTGTTTTTGTTCAACCTTCAATTCATATACTAATATATGGGAGCCACTTTATTTGGAAGTCTGCATTTCTTAGTGTTATTATTACCAACAGAATGTACATTATATCTAAGCATAGACCGATAAATACAGTAAAAACTAAAGAGTAAAAGAGGAAGATTTGGGGAAGTGAGAAGAAAGAAGGATACTGATCCAAAATGGTGGAATTATTGGAATTCAAAGAGAGGGGGGAGATTGACCCCTAAAGATGACACATAGGGGAGTGAGAAGGACAATGGACACTGGTTTAAGCGATTCAGTGAGATGGAGAAGAAAGACTGACCCAAAAGTTGGAGATTCTGTGAAATGAGATGGAAGAGAGATACATTAACAGAGGAAGAATTAGGGAAGTGAGAAGGGTGAAGGAGGCTGACCCAAAATATGGAGATTCAGGGGAGAGAATTAGGGGAGTGAGAACGGTGATGGACCATAAGAGAGTGATTCAGGAAAATGACAGGGAGGAGAGAGACTTACCCCAAAAATAGGGAGTGGATGGGTGTTAAGGTAGAGAGAGCCTGGCCCCAAGAGAGAGAGAATCAAGGGGACAGGGGAGTGAGAAGGAGAATTGAGACTCACGCTAAAGGGGTGGAAAGAGACTGATCCAAAAAATAGAGAGATTCAGTGGATCTATAGGAGTGTTACAGAGAATGGTAACTGACACCAGAAGGGGAAAACAAGAGGAGGTGAGAGGAAGGAGAGAGACTGATCCCCAAAAAGAGAGAGAGATTCAGGGGACTGAGAAAGTACAGAGAGAGACCGACCTCAAAAGAGAGCAAGTTGCAGGGGAATGAGATGAAGGAAGGAGTCAGACCCTAAAAGAGAGAGTCAGGAGAGGGAGAGGGAGAATGGAGACTGACCCACAAGAGGGGGCTTCAGAGATCGAGTGGAAAGAAGATGACTGAGCTCAAAAGAGAGAGAGAGTCGGGGGTAGAAGGCAGACTGAACCCAAGAGAGATATTCAGGGGAATAAGGAGGAAAAGGATTGACCCTAAACGATGGAGAGGAAACAGTAAAGAACAAGTGAGAGGAGGAGGGAGTTTATAAGAGGGAGGCTCGAGTATGGAGTATGGAGAAGGAGGTAGATCCAGATAAGAGAGTGTCCTTTCTACATGCAGATAAACACAAGTAAATGCGAGAGGCCAGAAGATTCACAAATGAGTTGTGGAAATTGCTATTTAAAGTAAGGTTAGAAGCTCACACTCGTATAGTCCTTTTTGTCACTTCAGGGTAAAACAATAATTAACATCCTGGCCCTTACATTGTGATCATTTAAATCTAAATTTAAGATTACAGTTTTTCTTAGGTTTTTAACCACACAGACAGTGCTCTCAAGTTTATTAATATTTATAGCATTTTGAGTTTCTATCCCTGAATTTGTCAAACTGTTTAAAAATCGCAGTTATTGTATATTTGTTCAACTCTCAGCCTGTAAACATAATGGATTAAATACAAATATAAATGTATGCATTAGAAACCTAGGAGTGAGGGGAGCTTTGTGCTCCACCCACAGTATCAAATATAGTGGAACCCCTGACTGCTGAATTCATTGATCAAACTGGTTGAACTCTGAACTCTGCAAAGGAACATATGCTGGGCATTATGAGCACATTCCTATGCTGGGTCGTCCTTTAAATGAACACAGCAAAGGTCCCAGGTGTTGCATTATTATATAATACATATAATTACAATGGGATGTTATTAAAAATAGTGAATGGAAATGTCTTGGGCATTTGGGAGATATAGCTCTTAAAATTTGTACTCCTGGCTCTTAAATATTTTTCCAAAGTATAATGTACCTGAAGGGCTTCCTTTTAGGCTTCTATAAAAACAGCCTGCCTGGCACCTATACAATCTTCCTGGCTTCTAAGTGTTACAAGAGTTGCTTCTGCTATTAAAGGACTACTATAGTCATATATTTAAAATAAACTATTTTGAAATCTACGCTTGAAAACAGGCAAAGTATTCTTGGAACGTAAAAAAATAATACAGCCTTTTTTTACCTCTTGGTTTCTACTGATAAACTTCCTTAGGTGGGAGGGGACTTCTTCTAACTATACAACAGGAATGTGACACCTAAAGCTATCAGTGTTCTCCAAAGGACGAACTGAAATCTCATCAGTTTACATGGAAACAATCTCCTGAAAGAGTAGCAAACAAAATCAGCTCATAAAAGAAAACACTACAATAAAGGATAATTGCATATGGAAGTTAAAACTGTTAAGATTTTCTTGCTTTCTAACATGTTGCTCATTATTATATTTAGCTATTCAAAACACCTATGTGACCACTATGGTCCTTTAATAACTTAGATTTTTATTGGTGCTGAGAATATCGCTTTAAATGCATTTTTGCGAAGACAGCAACTGCTCCCTCGCGTCTTGCAGAGCTCTGATTTGTGCATGTGAGACCTATTTGTAATCACCAGGAGATCAGTAAAGGACCAATGTACGATGGAAAAGCATAACTAAGCACAAATGAAGTCATACAGATGTTTTTTTTAATTAGAAGAATAAAATAATGATGCCTTTGCAGGACCCTGGAGGAATCCATGATACATTGCTGGAAGCTGTGTGTGTGAGAGAGATGTTTATATTTCTGGAGAACTGTGGTTGCATTCTTTGATGCAATGTCCTGTATCTGGGCTATTAAGGGGAAAAGAGTGTGGTGCCAATTTCAGTATTATCCAGTTATCAACCAAGTCTCTGGACTTCAGCCAGCGCCCCCCTACCCATGGATAACTACCTCACCCATCATCCATGTAATAAACACATAATTAATTATTGTACTAAAAAAATCAGAGTTTCCCCAAAACTCTTTATGCCCATGGTAACACCGCTGCTAATCTTGTTAGTTTGGTACATATGGGACAAACACGCGCCATTTTTCTTGAACTACAATGGTCCTATAAACGCTCGGTGCTTGCAGGTTGCTGTCCAGCACAGGCAGTGCTGAAATCCTGATGAGACAAAACTGCACCAAGAATTGATTGAATTAGGACCTCAATGCCATTCCCTGACAGGTCATTGAGTAAAATGTAACCTTAATCCCCCCACAACCGATCTGGTTCCTCCAAGCGGAATAATTCATGGGGGAGAAGGTAAATTATCCGGACGTCCGCCGCGCATTTTATTGCACAGTATGTGACCTTTTGAGTTATAGATGAACCTTCTGTTCTTTCTCTATTTCTGATTTAATGAACTCTCATGTGTGAGTGCGTTTTCAGAAGGAGAGTAATGTTTGCAAACCTTAAGGAGAGCGGCTTTCTTGGCTTTATTTATGTCATCTCACACATTGTGAGGATTCATCACATCACAAGATGCTCCGCTATCTGCCATTGTACATTCTGATCACACAGAACATGAGCAATGTCATATGGAGTCAGAGCTTTCATTAGCAGGTCATACATAGAAAGAGCCATCACTTATTCACCATCGTCTAGGGCAATGCAGTCCTTAGGAAATCCCAACAGGTCAGGATTTAGGGATATCTCATCTCAGCTAAAATTGACCTGTTTATTTCAGCAACAAAATGCACACATGAAAAGAGCCATCACTTATTCCCCATCGTCTATGGCAATGCAGTCCTTAGGAAATCCCAACAGGTCAGGATTTAGGGATATCTCAGCCTCAGCTAAAATCGACATGTTTATTGCAGCAACAAAATGCACACATGAAAAGAGCCATCACCTATTCACCATCGTCTATGGCAATGCAGTCCTTAGGAAACCCCAACAGGTCAGGATTTAGGGATATCTCAGCCTCAGCTAAAATCGACATGTTTATTGCAGCAACAAAATGCACACATGAAAACAGCCATCACTTATTTACAATCGTCTAGGGCAATGCAGTCCTTAGGAAACCCCAACAGGTCAGGATTTAGGGATAGCTCAGCCTCAGCTAAAATGAACCTATTTATTGCAGCAACAAAATGCACACATGAAAATAAATACAGTTAGAATTGGTGTGAAAATTGAAGAGGAAGTGCCTTAAAACTGATCTAGAATGTAGAGTTGTTTTTTGTGTAGGATAAGATAGATGTATAGAATGAGATTCGGCCTCTGATGCAATGGCCTTATCAATAGCAATTACTTAAGATAAGCAGTGGGGTGTAATAAAGATGAAGAGCATGCCCAGTGGAAAAAAATGGCAACAGTGACAGAGATTTACCGATGGAATAATTAACTGTTTCTGTCACTATTTCCAATTTCTTCTTCTTTACATAAAATAATGAAAGGCTACATCAATTGTGAGGCACTTCAACTTAGAATTTTTAATTATAACTAATTGCTGTTATCATTATTTCATGTGCACTTTTCATTTCTTCATTAAATGGGACCTTATCTGTGCCACTTTAAGGGCCACTGAATTTATAAATACTGCTCTAAATCATTAAACAGAGCACTGAAAAACAAATACATTTTTGGGGGTATTTATAAAATTATTGCATATTTCACTGATCTTTTATTTAACTCATTCCTCCAGCAGGCCTCCCTCACTGAAGCTTGCAGATGTCTGCAGGTCCTGAAAGGAAAATAAAAAACCCCCACACCCTGCAAATGCTCATGCACTCTGCCTACTGCAAGAACTATAAAAAGCAGGGTTTATTATGAGAGAAACTAACCCCAAAGAAAAGAAAACCGAAGAGGGAGCTTGTATGTATGAGAAGCTTCTAGCTTGTTCTACCCATACCGATAGGTGCAGCTGAACTACAGATAACACCCAAAGTAAGTAAACACTTGGAGGACATTCAAAGCCAACACTGACCTGTTTAAAAACAGGGCATCAAATTAAATGGTTTACAGCTTCTCCACTTTATTTCTCCACTCTACATGATGACACACTATAGTATTCATAGGTCCCTTTAGTTAGAACAGTCCATATAACTGAGTCAATTGTTGACCAATGGTTTGACCAGGTATTTGACCACTCACCAGAGTTATAATTACATTAAAGTGACTCTGTCACCCCAAAAACAAGTTGTTGTTCTTTAATGTTATTCTTAAACAGCAAAACAATTAGTTATAGATTGTGTTAGCCATTTTTTCTGAAGTAAATAATTCCTGAGAAATTCCCCTTTGTTTGTGTTGCATCTTTATGCAAATTAAGCATCATGAATACTAATTAGCTAATCTGATGTGCTCATTAGGATTACAGATTGCTTGTCTGTTTCTGTGATGCCCAAAAAGATGACCCACTCCCATGTTAAATCTGTTCCCATCCTTATCAAGCACTCTCAGCAGCAAATTAGCATATTGAGCCACACATTAGCATAAATGAATTGGACAATCAGTGCTGAATATCTCAGGATTATTTTACTGTAGAGAAAAACTGTTAGTTCAATGAATAGAAAGTTTTAAATTCTCATTATGATAAAACCAACAAAATGTATGAACCCAAATATAGTTCTATAACTAAATTATTTTGGGAAACACTGGAGGAGACCTATACAGTAAACATACTATTGTTTGGAACTACTAGTTTAGACTCTAAAGCAATTATTTCAAACAGATATTTTTAACCCTATAATATATTAGGGAAATATGAGAAACCCAAACGTTCTATTCCTCCTTTCCTCCAAATAATAACTCAGTAATTATACAAATATTAAATGTGGCTAGAACTGTTACTCACTGGCTCCAAAAATAAACACCAGGCAATAACCGAATAGAAAGTTTGGCAAATATTCCCAATGGAAACATTTCTTATGCTGTGTTGGAGCAGAAAGACCGATTTCACAGTATTTAGAAACCATGGCAGAATATAATAATTTCGATTACCGTATATAGTCAAAAATAAGATATAGAGATTGAGCAATGACTTAAAAGTTAATACAATTTTGTCATGTATGGTTAAGCAACATGGAAGTATTGTGTACTGTTTTTATGTATTATTTTTTGTTAATGATTATTATGCGTATATAAAAAAAATTATTAATTATAATGAATTATGCCAAATTAAAATTAAAAAGGCAAATTAAAAAGGCAAGTCTCCAAAATGAATCAGAATACAGCATTGATAATAATAAGCCCCATTATTTACATTATTAATAATGTATACATGTTATAAAATCAACACATAGCACTATAACCTGGCCCTGTACATATAGGGCCTCATTCAATTGCGATTTGGCCAATTGAATAGGGCTCTATATAAGCACAGAGCATATTTTTTTACAGAAGTTTTTAATTAGTGAAGACCTTGCTTTTAGATAGAAGTTCACTAACTAAAACTTCTGTAAAAAAATATGCTCTGTGCTTATATAGAGCCCTATTCAATTGGCCAAATCACAATTGAATGAGGCCCATAGACTATAACGCTAGAGGGGCTCTGGAATCATCTTTTCCAACTGTACCAAATTGTAAGTTTTTCGCTACATCAAACCATTTGCTTATCCGCAGCACTTCTTGACTTGTCATGCCACAAATTCCCAGATTATATACGGCTCTGCAACAGCCATATCTACAGCCGCTGAATGCAAAAGCTAGTTGACTTAGGATCAATTAACCTGAAAAGGAGGAAAACTAATATTACTAAACCTTCAATCCAATCCACTTTATGCACTGCATGATACTTCTATAATAAATATGATTTAATAATTATTAATGCTTTATAAGCAAGTCTATTTATTACACACTAACAAATACAATTTAAAAATCCAACTGAATACAATAAAGGAGATATATGACATTAACATATTTCAATAATATAAACTGGTAGCTGGTAATACAATTTGACAACGTAGACTAAAAGTAAAAAAAATAATAATAATTGGATTAATAATTAGACATTATCCAAATTAGATTTTAAATCAAAACATTGAACACAATTGCTATTATGTTTAAATAGTTTCCTAGATTATAGAAATATTCAGATTCAGAGATGAATTTAAGAGTGAAAAATCAGGAGGATTCGGGGTGATTGAAATGATTGTACTGGCAGCAAACAGAGGGATGCTTTTAATATGTACGGCGATGCCTGCACTGCCAAAAAGATACCCAGTCACCTCATGCCAAGTACCGCACTGGTGTGCACCTGAGATGGTATCTGAATGTGAGGTCAGGAGCAAGGACACCAAATACAGAATGGAAGAGTCACATACAGTAGAGAACATCCTGACATGGGGCAAAATGTCATATCTATAGGAGTATAAGTGTCCTCAAGGAGGAGATGCCAAGGAGGTGATGCCAAGGAGGAGATGCCAAGGAGGTGATGCCAAGGAGGTGATGCCTTTAGTTCTGACTCTGCCAGAAAGGGCTTCACAGGAATACAATCATTAAAGCTTATGTTTAACTGGCATATGTGTCATATCTATCTATCTATCCAATTTTTATAGTCACATATATAGTTTGTATGTAGTGACCAATGGATAGATAGATAGATAGACAGATAGATAGATAGATAGATAGATAGATAGATAGATAGATAGATAGATAGATAGATCGCACTTTAATTAAGAACTAGCAAACATTTTTCAAAACTATCAGGTGCTTTCACAGGGAGAGTTTATAATTCTTAAAATTATTCCAGTGACGGAAATCAGATATATAGAGTTTGTGTTTCAAGACTTCCCAAATATCTGTTTGTAAAAAAATAGAGAGATAAACAAATATTTTTGTGTATATGTATGGATATTTAAATATACATACATTTAGACATACAGTGTGTACACAAACACACATATATATGTATAAGTGTATAAATACACATATATATATATATATATATATATATATATATATATATATATATATAAAACACATTTAAATCCATTCAGTATTTTCTATTCAGTCCTTCAACACTCACAGCAACTAGAAATAAGCAGCAGCCAGTAGTAGTAGTTACTCAGCAGCCAGGCAGTAGTTAGTTACTCAGCAGCCTGGCAGTAGTAGTAGTTACTGTCAATGTCATCCCAGTGGCTCAGTGCCAGACCTTACCTTTAAACATTGGGGGTCCTGGCTGTTAGGTGAGGTCCACCATGGGGGTGTGTGGGGGTCTATTACACCAGTGGGGGTGCAGTGGGTGCATGGAAGGTCACAGGGTGCTGATAGTCCTGTGCAGCCCTGCCTGGAGCTGCCTCCTCAATGATGCTGCTCTCTGACTGATGCAGCTCTCCCTGCTGCTGATGTTATTGTTGGTGCACGCGCCTCGTGTGCACGCGCAGCCCCAGAGGGGAGGGCGAGCGCGCGCTGTGCACGCGCCTCCAGGGAGCAGCGAAGGGCGTGACGTCACAGCCCACTGTGTGACTCACTGCATTGCCATTTTACACTCATTAATGTCCTTTATTGGCTATAATGGGGTCAGTGAGCACTTCTCCTTTCAGCTGTTCCTCTCACAGAGTGTGGGGCCTGTACTTTACCACAGAAAATGTTACATGTATACATTATATATACATGTACTCTGTATTGTCTAGTGGGATGAATTAATAAAATAATTAATATACATATATATATATATATATATATATATATATATATATATATATATATATATATATATATATATATATATATATATATATATTCACCTAAATAATTGAATGTATATATATGTTTGTGTTTACTTTACCACAGCAAATGTTATGTTCATAGCATTATATAAAAAAAATATTCTGTATTGTCTGGTGGGATAAATTAATAAAATAATTAATGTACACACATACATTTACCTACATAATTGAATGTATATATATATATATATATATATATATATATATATATATATATATATATATATATATATATATGTGTGTGTGTATATATGTTTGTATATTTATTTATTTTTTCTCCATGAAATAACTGCATAATGTTCCACAGTTTGTTCTCTTATGATGCTCTCAAAGCAGAAAAAAAGTCCTTAAATGTTTACCTTGTCTGGGGGCTTTCTCCTGTCAGCCAATGAGAAGTAGTATACATCTATTACTCATACTTGTCTGCCAATGAAATCTCCGGATGTTGGTATGCTCTGTGCATTTCCTGTTAGTTTCAATCAAGTGTTAATATGTTTTATTTAATACTTTATCATGCAAAATAATACTTATGTCATTTTTACAGCACATTCTCTTAACTGATTTAAAAATAATTGTCTCCCATGTCCCTTTAATAATGTTAGGTAGTAAGGAGACTTTGGCAGACATCATTGATATATTTTATTTGTGAGTGTTAACAAATAACTTCAGAAGCAAATATTTAAATGCATATATTCACTAAGCTTCAGTGGTTATTTTCTATACGTAAGATCGCACATACACAAAAAAATGTGAAGTAAAAGGTCAATATATTAGGTACATTATATCTACCTAAAGAGCTTGTCTTGAAGTGACATAGCAAATGTTCTAGTTACTGCAGAGATGAGATGTACGTGTATTGGTTAATATAATTGCAATTGGTTTTTATTTTGCAAAAAAAGATGGAAATATGAGATAATTGAGGTTGTGAATTAGGTATTTTAAGCATAAACAAAAATATCCCCCTTCTCTGGTAGTAACTTTATCTAAGGTAAATATTTAGCGATAAGTGGGAAGAGCATGCCCAGTTGGTATAAATTAGCATAATGCAAACTACAACCTGTATTTTCAGGTAATATATGCTTAAACTACTTAAACTACTACTAAACCCGGTCTTAGGGCCTCATTCAATTGTGATTTGAACAATTGAATACGGCTCTATATAAGCATTTTTTTACAGAAGTTTTTAGTTAGTGAACTTCTATCCAAAAGCAAGGTCTTCACTAACTAAAAACTCCTGTAAAAAAATGTGCTCTGTGCTTATATAGAGCCCTATTCAATTGGCCAAATCACAATTGAATGAGACCCTAAGACCGGGTTTAGAGTAATCAGCAGACAAGAAATGAAGCAACCTGTCACTGTCTGGAATTCATAGTTGTATTCCCTTTGGAAGACGTTGTGTGACCTAAGGAAAATGGCTTCATGTGCCATGCTCTCATTAGCCATACCCTTAAGTTTTGGGTTTCAAAATATAGACTAATTTTATGTTTTACTGAGGCTCATTTGTCAGGACATCTTGCCATGGTGTTTTTAAACAATTTACTTTTCTTAAGTGTCTTGAAGAAAGGTGTGAAATACATCATCTGCTTCTTGTTCTTCCCTTAAACCTATTTTTGCTCATTTAATGATTTTTTTTTCCTCAATCATTTTTTTTGTCACATGTGTTGTAAATATTCATTTTCATTTAATGATTTTAAAAGCAGATAGTGCCTTGCATTAAGTGAATTAGACTTTTCCACATATTTGCTAATCATTTGTATATATTATCAGCATAAATTATGCTGATTTAACCAACTGGGCATGCCTTTTCTGCTTATCACCCCTCACTGTGACAGCTTATTATTCACCTCTAATATGGTTAACTAGCTACTTGCCCGTCAAAAATGATGGGAATAACATTTTAAGGGTGGGAATGCTGTACCTTCGGCGCTCATTGCGAGCCTCTCCCTCCTCCTACTGTACGGGCCTCACGATGAGCACCTTCGGCTTGCGTTAAGTGTTACTGCCTTTGGGCTCTTTTTTGTCCTGTTACGTTTTTTTGGCCTCCATTTTTTTTCTCACTTAGGCGATTTTCAAAAAACACCAAATATGCCTCAAATTCACTTGCAACCTCCTTCACAGGCTCCTTGGTTCTCCCCCTGTGCTGTGTGTGCAACCTAAGTCCCACGGGCCTTGCGATGAACGTCTGCGGCGCTCATCGCAAGCCCTGCAATGAGATCCACAAAAATTATATGTGATAGCAGAGAGGGAGGATCCTTTTAAGTGATTGATACATGCTTAAAATGTCACTGAAGTCATTAAAACTGCTGTGCCCCATCATGTAGAGCAGTTAAATAAAGTAGTTAATGTGTAATATAATTGCTTTAAAATGAACCCTAACATGTTATCTTTTATTGTACTCAAGCTATTTATTTACCTAAGCAGTAATCAGCTGCACCCCCACTATTCATTGAGCTTATATGGTGAATGTACCATAAATTACAAGTTCTCTCTAAATGATCATATTTGCCTTCTGTTATTACAGCACTACAGTGATCCTTTAAAGAGGTATGAGCAGAGTCTGCTAAAAGTAAAATGTCGTTATAATCCTGGCTATCATAACTACCAATGTTGTTAATCAGTTAAATAATTCACATACATGTTTTTCCCAATTTACAGTGTTTTCCTAATTTACCATGGGAATGTTTAACATTGACAGCCCCAAAACTAAAAATTGGGTCCTAGCCTGTTATGGTTATGGCACCAGTCTGCCGCTGCAGTGCGGTGACCATTGATTAACAAATCAAACTTGTGCAAATCAAATACAATTTATTAGTGATTGATATATATATAATTATAATGTGTGTATGTGTTTGTATATATATATATATATATATATATATATATATATATATATATATATATATATATATTTATAAAAACATACACACACACAACATACAGATTTGCACATATTATAAACATGTTTTATTAAATATATTTTTTGTGATAGCTTCAAGGGAGGGTTTTTCTCGTTTTGTAGAAGACACAAAAATCTCTACATTGACAACATCTCAGGAGGACATTTTAGAACTCATTAAACTTTGATGACTAATTGTTTTGCTATTTACAATACAACAGATAGACTGATTTTTCTTATTGGCTACTGACTAGATTTACTACCCTTAATGGGTTATAAGACTCTAACAAATGCTTGTTCTTTGTCTTTTAATCATTATGTATTATTCAGAGCCTGTCACAGCCTATGTCCGTTCTTTTGTGCATATATTACTGAACCTAGAGAACTTCTGCAGCCTACTTGGTGTTACTAAGATGATACAGACAGGACACTTGTTCATGATTTTTGCATCAGTAACAAGAATATGTTTCTAGGTACTGAGATATAACAAAGCAGTTTGATGTACACGGCTCATTTACCACAGATAATGGCGGTCTTCTGGTTCACCTCGTGGTGGTATAATTATATAGGTGAATTAAGCATATGTAATTACACATTACCGTATTTTTCGCCCTATAAGACGCACCGGCAGATAAGACGCACCTAGTTTTTAGAGGAGGAAAACAAGAAAAAAAAAAATCTGAATCAAACACAAATACACTTTACACACAGATACACACCTACATTACACACAAATATATATATATATATATATATATATATATATATATATATATATAGATACGCATACATACATATACATACACACATAAATATACATATATATATATATATATATATATATATATAGATACATATACATACACACATAAATATACATACACACACATACATGCACACATACACACACACATACACATACATGCACACACATACATGCACACATACACATACATACATACATACATACATATACTGCAGCATTTGGGAGCATTTGGGAGCCCTTGACCCTCCCTGACCCTCCTGATCCTCCCTGACCCTCCTGATCCTCCCTGACCCTCCTGATCCTCACCTTCCTTCTGATCTCTGCCATCTTGATCTCACCCCAGCGCTTCCTACCAGCACTCCTCGTGTACTGCAGCGTTGCGTGTGTGACGTCACTAGGACGCACCGGCCGACGCGATGCTGGTAGGAAGCGCTGGGGTGAGATCAAGAGGACAGAGGCAGTTTGAAAAGGTATATTCGCCGTATAAGACGCACCAACTTTCCTCCCCCAGTTTTGGGGAAGAAAAAGTGCGTCTTATACGGCGAAAAATACGGTATATTGCCAGTGACCAGGTGCAGACCACCTGTATTACACCAGACATGTAAATGCCATTACACATAGTGGGCCTCATTCTATTATCGGCCGTAAATCGGCCGTAAGGCTGCGATTCCTTGCAGGGGTTCCTTTAACTCGCGATTCTATTATACGGCCCCGCAAGGATCTCATCTTACGGCCGGCCGCATATCTTGGAACCGGCCGTAATCTCAGAAATATAAAAACGCAAAAATAAATTCAAGCCTGCACTGTACAGCTCTGTAAATGCTAGGGATCATATTGGGGGACATGAGGATTAAAAGGAACCCACTCTCAAGCTTGCACATCTGCCCAAACCCGAGTTCAAATTAACTGTTTATTTTCCGGCTGCGGCGTGGGTGTGTCTGAGGTGCTCCAAGCACTCTGGACTTTTTACATGGATATTTTACGGATATTAAAAATAAAATATTTTACGGATTTGAGTACAGGATAATTATGTGCTATTTTTTCTAACACCTAAAATCCCTTTATAGTCTTCTCAAAGTGCAGGATGGCTTTATTTGAGCTATTTTATGTGCTAAATTGGTGCTAGCGGGACCTCTTTCCTGCAAGTAAGCTGCGGCTCGTTTTTAGCCTTGCAGAGAGGTTTCCTGGAGCAATTGAATTGCAAATCTCTTGCGGCCGTTTTAGATCAAAGGCTTTCCTCCGGCGCGAGCGGCCGCAAGAGATAGCAAGGCACCGGCCGCAAGCCTGCCGGAATCCCCGGCCGTAAGGGAATAGAATAGCCGAATAGCTTGCGGCCGGTCCTTGCGGCCCTGCAACGTCTGCGGCCGCTAATAGAAAGAGGCCCTGTGTCTTTAATTCAGTTCTGAAGGTGTAAGGTAAGGTACTGAGGATGAGAGCATTTACTGTAATTAATAGTTATTATCACAAGGAAACCAACACCTCTGAAATGCCTGACACTGTGACCAAGGGATGCAAAAAAATGCAAAAAGGGATGCATTTTTATTCTCTTATCACTACTGCAGGCCACTTATAATTATTGGCAAAAAAAAAAAAAATGGGGCCTCATTCAATTGCGAATTGGCCATTTGAATTGGGCTCTATATAAGCACAGAGAATACTTTTTTACAGAAGTTTTTAATTAGTGAACTTCTACACAAAAGCAAGGTCTTCACTAACTAAAAACTTCTGTAAAAAAATATGCTCTGTGCTTATATTTGGCCCTATTCAATTGGCCAAATCACAATTGAATGAGGCCCTTTATTTGTTAGAAATAGAGGAATCCTTAATCTTATATTTACAATTTAAATATAGACATTTATGTACATAGTGCATGACATTGCATCGGCATCGTCAGACAACCTGCTCCCCACTGAAAATGTGCTGCCCTAGGCCTAGGCCTCATGGCCCTAGGCTAAAACACAAATGTGGGTAAGTTAATAAGCTCCTATCGAGCCTGCTACATGTTTTCAAAGTACTTAACATTAATGTAAAAAAATATGCAGTGCCCCTTTAAAGGACCCTGTAGCATACATTACATATTTGTGATGTATGTAATAAACTAAGAGTTGTATATATATTTTTTACATTTTTTAGCGGATTCTGCTGATGTGTATAGCGGCTGGCATGCTTGTGATCCTTCCTCTCCCATATGTGATACAGTACAGAACAAAAAAACAGGAATTTCACTTTTTAGTGGAATTGCCTGTTTTTGAGCATGTGTGAGAGAGTTATCAAATACTGAACTCACTTACCAATGAGACAGAAATCCCCCCCCCCCAATTCTGACACTGCTAAACAAATAAAAAATGTCAGAGCATCTCAAGGCCAACAAGCAAACCAATATGGACACCCCCATACACAATATTAAATGCTAAAAGTAAGATCTACTCTAAAAATGCTTTTATGCTCTGTAGCTTGACATATTTTTCCAAGAGTACATTGTTTTTTAAGTCTAGATGTCAACAACTATGGTAAAAAACAAGCCATTTATCAGATGTGCTCCACCCTATGTCCTATCATATAAATCCATAATATGTTCATATTTAAGACTAAACTAGACTAAAGAAAGGTAATAATCAGGCCAGTAGTTTGGCTCAGGACAGATTCCTTGCAGCAAAACAACTTCTACAAAACAAGACGGCAGATCAACAAATTATTTCAGTACAAAATAAATAATATTATTTTCTTGTTAATTAGCTGAAGAAGTCTTGTACAAACTTGTTTTTCTGTTTTATTGGCAGGGGCTGCGTGTACACAAAATTAAAAGCGTCAACAGATCCACACAGCGAGCCAGAAATGTATTACCTGATATAATAAGAAAGAAATTCTACACAAGGAAGTGGGCCAAGTACTGTAAGATACTGTCAGGAGGTATACTACAATACTACAAATAATAATACAATCTTCTATCTATTACCTGTTATGTGGTTGCACTGGAAGCCCCCATTTTAGCTTTTGTTGATCTGTTTCCTATAACTTTGAATGTAGAGGAAGGTTCTATCTACAACGCAGTTGAAACTGGAAGTGCTTTCTTTTGGACTAATGGAAATCTCATTAGTTTACAACATTGATTCTCAAATATCTCAAGGACTCAATGATTTAGCATGGTGGAGTCTTGATATTCATCACCTGTGTTAAGCATAAATCCTGACCTGTATGGGGTTTCGAGAGCTTTAGCAATAAAAATAAAAAATAAATTGTAATTGTAGCTGGAGATTCCCAGACAAATCTCTCAATATACATTAAAACCACTAATGCCTCCAGACCTCTAAGCCCACCAGGTTGTTTGCCTGCAACATTACATGCATTTAAAGCAAAAGGAGACCACTAAAAGTTTAACACTAAGGTGTTTTACACTCTATGCACACTACATGAGGTTTATGAGCCTCATGCAATTCGGGGGCCGCAACTTGATCTGAGTAGTAAGTATGTCTGCAGGCCTGCTGCAAGCCCGCAACGTATAGTGCTAAAAGTAGCATTTGCGGCTTGAACATGATCACTGACGCAAGGCCGTAACTCCCGGTTAGAAGCAGCCTTTGGACTGTGGGTCCATGGTTCAAGCCCGTAGGACTTTGAAATCCAACCTCCATTTTGTCATTGAAGTCCTACGGGCTTGAATTATGAGTTATGATCGGACCCACATTCCAGATATGATGCAATATTGATAAAGATCCATTATATGTATTAACACATTGATTGCCAGGATCGATAGAACACGGGAATTAAACATGAAATCAAGTATTTTGTTGGGCCGATTTTGAGAGCTTTTAATCAAACTACAGTAGAGTGTATATATATATGCATTTACAGTGCCCCGTACATGTCACTAAGCCCTTTACGAGACCTCTTTGGTACCATTAACCTGTGTTTTTTTTGCAGTTTGCGTGCTTGATGGAGTGGTTAGCAAGGGAGAATCAGAGCACTTGAATAGCAATTTGCGATTTTAGCAATCGTAACTCTTGCGGTCGTTAAAGCTCAAAGGCTTGGAGGGCATTAACATGCGATTTTACAAATCGCTATGAATCGCAGCTCTGAGCCCGTAAATCAATCGGAAAGCCAACTGAATAGCTAAATTAAGTTACGGGCTCCATTTTCTAAAACCCGGATCTCCCGAAGCCTCAATTGAATGAGGCTCTATGTATTCTGGTGCTGTAAGGACCCCAGTAACAGGAATTAGAAATGCCAGCATGAAATTACTTTTTTCCAGCAAAAGTAAGAAATTGATTATGAAAGCTTTCAGTGCATTTGCAGATTGCAACTTATATTGCACATTTCCGTTTGCAAAACAACCAATTGCACAAAATAGAACATATAACGTAGTGCAGCAGTAATTCCAAATATGGTATAATTTAAAGGTAAATCAAAATTACACAGAGGGAGCCTAGATTTTTGTTCAGCAGACTGCACTCAAGACAATAGACCCCATTCCTCAGGGGTAATCAGTAATTCATGTCAATAATATTTCATTAAGATATGAATTTTTGTGTGGGATGAACCAGGAAGGCTCACTAGCAGTTTAGAAGTAGTGAGCAGTTCAAAATGAGAAACTTAAATGATAGTTTACTATAGAAAATATATTTAAAAGAAATCAATTTATAAAGTTCTTAGATTTGCTGCACAACAATTGTGTAATGATATAGGAATCACAAAGTTGTGGAGACCAGTAGCCAAGGTCAGCAATAATCCGGTTCAGCAACTTGTGGGTTAAAACAGAAACAAGCTTTTATTGAAGGGATCAGGAACCTACAATAATCTGGCAAGGATACAGAGACAGGAAGTGCCTTATATAGGCCAAGAACCAGACAGCTGACCAGACACAGCTGAAGAGACTTAGGTACTGATAAAATTGCTAGCAGAGTCAAGCTTATAAGGTCTCAATGGAATTCACAAAAGGGAGGCTGGCGCAGTGGTAGGGAAGAGGTATAGCAGCCTGGGGACCAGGGTTCAAAACCCAGCAGAGTCAATTCCTCACATTACCCCCGCCTCTATAGGTGCAGCCTCTGGATACCCTATTCCCTGGTTTAGCAGGGTACTGCACATGAAAAGACCGAAGTAGATCAGGAGCGTGAATATTGTCCACTGGTTCCCACGAACTCTCCTCCTCACCATAGCCTTTCCAGCGAACCAGATACTGAAGTTTGTTACGGAAGATCGGGGAGTCAAGAATTTTGTCCACTTCGTACTCATCCTCACCATCCACGAGGACTGGAGGTGGGGCAGGCAGGGCTCGGCCAGGGAAAGTATTTTCATGAACAGGTTTAAGCAGTGCAACGTGAAACACTGGATGTATTTTCATGAAATTCGGGAGTTGCAAACGGAAGGTGACAGCATTGATCTGAGCAATGATCTCAAAAGGTCCCATGAACCTTTGACCCAATTTATGAGAAGGAATCCGAAGCTTAAGATTCTTTGTTGACAGCCACACCTTGTCACCAACGCGATAGACTGGGGCCTCCTTTCTATGCCTATCAGCAGCTCTTTTGTAACATTCCTGAGCCTCCAAAAGAGTCTCTTTCAACAGTGCTTAAGAATCACGTATGGCGGTTAGCCGGTCAGTGACAGCAGGAATGGAAGTAGTAATTGGGAGACTGACTAGAAAGGTCGGATGGTAACCATAGTTGGCAAAAAATGGGCTCAAAGAAGTGGAGCAGTGTTGGGCATTGTTATAGGCAAACTCCGCCGTGGGTAGAAAATCCAGCCAGTCATCCTGCAGGTAACTAATATAGCACCGCAAATATTGCTCCAAAGTCTGGTTGGTTCGCTCAGTCTGTCCATTACTTTGCGGATGAAAAGCTGACGACAGATTTACATTAATACCTAGATTAGAACAAAAATGTTTCCAAAAACGAGACGTAAACTGCACTCCCCTGTCAGAAACGACTTCATCAGGCACTCCATGCAAGCGAAAAATTTCCCAAATAACCAGGTCAGCCGTCTGTTTAGCTGAAGGGAGACCACGAGCTGGTATGAAATGACCCATCTTAGTTAACCTGTCCACAACAACAAGAATGGTAGTGTATTCCTTAGAGGGAGGTAGTTCCACAATAAAGTCCATGGATATAGATCCCCAGGGACGATGAGGAATCGGAAGAGGCTGAAGCAAGCCAACAGGGGATGAGCGAGGAGTCTTATGTCTGGCACACACATCACAAGAGGACACATACTTCTTAACATCCTCATGATACTTCGGCCACCAAAAGGATCGGGCAAGTAGGTCTTGCGTCTTTCGGATTCCTGGATGACCTGCTGGTTTTGAGTCATGGTAGAGACGTAAAAGGTCCAGTCGCACTGACTCCGGAGCAAACAGACGTCGTTGAAAAATCCAAAACCCATTAAGCATCGTCATATGGAGATCACGAGGAGGATCACGAAGAACTGGGTCTTCAGCGTAGCCCTTTTTAATGCGAGACATCAGATCAGAAGGAAATGTGACTCCTATAAATATATCCTCCGGCAAGATGGTGGTCTTGGTTACGGTAGTATGGAGGGGGTCAGCTATTCTAGACAAGGCATCCGCCTTACCATTCTTGGAGCCAGGACGGTATGTAACCAAAAAATTAAACCTTGAGAAGAATAGGGACCAGCGTGCTTGTCTGGCTGACAGTCTCTTAGCTGATCGAATACATTCCAGATTTTTGTGATCTGTGAGGACAGTAATTGGATGGGTAGCTCCCTCCAAGAGATGTCTCCATTCGGTGAAGGCAGCTTTTATAGCCAATAGTTCTTTATTCCCTATGTCATAATTTCTTTCTGCTGGGACCATCTGGCGGGAATAGAAGGCACACGGATGTAACAGCATCTTAGGTCCAGTCCTTTGAGACAGTATTATTATTATTATCGTTTATTTGTAACGCGCCAACATATTCCGTATAGCACCAACAGCTGAATCAGAAGCATCAACTTCCACAATAAATGGTAATTCTGGCTGAGGATGTACCAGGACAGGGGCAGATGTAAACAGAGTCTTTAATCGGGAAAATGCGGTACCAGCCTTATCGGACCACTGAAAAGGAGTCCCCTTACGTGTGAGTTCAGTGATCGGTGTAATAACAGCAGAGAAATTCTTAATGAAACGCCTGTAAAAATTGGCAAACCCCACAAATCTCTGGACATCTTTTTCATTCTTGGGGATGGGCCAGTCCAGCACAGCTTTAATTTTACTTGCGTCCATAGTTAAACCTTTAGGAGTTATGACATACCCCAGGAATTGAATTTCTGTTTGTTCAAACTCACATTTTTCTAGTTTAATGTATAGATGGTGGGTACGAAGGCGCTCCAGAACTATACGGACCTGTTTTCTGTGGTTTTCAAGACTATCAGAGAATATTAGGATATCATCCAAATATGCCACAACAAACTGATCCAGGAGATCTCGTAGTACATCATTGATAAGATGCTGGAAAGTTGCAGGGGCATTACAAAGCCCAAATGGCATTACTAGATATTCGTAATGCCCGTACCTGGTTCTGAAAGCTGTTTTCCATTCATCATTTGGTCTTATGCGAACCAGATTATATGCCCCCCGAAGATCAAGCTTTGTAAATATTTTAGCTGAGCGAAGTCTCTCCAAAAGTTCAGTAATGAGAGGCAAGGGGTAGCGGTTTTTAACAGTGATGTTATTAATGTCCCTGTAATCAACGCATGGCCGTAGGCTGCCATCTTTCTTCTCTACAAAGAATATAGGAGCTCCTGCTGGGGAAGTAAATGGTCGAATAAAACCTTTGGCAAGATTTTCTTGTATGTATTCACGAAGAGCTTTCAATTCAGGTTCAGAAAGGGAATATATACGGCCAAATGGGATAGCAGCCCCAGGCAACGGCTCTATTGGGCAATCATAAGGCCTGTGGGGTGGAAGCTGATCAGCATTCTTCTTATAACAGACATCTGCAAAATCCCGATATTGTAGAGGAAGCTTAGTCAAGTTTGTAGCAACCATTTCATTAATTGTTGTGGCAACAGGTGTTACCTTAGTGGGTTGACAATTCATTAAGCAGTGTTCTGAAGGAAAGAACAAAGTTCTGATCTTCCAATCAATCTGTGGGTTATGCAGAGCAAGCCAAGGTACCCCCAAAATCACTGGAAACTGTGTTGAGGAAATTAGGTGGAAAGATATAGTCTCATGGTGATTCACTTCCAGAGTCAACTTTAAGGGCACAGTCTCATGTGTAACCGGGCCCGACGTAAGTGGAGAACCGTCTACTGTCTCCATTAACACAGGTGAAGAATTAGGGATAGACTGAATTCCATTTCCTGCTGCAAATTTAATGTCCATAAAGTTTCCGCCTGCTCCAGAATCTATCATAGCCGTAGTTGAAATTTTATGATCACCACATTGCAACGTGATAGGCACCACAAAATGAGGATGTTGAGTCAACATACCCTCTTCACCATGAGCCAGAGAAAACAAGGGTTGTGTGACAGAATCCAGTTGATCTGCAATCTGGGATTGGTGTCGAATCTGTGCGCCCACAGCAGCCATAGCTATTGTTCTTTTGGATTTGCTAGGGCAATTGATGGCATAGTGCCCTGCACTACCACAATACGGGCATAAATTGTGAGTGCGTCGCCACTGTTTTTCCTCATTGGATAATGGCCCTCTTATTAGATTTACCTGCATAGCCTCTGGCTCAGAGTCTGAAGGTGTTTGTGGGGTTGGAGTAGAAAATCTTGAATAGGAAATAGGAGTAGCTAAAAGAGCCCTGTCTTTCCAATCTTCTTTCAGAAAGTCTCCGATCGATACGGATAGCCAAACGCACAAATGCATCAAAGTCAGCAGGAAGATCAACACGAGCTAGCTCATCTTTTATAGCTTCTGAGAGACCTTTTCTGAAGTGGAACCTCTGAGCTGATTGGTTCCAGGTAGTATCAGCAACCCACTGTCTGAATTCAGCAGCATATTCAGCCACGGAGCGCCTCCCTTGATGCAAATGAAGTAGAGTGGCTTCTGCAGTAGCACATCGATTGGGGTCATCAAAAACCAGGCACATGGCCTCAAGAAAGTCATTTAGATTACCCAAGACTGGACTGTCCTGTTCCAGAAGAGGGGAGCCCCAAGCCAGGGCTTCATCTTTGAATAGTTAAAAAATAAATCCCACCTTCTCTCTTTCAAATGGAAATTGGTGAGGTAACATCATGAAGTGCAAACGGCATTGATTTAGGAAACCCCTACATTTTTTGCGATCTCCTCCAAACTTTTCTGGCAGGGGCAAGCGGGCATCTTGTGCAGGTGTAACAGTAGCAGCTGAAACATCACGTGCCCTGTAGCTGGTGTACTCACTGTGCATTGACTGAAATTTATTTTGCAGTTCAGCTACCTGGTCCTGCAGCACTTGGATGGTCTGTGCCTGGGTCTGCACAGTTCTTGCAGTAAAAGCAACCTGCTGGGCCAATGCAGAATCTGTCCCGGCGGTCTCCATGAAAGGGCCAGATTATTCTGTAATGATATAGGAATCACAAAGTTGTAGAGACCAGTAGCCAAGGTCAGCAATAATCCGGTTCAGCAACTTGTAGGTTAAACAGAAACAAGCTTTTATTGAAGGGATCAGGAACCAACAATAATCTGGCAAGGATACAGAGACAGGAAGTGCCTTATATAGGCCAAGAACCAGACAGCTGACCAGACACAGCTGAAGAGACTTAGGTACTGATAAAATTGCTAGCAGAGTCAAGCTTATAAGGTCTCAATGGAATTCCCAAAAGGCAGGCTGGCGCAGTGGTAGGGAAGAGGTATAGCAGCCTGAGGACCAGGGTTTAAAACCCAGCAGAGTCAATTCCTCACAAACTGTTTTAGAGCAAGCAAGAGCCATTTAATTCAACACTAGAGCTTGAACTGAAAGTCTCTTCATGCATCCTGCTGCTTAGATTATATATATATATATATACACACAGGGGTGGACATAAGGGGTGGACAAATATAAACACCTGGTCGGTTCCCCCTCCCTTGTGTAGTGGGATGTGTGGCCGGGTAGCTACGCCTGTTTAGACCTGCTAAGAGGGCCAAGGGCAGAGAAGACACAAGAAATGAAGAGGGGGGACAAGAAAGAGGCGTGTTCAAAGGAGGCAGAGGCTTATAAAGGATGTAGGAGGGGGTACTTCCCACAATCCCAGGTAACAACCTGGGCATTTGTGGTCGGTTCTCCCTCCCATGTGTAGCTGGATACGTTGCCAGGTAGCTACGCCCATTTAGGCCTGCTAAGAGGGCTAAAAACCAACAAATTAAAGATTACGCTCTCTAAAGGCCCCACAATTTTTGCTGTTGGGATCTGGAATGTAAGGAGTGTAGCGATTGGTTTTCCACCTGCCCATGGCCTAAATAATGTGAATGGGGGTGTGATTCTTAGAGGCAGAGGAGGTAGCGCTGATTCAAAATGAGTGACCAGAGAAATGGATTGAGATCAAGTTTACAGAGGGTGAGGCAAATGTAATGGATGTAGGTGGTGCAGGAAGATTTTGTTGGAAAGTGTGTCGAGAAGTGAGCTCAGAGTCGTGGGATAGGTCCTCTGTGGTAAAGGCTTAATATTGGATGCCTCAGTGGCATAGGATCAGTTATAGGCGCTAGGATGTGGATTAATTTTAGTTGCAACAGGACCTCTGTGGCTTAGGGGTTAACTTTAGGTTTCATGGAGGTTCTGTAAGTTGATAACTTTAGATGTTGTTAACTTCAGATATAAGGTCTTCATGGCATAGGGGATACCTTTGGATGGCATGAAGCTCCTTGCAGGACCTTCATGGCAGGGATTAATGATAGATGCCACTGAGGTCCTTTAAGGACCTCCGTGGCATAAGGGTTAATTGTAAGTGCCACAGGGGTTCACTAGGGTTAATTTTTAGCTGCCACAGAGATTCTTTAAGGATCTCTGTGGCAGGGGGGTAACTTTTAGTTGTCATAGAACCCCCTATGGTTATCGTTAGATGATAAGGACCAGGGTTGCCCTTAGCATGTTGGAGTGGGAGTCCCTGGGGTTCTCTGTTTAAGTAGGTTTTGGGGGGACTTCCAAGTATCTCTGGGTTCATAGGGGTAGGGGTAGTGGGGGATCCAGGTGATCTCCAATTTTAATTATTGTAGTGAAGCTTGGGAGGTCTCTTGGGGAGCGGTATTAACCCCTTAATTTTGTTGAATATGAGAAATAAAGCCTCATATTTAACACAATTAAGGTGTTAGGCTGCTAGTATCCATAGGTCTGATGCTTGTTTGTTTCTCAAAGACATTTATTATGCCTCTACCAGTATTTCTCAGTAAAGATTTTTCAGATTTTTGTACCTTCTGAGGACTTATGTGCCCTCAGAGGGTAATGTGTTTTACTTGGATTTTTTAATTTAATGGCTTTCTGGGGAAATTTTAATTGGACAGCTATACCTGGATTGCGTGTTTTGCACTTTAATCGATTTTGCATACACTTATGTAGGGTTGGTTTTCCTCTGGATTGGAATAGTTAGGTAGTTGTCTCTTAAATCAGTAATTTAAAATATTGAAATGGGCCCCAAAGGACTGCAGAAAGAGTGCTTGCGCCACCTTCTTATACTCTGTGGCAGGTTACAGACTAAGGACTGCAGGAAGAGCCACTTCCTCCATCCCTCCTACACATAGTGACTATGTGACAAGTTACAATCTTACACTAACGCACAAACATAGCACTCATATCTTTTTGCCTTTTCTATGAATGATTGGTTGGAAAATGTCTTGCTCAAGGAACTACCTACCTGCAGAAGATATTGGACAACATATTATTCCCTCTCCGCTCTCTTTTTTCCTTCGTTTTTGTAGCCAGCCTCCATTCCTCCTACTAATAAGACATATGGCGGTAGCCTCACACATATACATACAGACAACATGAGTCAACTTTGCTTTAATCCAGCCACAGTTGCTGTATTTAACATTCATAATCAACATTATCACACAAAACCCTGAACTGGCCCAGTAGCCCAGAGGTGCAGCTTATGGGACCATTTATTTGCCACCCAACTGGACACGTCACAGAAATGCCAAGATTATGAAGGAACCAACTGAAAACCTGAGCAGGCATCTCACCTACAGCCTCATCCATCTCTTTTAAGTGACGGTATATGGTATAGTTAGGGTTTCATTTGTTTATCTAATAATTAATTATCAATAAAACCAATAATTTATTATATTTATTATCATTTTCTATTCATTTTATTAAAAAATAAAATAAAACTGACATCTGAAATTAGCATTGTAGCTTCCAGGAGGCTATCCTAAATGCTCTCTTTCTGGTGTAGGTTTGCTACAATAACCACTGTAGGGCAAGGGGCATATAAACAATATTTAAAGATAAAGACTTCTGTCAGGACACTCCCTCTGGGCAGATCCTCTCCCTCCCCTTGGGTACATGATTTTGCTGAAATCTAAAAACTAAATTTAAGCGTACGTTTTAAAAACAACACTGATTTTTTTCCTTCACATTCAGATGTTATTGCTTATCAGTTACTAAATAAACATCTGTGACCCTATTATATGAGCAACACAGAGGTCTTATAATGCAGGATAGAAACTCTATGTCTTCAGGTTACTGTACCTACGTGATATAGATCACTCGTCTCCCCCTCCTCTTCCCAGTTTATTGCCCCTCAGGGTTATTTGGCATTTACCTTGGTTTCTGCCTAACCTGATCAGTTGAGAGGTAAATTTGATCATCTCATTGAGTCGAACCTGATATGTGTGTGATGTGAATGTCACAGTCCCTGGGGCCATGGGGCCTGTTTGCTGCATTTAGCAGATCTACAGAAGAGCAGGTGGTCGGCTCTGCATCCAATTAAACATTTTACAGCAGTCGTGCATTATACTGATGCTGAAAGGAAACTGCAGACCGAGGACGGAATATATCCCCCTACAGAGAGACTAAAGAGAAAAATATTATGATATACAACAGCAAATTAATATGTTACAGTTATTATAAATTGATCAAAATAAATAGCACATATACAGAGCGTTTTTCTAATATGCAGAATGTTACTGTGATATCTGCTACCATCACTTTATAGATTCTAAATAATAACTGACGGATCACCTAACAGAATCTTAACTGTGAGTTACAGATTACCTCATTGTAAATCAATTAACTCTTCATGAACCAAAAATGCAATATGCAGAATCTTAAATGGTAAAGTAACATGACATACAGTAATTGACATACAAAGGGTAATCAAATAACTGTAAAATTACTGAACCCAGTCCAACAAACAAATATTCCCAGGAGGCAGTCTTGATAAGAGTCATTATGCAGCCAGTGTAATGGCCAGTCTCAAAATCCTAATCATCCTAGGTGAATCATATGAGTCAAAAGGACTGGTGGTCAGGGGGATCATGACAGCTATTCCCACCTTTTAGATGCAGCATCCCAGTGATCATCTCTATCAGAGTAACAGCGGCATGCTGCAAAATTAAGTCCAAATGTAAGTCCTTGTCTGGGGTGGAGCAACAGGAGGGCTACTCAAACCCATTGGGGCAACTTTTGAAAACAATTCACCTAGGCCTCCCCCAGCCCGAGGCCTAATTCTGAGTGTGCAGGGCAGATTTTTGTCTGTTTTCTCCTGTACAAATTAAAGGGGCACAAACAATTTTGGAAGTGTCTCTGGTGGATCTCCTGCCAGCACAGCCCTCCCCAACCAAGCCAGTCCCAACAGCTGTCCTGTTATAACTAAAACAGTCCATGAGACTATGGGACCAAAAGTGGGCAGTAGAACCAGATGATAAAATGCCTGTAATTTCTCGATCTGTAATTGCAATTCCTTGTTGTGATTATGCAGAACTTTGTATTCCTCCACTTTGTTTCACACTTTAGCCAGCTCATTCTGAAGTTGCTTATCGGGAGATCTTATTTTCTCATGTTTTGTGCGCTACACAATGGCATCTGTTTTTTTCTGAAGTAACTTTTAGGTCAGCTTGTTCCTCTGGTCTGATAGTTTTGGACAAACAGCCTATCTGTCTCTGCATCTCCTCCAAGCCGCTTAAAGTACTTGATTTCTATCTTGGATAAGTTTTCATATGCCATCCTGGCTGCTGTCTTGGATAGTTGATGAAGGGACCCCACTTCTGACACCAGTTGTGGTGATCTGCTTTATTCGGTCAGGCTTGATAAGGCTGTTATGGCCAAACCTACCCAGCAGATCCACCAGGTTCTTTTGATCCCTTCAACAAAGCAGCTGATGTCTCTAAAATGCCCTTACTTAGATGCAGCATTTAAAAATGTGAATGCAGGCTCAACATTATAAAAATCACTAACTCCTTTGAATCTGTTGAAATTCATAACAAGTCTAATAGATGTACAGTGCCTTGCAAAAGTATTCACCCCTTGACTTTTTACCTATTTTGTTACATTACAGCCTTAAGTTCAATGTTTTGTGAATCTGAATTTTATGTATGGATCAGAACACAATAGTCTAAGTTGGTGAAGTGAAATGAGAAAAATATGTACATAAAACTATTTTTTAGAAATAGAAAACAGAAAGCATGTGCGTATGTATTCATCCCCTTTGTTATGAAGCCCCTAAAAAGCTCTGGTGCAGCCAATTACCTTCAGAAGTCACATGCTTAGTGAAATGATGTCCACCTGTGTGCAATCTAAGTGTCACATGATCTGTCATTACCTATACACAGCTTTTTTTTAAAGCCCTAGAGGCTGCAAAACCTAAGCAAGAGGCACCACTAACCAAACACTACCATGAAGACCGAGGAACTCTCCAAACAAGTAATGGACAATGTTGTTGAGAACTACAAGTCAGGGTTAGGTAATAAAAAAAATATCCAAATCTTTAAAGATCCCCAGCAGTACCATCAAATCTATCATAACCAAATGGAAAGAACATGGAACAACAGCAAACCTGCCAAGAGACGGCCGCCCACCAAAACCCACGGATTGGGCAAGGAGGGCATTAATCAGAGAGGCAGCACAGAGACCTAAGGTTATCCTGGAGGAGCTGCAGAGTTCCACAGCAGAGACTGGAGTATCTGTACATAGGAAGACAATAAGCTGTACGCTCAATAGAGTTGGACTTTATGGCAGAGTGGCCAGAAGAAAGCCATTACTTTCAGCAAAAAACAAAATGGCACATTTTGAGTTTGTGAAAAGGCATGTGGGAGACTCAAAAATGTATGGAGGAAGATGCTCTGGTCTGATGAGACTAAAATTGAACTTTTCGGCCATCAAAGAAATCGCTATGTCTGGCACAAACCCAACACATCACATCACCCAAAGAACACCATCCCACAGTGAAACATGGTGGTGGCAGCATCATGCTGTGGGGATGTTTTTCAGCACCCGAGACTGGGAAACTGGTCAGAGTTGAGGGAAAGATGGATGGTGCTAAATACAGGGATATTCTTGAGCAAAACCTGTACCACTCTGTGCGTGATTTGAGGCTAGGACGGAGGTTCACCTTCCAGCAGGACAATGACCCCAAACACACTGCTAAAGCAACACTTGAGTGGTTTAAGGGGAAACATGTAAATGTGTTGGAATGGCCTATTAAAAGCCCAGGCCTCAATCCAAAAGAAAATCTGTGGTCAGACTTAAAGATTGCTGTTCACAAGTGCAAACCATCCAACTTGAAGGAGCTGGAGCAGTCTTGCAAGGAGGAATTGGCAAAAAATCCCTGTGATAAGATGTGGCAAGCTCATAGAGACTTATCCAAAGCGACTTGGAGCTTTGATTGCCGCAAAAGGTTGCTCTACAAAGTATTTACTTAGGGGGGTGAATAGTTATGCACATCGACTTTTTTGTGTTATTTTGCCCTATTTGTTGTTTGTTTCATAATTACAAAAAAACATCTTCAAAGTTGTGGGCATGTTCTGTAAATTAAATGATGCAAATCCTCAAACAATCAATGTTAATTCCAGGTTGTGAGGCAACAAAACACAAAAAATGCCAAGAAGGGAAAATACTTTTGCAAGCACTGTATGTTTAAACTTGAACTGATAACATTCTGCAATAGTTTGTGAGTCTTCTGGGTTTTGTATAAATTGCTAATACAGTCATTGACAATGTTTCATATGCAAGGCATCATAGCATCAACTTCTCTAGTTGTACAGGACCAGGGCAGATATTATCTTCACTATGGATTCTGAAACATATATTTATCTGCCATGTATCTTATTCCATATTCCATAAACTAAATAAGCACTGTCCCACAACCACATATCCCCAGGAGGCAGTCCTGATAGGAGTCATTACGCAGCCAGCGTAATGGGCAGTCTCAAAATCCTAATCATCCTGGGCAAATCATATGAGTCCAAAGGACTGGTGGTCAGGGGGATCATGACAAGGTTATTATACAATGTTGTTATATATTTGTAACTAGAATAGGCTGCTATGCAGCAACTATACAGTATCCCTTAACATATAACCATATTATAAACAAGATCGTTTTTGAGTTTTGATCTCCTTTGTAGCTTCCAAGTTACCATATTATTGCTTAGGGCAGTGCAGACCAACTTTTGTGTGAGGTTCCAGATTTCAATTGTCCAGGTGCTAGTGTGTAGTATTTAAAAATAATAATTTGGATGAAATTTATATTTGAATATACATGTATGAAATAACTAAATATTTTGTAATTTATCATCAATGTCCCAATGTATTAAACTCTCCATATGGGCAACAGAAAACAGCTGCTGGTCTACACCAGGCCAGTGGGCCACCAATTGGACAGGACTGGCTTAAGAATATCTCTTTCAATAGCTTATCTACATTGGTGGTCAAAAATAAATTAAAATCAGCTACACATTTTAGATTGTTAGTGTTACAGTTGTGCGCAGCCTGTAGAAGGATTCCTCACCATATAGACAGAAGTAATGACCCAGTATAAATCCTTATTTTGTTTTCTATGTATGGTAAAAATGCCTAAAGCTTCCCACTTCCACGTAATAATACTGTAAGTTCCACCGTTTCAGTAGAACTGAATGGAGATCTAAACTGCACTCAGGATCGATTCCAGGTGCCAAATCAAACTAGAAAATGTTTTTTTTGTGTGCAAGAGAATGTTTTTTTTATATTTGAATGTTTGTATCAAATCTAATTTCCTTTCTGTGCTCTAAGTGAGTGGTTCCCACCCTTTTCTGGGGACCATCTGGTTACCTTCCAGTACTCTTTGGGATGGGCTGGTTAACTTTCAATGCTTATGAGAACCAACTGGTTACCTTCGAGTACTCATGGGGACTGGCTGATTACCTTCCAGTGCTCAAGGAGACTGGCTGATTACTTTTCAATTCTCATGGGGACCAACTTGTTACCTTCTAATTCTCAGTGAGACAAACTGGTTACCGTTCAATACTCCTGAGAATGGCTGGTTACATACCAATGCTTATGAGAACCAGATGGTCACCTTCAACATTATTGAAGGCTGGCCGGTAACCTTCCAATGCTCATAGGAACCAGCTGGTTACCTTCAAGTCATTATTGGGGACTGACTCGTTACCTACCAATGTGCATGGAAACCAACTGAATATCTTCCAATACTCAGGGGGAGCGGCTTTGAGATATAGAATATTTGAGCATGTTGATACTACATGGCATATATTACATTTTTAAATAGTTCTTCAACTGCAGATGTGTTTCTTATAGCTACTGGTAGTAGTATGTTTACTGTGTTAGGCTCTCCTCATCCCTCCGTTCCTGAGAACCGGGAGATAAGGTATCAGGGACTGTCACTGGTCCTAAGACCAACTGTTGAAAACCACTGCTCAAAGTAATACATAAAAAAGGCCCACTGTGATCATATTTTTAAAATTTACTATTTTAAAGAACTAAACGTAAAAATATGCAACTGCTGTAATACATAATACAATCTCTGATTTAATATCTCTTATATACAGTTATGCTGCTATGGAGTTTTCTATTCTGGCTTCCGCAGAGACGCTTCCTGAGGTGGGGGGAGACTTGTGTACACAGGAATGGTCTGTCTGCGCAGGGGGAACATGGCAAACTAAATGGAAGTTCATTACTATACAAGGACACTCCCACCTGAGAAAGTAACCGATGGCAGGGATAAAAGCAAAATGGATTTAGTCAGTAAAGAATAATTGCATATAGCAGTTGCAACATGTAAAGGCTGTATTTATTTGCTTATTTATTTGCTTTTGTTAAAATTTATTATTTGCTTTCTAAAATAATGTAAAGTATTATCATATTTAACTAGTAGAAAAAAAATATAGAAAAAATTTGACCATAGTGGTGATTTAATATTCTAGAGTCTTTCCATATTCAGGCGTACCTCGGGTTACAACGCTCTCGGGTTACACTGTTTTCGCGTTTCATCGCTTCTCCACTGCAATTTTCCGCCTCAAGTTATAACGCTACCTCAGGTTTTGCAATCAAAACTGAAAGAAGAAACAAGGCAAACGCTGCTGAACAAGCTACTGCGCAATCGAGTCTGAAAGAAGGAAGAAGCTGTAAACACTGTAATCGCGATCACTCGATCAAATCTGAAGGAAGCCAACTGCAACACTGTAATCACGATTTCAAGTAAAGTAATGTTAAATTCTAAGTTATTTTATGTAATTCTTGTTGTTTATTCATTTCTAGCTTCGTTTTAAGGGTTTTGTATCCAAAAACAAGACTATCAGTTCAAACTAAAATCTGGGTTCGAAACGGATTAATTGAATTTACATTGATTCCTATGGGAAATGCGACCTTGGGTTACACTGTTTTCGGTTACACCGTCCTGTCCGTAACGGATTAACGGTGTAATCCTAGGTACCACTGTATATATATATATATATATATATATATATATATATATATATATATATATATATACATATATATAATCCTCATTGGCGAGGCACGGCTACACTGAGACTTCAAATGTATCACATTCACATAAGCTGGTATTAAATTCTTTGTGATATAAATGTGATGTTTAAACCTATTTTGTGGCCAGAGGGTACATCAGTGACTATAACCATATATATTGCTGAGTTTCCAGGGATGACAGGATTAGTTCTGTGCAATGTAAAACTTAATAGGAAAATATATTTTTCTTGCTGGCAACTTTGCTCTTTGGTCAGTGCTCAAAGTGATCTGAACTGCTCAGTAAAATGTAATCATGAAAGTATAAATAAGGTTCACATTTTTGCACAACTAAATAAGCAAAGTTTGCAATTTATTACTGTTTGCAAAAAAAAAAAAACACAAATCTAATGCCAGAAATTTTCCTTGGAAAATCCCTGATACAGCAACATGCAGTCATAGGCTCTGTCATTAAAGAGACAGGGACCTTATAAATGTGGCTTTATGTTAGCTCAAATTGGTACACATTTCACTGTTACATGAGTTTTTATTTATTATGATTATTCTTCCAGCTGCCTTCTTTGCACTGCAGGTTCTGAAAGGACCAAAAATAATAAGCCCCCTTGCAGGCTGCTGTCTGAAGCTTCCTTGACGCTGCAGGTTTTGAAAGCATCACAAAAAAAATCTCAAAAATCATTGTTAATTCCAAATGAACATGTCATCTTTTTCTTTTGGTTTCTTCAGAAATATATAAAAAAAAAGTGTTAATAAAGTATGCAAGCATTTAGAGGGAGCTTGCAATGCTTCCTTTAGGACATGAGAAGCTATTTAACCACATATACTCAATATATATCTGCTGGTGCAGCTGAAGGAAACTGTTTAAGAGCTTTAAAAGTTAACACAAATTATAAAACAGTGCATCAAATGGAAAGGTAATTTCAATTTGTACACCTGATTTTGACTGCTCTACATGATGATGTTAAGCAGTATCACAAATAAAGCATCCTCATTTGATTTATATCTGTTGAGTTGCATCTTGTAAAGCTCCTTCCTGCTTGAAGGGCAAATAAGACCAATTGTCTCTGCTATAAAAATACATAGAGATATTCTCTATTACAATGATTTGATCTCATTCTCCAATGTTTTAACCTACTCGACAACTTTAGCAGAGCTTCTCCTATCAGGTGACGGGAGAAGATATAATAGGAAGTTGGCTTTCCTGATAGGAGTATTTATCTGACTCCTTCCCTGCAGTTGCCCCTGCAAGCAGAATAAGACCTTTTTGTGATCTAAGTTGTACTATTTTGGAGAACTACACTTAAAAATTTGAAACATGTTTTTAGAATGTAATGAACAATAATACAATCTGTAACACCCTCCCCCCCATCATCCAGCTCTCAGGATATGATGTAAGAAACTCAAAATGGATTCATGTATTTATAAACAGAGTCTTTAAAAATTTAGATTTTCCTAAGTAATATTTTATGCCCACACAGCTGCAAATATTGGGCCATAATCTATTAGCTGCTCGCAAATGCCTCAAATTTACAAATTTGGCTGCGGGAATTTTTCTCTGTATAGGTTTAGATGTATTTTATTGACTCCAGCATGCAAATTCCCACCACAAGGCTGTACTCGTAAACTCTGCCTTTTTAAGTCTGATTTCAGGGGGGGGGGGGGGGGGGGGTAGTCATATGATCTGACAATATTTAAAGGAATATGTAAGTTTCCTGTGTTTCAAATGTTTTCTAATAAACAGCTGTGTATTATATTGAGAAGTTGAATGTACTTACATATTTATATGCTAGATACTGATATGTAGATGTGCACACCCCTAGGAAGCTTACATAAAGTGTACCCTGCAGGGTACAGTGTGTGACCTCTAAAGGAAATGATGGTTGGTGGAGTCAAAGCTGAAATTGCCCATAGGACGTCAGAGAGGAAAAAAACAGACAGCAACTGCCACATTGTGATACAAATGTTTCAGTCTTTACTTCTTCCTAATTGGCCAAATGAATTTTTTAAATTGTATACCAGTTTAGCCTGGGTTTGGAGGGTGTTAACCCTAAGTTTCAACTGACATAAATTAAAAGATATTTTGATAACTTCAAGGTAAGTGTTTAAATGTTTATTTTTGTATTTTTTAATGTAAATTATTTTTTTCATACACTACTAATTCTCCTCTATCAGATGCACTCATAATCCAGCTCACTTACATATCCTTCCAAGCAACCCATAATTCTTAGACACAGGCAATAGTAAATGAGACCGTATTTCTATGATCTCCCATATTTTTTAAGTACAATATTGTGTTTTTAATAGCTGTTAAGGCGCTAATAATTGATTGAAAGTCCTCTTGAGTACTCGTAATATTTTTGACAGAAACGTGATTTTTTTCATTTGCAAGTTTGAAAATATTTGCGAGTCTAATAGAATTACGATTTTGTGTAACCTTAATTGGTTAGCACTCATAAATCTTGAGCTGTGCTAAAACCAATAGAGTTCTAAGGCCGGTTTTGTGTCTTTGGATGGCTTGCAGTGATTGTGGGCGGAGAACTCGTAATCAGATTGCAAGTAGCTAATAGAATACATGGTAATTTTCAGAGGGGTTTTAAGTGTGTGTAACTTTGAGAATTGCCCAATAGCATAGGGCCCATTGTTTGTTACTTACCGTACTTGAAAAACAAGTGCATTTTTTCTTGGTCCTTTTTCTTGGTTAAATAAACAATAAATAAAATGAATCCAGCTTTGTGTGGCATCGAACTGACACAAACATCGCTGCACTGACAGTTCGGTTCTCACCAGCAGCATTACTGTGAATATGAAGTCGTTTCTGACAGATAATTTGCAGAGCTTTACAAGTATCATCAATTATTAAAGCAACTATTTAAAAACACTAAGAAATGTTTCAAGACTGTTTTATACATATGGTATGTCACTGATACAATTTAAAGCACCACTGTAGTTTAAGAAAACTCTCATAATTATGAAGTATGTAACAAGTTTATCCTAGATTACAAGTCTGTCTGATGGGGAGTGTGATCCTTGCTCTCTTTTCTGTCCCATTGGCAAGCGCCATTTTGTAGAGGCAGTCTTTCAACATAACTAAATAGAAATACTTTCAGAATAGAGATGTTATCTGATACACAATTCCAGCCATTCCACTCAAATGTAAATTATCTAAGACTATTAAAACAAAATATATCTATTAATTAAAATGATAATTTTTTATTTTATGCTTTCTAAGACATTTTGCCAATATCGTGTTCTTCATAAAACTGATTTTAATAAATGTGGAGATCCTTTAGACAACATAACCATCAGTGGTTATAGAGCACATCCCTGAGATTTTATCTGCTGGTCATCAAAACAAAGAAGGATGAGGAGAGCTTAATACCTTAAAAACACTATTATCATTAGTCACTGTTATAGATAGATTATTGTATCTGTAATTAAGATGTATTATAATCAAAACTAGATGAACATGTAGTGCGTCTCATACAGTATCACCCTGATCAAATCATTCTGGATATCAAATGTGTTCCTCATGTATATTCGAAGGAGACCGACTGGTTCCCAAATCATAAAGGTTGAGGGCCACTGATGTTAAATGTAATCCCCACTTGGATTTTTTTTACAAACAGTCTCATAAAGCTGTCATGCAATCACCAGCAGTTTATAGGTCTCTGTGGCACTGATAACTTGGAGCATGCTTACTTTAGAGAGATAGGATCTATGGGATTTCAGCCATTGACCGATTTTCCTAAAGTGCATATGACAGGTTATCTGGCCTGCATTATTAATGTAATCTATGTTGAACTGTTTGCCATCTGGTCAGTAGTGCTCAGGACAAAGAGAGAGGTGGTGGTGGGGGAATACAGCAGAAGCCATTACTGAGGGGGACTGTGTTTTGAAATCATATTTTCCGTCTAAAGCTTTGATTTGCTGCTGTTTGCACATGTTGTTTTAATCACATATATAGTTGTGAGCATACAAGTTGTTGCTAACGCTTGCGGGCTCACGTAGCGAGCCGCGGCACTCGCCGTAGGCTCTCCTTTACAGCAACTGCGACCCTCGCAAACTTCACGTCATAACGCAAACAACATACGAGACAAGTTACCACCCATTACGACCTCGCAAAAATCAGCCGCAACATTAAAACATGAAAAACACAATAAATACACACAGCACATACATAAAAAGCTTACCTACAGCAAGAGGAAGCATCCAGGACCTAAAAAAATGAAGTTACATCTTCATTTAACTCAAAATAAATGAGTTTAGACACTAAAAAATTATCTAAGCAAGAGAAAAAATGGCCACCGAACAAAAGGAAAACGAGGCTACAGCACTCTAAACACGCAAAACACCACAGGAAACTCGCAAAACACTGATATTCCGCTACTGATGCATACCACACATTTGCAGCCATTTTAGAACAATGCGGAACTACACAGCTTCGCTAACGGTTTGGTCTCGCGCACGCACAGTATTACACTGCACACATTCATCACGCTTACACAGCAGCTCCACACCACTAATGCTGCAGCAACATCAAAACAGATTGTCAGCTCTTCAACAGAATGCTTGAAAATACGTTAAGTATATTCATTTATTCATGTATTATTTATTTCATTATTATACACCAAACAGCATTAGCTACCTTACAATTTTATTGCCGTCATTTTTTGACGGGCAATTCTCTAGTGTGAAATAATGGCGAACTACAATAGTTTTAACATGAAAAGTGCTTACACTGGCCCTTTAATTGACTGACAGTGACTGAGACCTTATTGAATGGACTTGTCAGGATCCAGGAGTCAGGGATATTGAATCAGCTGATAAGAGGCTTCCTGGGATCTTGCTGATAATGTGTCTGTAGCCAGGAAGGTGCTGGTGCTGGACTTAGGATGACTTCAGCAGGTCAGTGTGATGTACAGGTCAATCAGACTCCTCCGTGTTAGTGTATGATACACATCTATAATGTAGATGTCACCTCTTCTAAACCAGGCCTGATTTCCTGAATCCGGACTTATATATTCCCGGGAATTCATAAAACTATTTGCCAGCTCCACCAGACATCACGACCAACCTTCCCTCCTCCTCCCACTCTGTAGTATGGAGCGACACAGAGCTCTTTGGGGAGAGTGAAGAAATCACCAATAAATGTGAACTTCTATCCAAAAGCAAGGTCTTCACTACCTAAAAACTTCTGTAAAAAAAAATAAATGCTATGTGCTTATATGGAGCCCTATTCAATTGGCCGAATTACAATTTTATAAGACTGTATATGATTATGATATCCCTTGTTTTGTTAAAAATATGGGAGACCTCAATCATTTTTTCTGGAAGGGAAATTCTGACTCCCCCCTCCACTATATTCCCTGGAAGACAAGTGTTAGTCAGGTAATTACCAATGTTATGGTCACAATCTGACATTTAGAGGTCACTGTTTTATTAAGATTAAGATTTATTAAGCCAGTCATATTAGATAAGGTAGCCAGACCTCCCCTTTAAGGAGATGTGCTTATATATATTCTGCCGGGATAAATGTATCTTAGTAAGAATGGTCAGCTCTAAAGCAGCCCTGCCATATGTATTTTCCTAATATATTATACCATGGAGATTACCCCAAATAGGTGTCTTTCCATGTATTCTGACTGCAGTCATTTCAGTTCATAAGTCTTTTCCTAAGTGTCTCCCCTTTAAAGCAAAAATCTGGCCACCTAGATAAAATGGGACAACTTGATGGATTCTTAACTGCCGTCAAATCTATGTTTTGTATGTATTTTTTATTGAAGAGAGGGGGCATATTATGCTTTATGAGAACAATATCAATACTTATGCTAGTCGTGAAGCATCTTTGGAGAGATTGCTTCACGTGACATGTGTCCAGGTCCTATGGTATTTTACAGAGCCTTTTCTACATTTCCAAAGAGGGGTCTCAATCTCGTGCGTATGCTATTGGGGGACTTCCCTGATGCTTGTGATATCATCACCCATGCACTCAATTATGTCACTAAGAGCCAATGGATGGCCTGGTGGTGTACAACTGGATGAGGAACCTTTGGCTTCTTCTGCCCACATATCACATACAGTTAAGCTGCAGTGGATGTTTCCCAGAGGTCCCGTGCATCCAAGGGATTAAACCTAAAGGATGCTACCATAGGGCCTCATTCAAATGCGATTTGGCCAATTGAATAGGGCTCTATATAAGCACATAGCATATATCATTTACAGAAATGTTTATTAAGTGAAGACCTTGCTTTTGAAATAAAGTTCACTAACTAAAACATCTGTAAAAAAATATATGCCATGTGCTTATATAGAGCCCTTTTCAATTGGCCAAATCGCATTTGAATGAGGCCCATAGTCTATAAACCTTAATAAATATATTAACTTAAAATTCAATCCCTGTATTAGCTTAGTGCTGCTTTGCTTATTCGTGTGCAGGGATCCTAAATACACTGCTTTGCTTTGCAATTAAATTTGCAGTGAAAGTGCACGCCTGAAATATCCAAACTGGCAAATCCCTTTTAGGATCAACAGCTTTTTGTGTTTGGAACAGAGTGCACAGCTCATAGCATATGCTTCATACAGAAGGTGCTGCACCCACACGCCTCCTGCCATGTACATGTTATCGGAAGATTACAGGATCAGAAGTGCTGAGCTGCAGGGCCCATAGTGTTTATAGTCTGTATATAGATTGTTCTTACAGTTTATCCAAAGACTGTGCTAGAAACAACTCCGGCTACGTCTTAAAATACAGTTTCGGTGCATGAGGCCTAGCCCTAGGGCACCAAGAGATTCATAACAGGCAACAAAAAAGGCAACCACCAACTTCACTCTCTCCCATCTCTCATGAAATCATTTTATGTGCCCTCTTTCAAATGTTGTGATTTTTTAAAACCGATTACCAGGCTGAACTTCTATCATCTAATGGGTTAAATAAATATTTCCCAGCCAGCAGGCTTCTCTCTTTCACATTAATTTAGTGTCAAAATATTCCATTATGTGGGAGGTCGTGTGTAAGAATTCTTTATTACTTATAGAGATGTATATAAATATTATTTAATGCTGTGCTCCTTTGCCTTGAGACGGAGATCACGTGATGTCTTTGGGCCTTGCACTCGGACAGGTGATTCAGCAGCCAGCTTGGGAGATTTAATAACAATAAAAACCAGTTTATCTCGTTGTTTTTAGGTCTGCCTGACAATATCCATGTGCAATTAAGGGCCTATTAGGCTGAGGCAGGCAGTGCAGCTAGTATGACCTGAGGGGCCCAACACACAAACTGATTTACAGGAAACCAAATGTAATTATAGCCCATTGCTGACCCAACCTGCTCAGATATAAATGTCAGTGGCCACTTGCACTTTCATATATGCACTGAGATGGCTTGCTGGAGGTTCTGTAGGCTCCCTCGTCTCAAGATCCGAGAGGTGGTCCCCATCTACTCAACCATGTTAGCTGTTTTTATGATACCTCTGGTGGTGTCTCTACAGGAGACTTCTCCAATGGAGAGCACCTTCCCATATAAGGTTCCACTGGACCCAAAAGGCACCCTCAGTTCTCCTGGAACGTCAGCTATTCGGAGAAGGTCGGAGAAGGTCATCCACTTCCAGATCCTGATCAAGGACATCAAATATGCGGTGGTGTTTGGGATGTCCAACCGTGGCCGATCTCATTGTTTTATGGAGCAATGGATATAGTTAATTTTTCGGAGTAAGATATTACCTTGTGTGTCTGGGAGAAGCATACGGCTATTCTGAAGATTTATGAAGCCAGTCATATTAGATAAGGTAACCAGTACTCCCCTTTAAGGAGAGATGCTTATATATACTCTGCAGGGATAAATGGCCAGCTCCAAAGCAGCCTGCCATATGTATCTTATGATTCTTATCTGACATCATATCTATGTTTTGTATGTATTGTTGAAGAGAGGGGGCCATATTGTGCTTTATCCCATACAATGAGAACAATATCAACCCTTATGGTAGTCTGTGAAGCATATTTGGAGAGATTGCTTCATGTGACATGTTTTCAGGTCCTATGTTATTTTACAGAGCCTTTTTTTAAGTTGGGTAGATCACATTATGCTTTAGTGTGGTGGTCTCCACACCTCTCTTTATTGAACCAAACCCAGGTCAGCATTTTGGGATTGCACCGAGAGGCCTCTATCCCTCTATCCCTAATCCTGACCTATCTGGTGGACAGATTTAGGAACCACAACTTTATTGAATAGGTTGTACAGAATAACATAGAAAGTGAAAGAGTATAATCTCAGCAGTGAAGTGTTTTCCACTTGGAATATAGCACAATATATATGTATTAACCCTTTACAGTGAACCTATTTCCATAAAACCAGCTTGATTTATTTCCAGTCAAGCCGTCGCTGCTCATATTCCAGGTGAGTAACATTACTGAATAATATAGAATATGTATGAAGCTATTTTCAGAGTTGTTTGAGAAAAAGTGACAGTTTTTATTACAGAATATAAATACATTAAATATGAATATTATTTTAAACCTTCAGAAATAAAGTGACAGTTAAAAGAGGAAGTCAGTTCCATAAGAGATGCAATGTGTCCTGAAATGTCTCTGTAGGTGATGGTTTGACACAAAAGATTAAATGTTTTCATAAAGCAAAAAAATAAGCATTATATGCAATTATCATTTACAGTGGTCTTCAGTTTTATTTTATAAACTGTTTCTGTATGCTGCTTTCTCAGGAGGGTTTTTCCTTGTGACCTAATGCACTATCCATTAGTCCTGTTGAAAGCAACGGCTGCTTTGGCTGCTATGATCTAATTTTGAAAATAGAATCTACCGCTGCATGGCAAGTAGCATAATCGCGCCTCCTTCTGGATCGCTACCTTGTCATGGTGAAGGGGCTTGAGTACTTCAATGAAGCTGTGAGCTATACCATATAGGGTCAATCAAGGTGGGCAGTTCATAGCAGAGAGGTCAGACAAATTGGGGTCCACTGGAGAAAGACCTGGCAACCCACTCCAGTATCTTTGCCATGAAATCCTTATGGATAAACACAACCAGATACAAGATGTGCCTGGCATGTTGCAGTCCCTAGGGTCACAGAGAGTCGGACAACACTGAACGACTAAACATAATTGCACATAAACGGTAATAAATTAGAAGCTGTAGATTTTTTTTTTTTACATCCTGAAGAGTCATTTTTAAACGTAGGACCACGGTGGTTACTAAATGCAGGTCAGCCATCTGGGTCTGAGAATGCCTTTTTGTGTAGGTGACTTCACTAAATGGACCCAATGCCTCAGTGACTAATCAGTCATTAATGACCATGGACCCAATGCCTCAGTGACTAATCAGTCATTAATGACCATGATATTTCAGTTTGGGGAAGTCAGCATCAGGCTGTGCCACAGTCTGAAAAGGATTGGAGGAGATCCAGCTAATTCCAGTATTAGTTTTCTCACAAAAGATTGTCATGGTAAAAGAAAAAAATATATTTTATGGATGTGTAGTACTTAAAGGGCCACTGTAAGCACTTTTTATGTTAAAGCAAATTTTTTGACAGAAAATATCATAAAAAAACACAGGTTATCTCATTAATGGCCACTGCAGTATCCCTCCACCCTTCCCTAATATTCATGAGCACTACTGAAAAAAAGTGAAAGATTTAAACTGAGATAACATTAATTAGGCTGTCTTGGTAAGGCTTGAATAATGGTAACACATTTTAGTAGTGTTGTTTGGGACAATAATATCGGTACAGCAACAGCCATTAATGAGGTAAACTAAGTTTTTAAATTCTATTTTACACTTAAAGATTGTTTGTACATGTATATTTATGTTATTTAATGGTGAACTAAAAGGTTTAACATGAAAAGCCCTTATCTGGCCCTTTAAACCATGAAATCTGAATCAATAGAGTGGCCTATTAATCTTGAGGGCACAGCACCGAGTATATTAGTCTGATGAAAGGTGATATACAGATGTCCTAAGCTTTGTCTGTCATCATGATAAGTACATAACTTCTTATCCCTGTTCCATTTAAGTCCATGGAGATTGTTATCAGTTTGAGATACCAGGATGATAAAAAAAAATGGTGAATGAGCTTAGGCAACTGGTAAGACATAATGTACACAATAAAGTCTCTCCTTGTAGCTTTAAATACATCATGGATCTCTCGCCCCCTGCAATATCTTCTCTATATGATCTTTCTCATAGGACGCATGGAGTGACCAGCAGCTTCACCACCTTGACCTTTCACCACCTGTGATCCGAAAGATTATCTCATTGAGGTAGTACATATCCAAAAATATTTTTTTTGTATTATTTGTTATCCTGTATTTGTAACTCCAACATACTCTGTAGCACTATACAGGGGTTAAGTACAAATCAAAACAAATTTAACAAATTGCAGAAGAACAGAGGGCACTGTTTTTGAGCTTAAAATCATATGCACGCAGTGCTTTCCCTAAAGCCCAGACAAGATTGAAATCCCATAAACTTACAGTCTACAGTGTTTCGGTGTGGTACAGGGGTGAAAGACGAATTGTGCATGTTAAGGATGGAGTTGATTAGCTTATTTAAAGAGATGAGTTTTTGAAGGATTTGAGGCAATAGGATAGTCTAGTGGAGTGAGGCAAGGAGTTACAGAGAATAGGGGCAGCATAAGAAAAGACCTGATGGAGGAGTGAGAGGAGGTGATAAGAGAGCATGAGAGAAGAAGGACCTTAGCAAAGCAAAGAGGACAGTTGGGAGAGTATTTTGAGATCAGAGCAGAGATATAAGATGGCGAATATTGTTGAGGGCTTTATATGTTTGGGTCATGATTTTAAATTTGATTCTGAAGCCAGTGGAGTGACTGACAGAGAGATGCTGCAGATACTGAGCGTTGAGTATGGTAGATGAGTCTAGTGGATGTGTTCAATTTGGACTAGAGAGGGGACAGATGGGTGATGAGGAGGCGAACAAGGAAAGAGTTGCAGTAGTTGAGGCAAGATATGATAAGAGAGTGAATTTTAGCTGTGTCTTGTGTAAGATAGTGGCGTGGAAAAGTTTTTTAGGTGAAAATTACATGATTTTGTGATTGATTGTATGTGAGGACAAGATCCAGACAAGATTGATTGAATGAAAGAGAGGGCAGGATCCAGTAGAACCACAAGACAAATGGCCTGGGAGGTGGGCGTGATGATTACATTGTCGACAGTGAGAGTGGAAGCTGTAGTAGAGGGTCGAAAGATTAGGAGCTCAGTCTTTGACATGTTGAGTTTGAGTTGATGGGTGGACATCCAGGAGGATATGCTATAGAGGTAGTTGGCTAACTTAAGCTAGAAGAGAGGGGGATAGTTCTGGTGCTGAGATAGGTTTGAGTGTCATCTGCATATAGATGATACTAACATCCAAAATATTGTATTAGGTTACGAAGAGTGGATGTATAAATGGAAAAAAAGGAGCTGGCTTAGGACTGAACCTTGGGGCACGCCAACAGTCAGTGGGCAAGGCGAGGAAGAGGAGCCAGAGAAGGAGATACTAAACATTCAATTTTCTAGATAAGATGAATACCATGAGAGAGCTATGTCTCTAATGCCAAGAGAGTGGAAAGTTTGGATGATTGTGTCAAAGGCAGCAGAGAGATCCAGTATAATTAGAATGGAGAAATAACTCTTTGGCTTGGCAGTGAGCAAGTCATTAGTAACTTGTCGGATTTGGAAGGGGTCAAGGAGGGAGTTGGACAAAATAAATTGGATAAGGCGATTGTAAACGACACACTCAAGCAATTTAGAAGCCAGATGCAGAGGCTGGATCAGATGAGGGTTTCTTAAGAATTGGTGTAATTATGGCATGTTTATCGGTGATGTAAACTTGCCAGTGTGTAGGGAAAGGTTCAATATGTGTGTGAGAACTGGGATAAGTGTGGTAGAGAGGGGAGGGATCAGCTGAGATGGAATAGGATCATGTGGACAAGTTGTAAGACAAGAGGTTGATAAAAAAACAAGAGCCTTCATCCTTAGTTACAGGGTCAAAGGAGTTCATAATGCATATGGGAATGGGGAAGGGTGAAGGCAGGGTGCTATCAGTTTATTGAGGGAATGGTTATTTAGGGACACATTGAGAGGAGTGGCTAGCAAAATCTTCAGCCGTGAGACTGGAAGGGGCGAGAGGTGCAAAGGAGAGTGTTTGGAGGCCAAGTTGGATATTAATGATGAGATGCAGCGCTGTTTAGCAAGATTGAAGATAGAATAAACTTGTAGTGGAGGAAGTCGACTGAAGTGCGAGATTTCAGCATAGTATTTTCTCAAAATGCCTTAATCCCTTAAATGACTGCTGCTCATACTGTAGGGTTTAATTGTTTTTTTTAGTAACTGGTTAGCAATTAAGTCAGTTTTTTGAAAAAATAAATACAATGTAGCTTTTACACCTTTGTACTAGTTTTAAGGAACCAGCAGAGCTGCTTGTCTCCACCCCTTATTTGATGTCACCAGAAAGAGACAATTTTAAACTTGATTGACATCAAAATAAACATTATTGGACTTGGTGAGGTATTTGCTAAAATATGAAGCAATACAGCGTTCAGAGAATTAGATTATATTTCATCAGTTTATTCATTTCTTTAAATGCTTTTGCCATTAGAGGACCACTTTAATACTCTAACCACAGGAGTTGATATTTTAATTAATCATTATTCAAATTAATTTTTAATAATTTAACAAGGGAAATTCAATATTAAACTGACTTTCAACGATCAACCCACTATATGGTCAATGGTCTGTGCTAGGCATTAATTATGAATACAATTCATATTCAGTTAAGCAAAGGCATTATTAGTGATATTTTCTATAATTTAATGTCCCAATTTTTTATATATATTCTAAATTGTTAAGATAATGAAGATTTTAATGCATCAAATTTATGTTATTTTTAAACAATATATCTTTGTTTTATTTACTTGTTTATTTGAAGCACAAATAAATAAAGACATTTTAAGAAATAAACAATATTCAATATTTAACATACTTTCAAATATCAAACTCAGATGCTGCTCACCTACGACCACTATAATGCCTATGGGGGTAGACAGCTGTGTCTAGCAGGTAGAGCTAAATTTCCAGGCACAAGATTATATGCACACAATGCTGTTGCAGACTTGAATTGTCTGTTGGCAACAAGCTTTTGCTATGGGGCCACCCATGAATGACTGTTTGGCCTTATATTGTCCTTAAAATACTTTATGCCTGTCTCTCAGCCAAGCCCCCCCTTTAGAACCTTATGGGTATGAGACACACTTGAAACTGATACTCTAATCTGTCTAAGTGAATTTAATATTGAATTTGTTATAAAAACCATTAAATATGAAACCTATTAATAATCAATACATAATTACGACAACTATTTTTGTACTTGTCCCATAAATTATGATGATTCCTGTGTAACAAAACAAATTACTATAGTCCACTCCATCATTACTGGACTAATCTTTAATATTGCTTTCCAGTTGTTTTTTTTATTCTATCTTTATTGTACATTTCTAAATCAATTATATTTTTACATAATATAGTAATTGTAGCTTTTGATTACATTCATCAATAATAATGTCAAATGTAGTCAATTCCTTTGAGCTGTCACTGTTCTCCACATAAGAATGATTTAACCTTATAACAAACCTCTTCAAAGTCTCTCCTTTTATATAACCACTCTTTATCAAAACTTCTATTTTGTCCTAATAGGATTCTTTATCTACCTACTTCTTGCAGTGGCCACTGCAGGCAAACAAGAGCAGTCAGGAAAAATTTAGAATACCCTCCTTGGCAGATCCTTTGACACCCTCTGGACCCCTAATAGGGATGGAGAGGAACAGCTCCGCTAGACCCTAAAACAATAAAGTTCAAATGTAAGTTCTAAATTCTAATTTTGCTGCTAACTAGTTAATAAACAAAAAATTTAAACCCTACAGTATGGCCACTATAGTGGTATTTATTTTCTTAAGAAATACAAATTGATGATTATTTGAGGCTTATCACCTTCAGCCGTAATTTATGCTATATATTGTACCTCACCTTTCTATTCCTCACCCATAACCTTTAGACTGAAATTTTGCTAGTTTTCAGTCTTGTTGAGTGCTTATGAAAAACACTTTGTTTGCTTGACTTTAAACTCAATGAGCACAATTCAATTGAGCAAATTTAAGTTACTGGAGCCCGTAAGTGAGGCCGTAAATTTATTTGCTATTCCATTGGCGTCTTTTTGTGAGCTACAAACGGTTTACGGATTACGGCTTTGAAAACTCTGTGGTTGTTAAACCCGGAACTTACAACCCATCTAAGCCTTTGATCTTTCAATTCTGCCAGAGTTATGATCGCCAAAATCGCTATTCAATTGCTACAATTCCTCAAGCCCGCAAATGTTTTCACTCCTGTAAATGGCCAATGTAGATGAAAATCCTAGGAAGGACCTGCAAGGGGATTTAACCCATGTCCGAAGCACTGTAAATGCAAATATAAACTCAATACTGCACTGTAAAAGACGGGGAAAGCAATGAAAGACATTACAATTAATTGTACAATAGTCTCAAGCTCGCAAATCGGCAAGAACATTTTAATTTTTTTATGTGTAATTTCGGGGTTATATCGATCTTGGGAATCAAAGAGTTAATATATATCAGGCCACCCACATGGACTAGAACAGTATTGGCATTCATTTTTATTATTTTGTATTTTGTGGTTTTGCGAGTCTGATTGCACATCAGACCCCCAAACGCTAATTGATTGACATGTAACCCAACTCCATGTTTTACTGCCATAATGATGGTGGTCTCATTTACTATTGTCTGTTTTGAAATGGGAGGTTACGGTCTTGCTTGATTGATCCTGTTCCCTCTCTGAACTGCTACGCATGAATGCATGGTTTACGGTTTCCGCAACACTCCCACAGACATACGGGTTGTATACCGCAAGATGCTGGCTTCTAATTGAATCAGGCTCAATAACAGGGCCCTCCATTCTCTTGTAATTTGTTAAGTTTCTTTTGTATCTACCCTGTTTAGCGCTACAGAATATGCTGGCGCATTACAAATAAAGACTGATAATAATAATAATAAATGATGCTAAGTTATGTGATATGACAATTTCTACTCCAAACTGGAGCACAATACACGGATTTTGAAGTCTTGGAATAACAATATAAATAAACAGTACTTGTCTTCAGGGTATAGCAGAAGCTTCCAATAAATCTGTCTAAACTGAGATTCTTGGAGAAGATTATTTTGACAGCAGAGTAACTCTGAAAAAGAAAAAGAAGAAAGCATAAAGCCGAACATAGCGTACTATTTAAAAGCAATGTTTTTTGTTTTAGAAAAGTAAAAATATACACACAAGTAAAATCCTTGTATACAGCATTACTGTTTTGCTATCTTTCTTTTTATCTTTCTTTATAAAAAAAAAAGATCATAATCCCAGGTATCACAGGAAAAAAAGGACAAAAATAGCAAAACACATGACTAAGCTCATTTAGCTTATCACCCCTATTGAGGGCATATGAAAAAAATATTATAACTAAAAAATGGATGATAAACATAAAAATATATATTTTTTGGGTCCTAAAGTTGGCCTCAAGCTATAAGAACATATTTCTTAATCCAATCACATATTATAATTGTCGAACTACGAGACGTTGTCATGCTTTGCATGGTGTGTACGACTTAGGCGATGGGCGTAGCGAGACGAGCCATTAACTCGCACCACTTAGGCGATGAGTGCTGAAGGCTCTCATCGTCTGCGAGCCTCGCGTAGGGAGGTGAGCCGTTGAGGCATTAAAACTTACAGCACTTGGGCGATGAGCACCAAAGGCACTCATTGCCTGTGAGCCTCGCAAAGTGAGGCGAGCAGTGGAGGCAATGAAACGTGCGGGACTTAGCCTCCAAACACTTAGGAAATGTGGGATCACTTTAAGCTGCAAGCACTTGACAACCGCGGGAATTAGAAAAAAAAATACAAAACGCAGGACTTCGAAAAAAAATCAGAGATAGGAAAAATACGAAGTTAACGACCCGCACAAGGCAAAAAACACAAAACACAAATTAAAAAAGAAAAAAAAATACAACAAAAACTTCACACACAGGGGAACAGCCAGGACGTCTAGAAAAATTTAAGCCGATGTTGCAGAGTTTCGCCACTCGAAAATCGGTTAAACAAGAAAAAAAAGGGCGGCCCAAGAAAATGAAAACAAGGCTACACAACCCTGGGCCGCGCAAAACACCGCCAACCGCGTCCTACTTTTACCCAGGAAGTACGAGGTACAAAATACACTATTACAAAGGAAGGTCAATGCTCGCGAACCTCGTAGCACATAGACAAACAACTCTATTTTACAATCATAACTTGCCACTAACAACATTACGCATCTAAAGTAGCGCTTTACACAAATAAACCAACGCTTTGCCCTCGCGCACGCAGCCTATTTCTAATGCATAGTTGGGACATTCATAGCACTATCTCCTCAGGCCAGCAACAGTCCCACTGGACATTATATGATGCAGGACAATAAAAAGAGATTGTTACCTCTTCAGGCTATTGATTGTTACATATATTAATTACAAAAAGGTAAACTATATTAATTTATTATTCAATTAATTCATTAATTAGTATTTAAAAAAATAGAGAGGAGCCAAAGGAAACACGAGGAGAGGCTCGGAAAGGGGCGCCAAAGGTCCTTAAAGTATAAAAAGCTTAACATTGTGTGCCAAACAGCATTACCATGGCTTAAGATTTTATTGACCTTAATTTTTTGACGAGCAAGTCGCTAATATTGTTATAAAACATAGACTTCAGGTAAATGGTAGCTCTGCTATGAAAATTATATTTGCTAGTTATATTAACTAATGTACTCGTTTCAAGATTAAACTTCCTCAGGTTATTTGATATGTCTTACAATTAAATGAATTTCCTTGTTACAGTAATTTTAAGTATCGGATAAGATCCTTTCTTTTGTTCTATAGGAGGGCACCGTGCACCTGATCTAAGCCTTGCTGCCATTCGTGTCTCGGCCCTCCAAACCCACGGGCTCCAGATGGTGCAGCTGCTGAAGACCAGTCACCCCACGCCTAGCCTTTCATCCGATCTTTAGATCATCAACATCAGAGCTCCAGGGGTCATCATCCCAAACCAAGAGACCATCTACGGGTGTTATTTTGAGGAGTTCCCTCAACACTTCACCAAACACCACATTGTCATGGTAAGAATTGCATGTAAAGCTTCTAAGGCTTCAGTTTAGCCCTTTGAGACCATCTGCTGCTCTGGCTTGGAGTCAGTGCTAAATAACCAGACATACATACTTGTGTCTAGGCAGGCGGGGGTGCTTTTTATGAATGGACACTTGCTGTCCTGCTGTATTAAGGTGGTTTCCAAACTTGTGTCTGACCATTTAGTACCACTTCCAAGCTTCTCACACCTTCTCCATGACCTACATGACCTCCTAGCAGGTGGAGAGAAGCAGCTTGGCTCAAGGATGAGAAGCTGATTTTTGAAAGTAAGTTAATATTGAATATTGTTTCTTAAAATCATTGAGTAGGATATTTAGTAATAGATAATCACTTACGAACATTGTTGGTGATTTGCAGTGGTCATTAAAAGGCTGTAGTTTTATGTTCTGAGAGTTTACTGCATATATATATATATATATATATATATATATGTGTGTGTATATTTATATATATGTAGGTACATTGGTTACGTGAGATTATGACGCCAGGTTAATTTGACAAGAAGAAGCATCTCTAGCAGATTGTTAAACAAACAGCTAGAGGTGTATATACACACAGTAATAAAACTACTGCGCGATACATAATAATGTAAATAATCTAAACCTGCGTTGACTTTGTCACCACTTTGAAAGCAATAACTGAATTATTTACACTAGCCGCTGACTGATATGGAAGCCCTGTAAAACTGCAATATCAGGTTTAATAGTCTTGATATCACTGTGGGGAAAAGTACCAGCAGTTTACTGCTGAATATAATCTGTGCAACTTCCTGACACTCGATGAAACTGTCCCCCCAAGTGGGATTTAAAATTAGGCTGCGCCACAGGAAAAATGACAGAAGCCAGTGACAGAAGCGAATGGTTCTTACGCTTTTCAGCGCTGACACCGAATAATAATTAGGAAGATAATCATAACAAGCTGAATGGGAGATGGCAGACGTGTGATTGGTGTCAGGACAGTTTGCAGTACTTGTGCTAGGCAGACAAAAATAGAGAATTCTGGGAGAATCCCCAGCCTAATAAATGAGAAAGTCCCTTAGGCTGTCAGAGCTCATTATATGTTAAATAATAGCTGCTTCCATTCTTCTATCCCAGCAGTCACAGGTCAGATTTACCTGGGATTCCCCCTCATAGAAACAGATTTTCTGCAGCCTGTGCACCAATAGACAATTAGACACAGCAGCAAGGGAGGTCATGTATTACTTGATCAGATCTGCAAATGGAGTCACATGGAATAAAAATGAAAATGTTTTAAAAATAGTTGAGGTTTTTTCTTTAATAATATGATCAATTCTCATTCTTTGACATACTGCCTATATGGGCCCTCGTTCAATTGCAATTTGGCCAATTGAATAGGGCTCTAAATAAGCACATAAAATATATTTTTTAAAGATGTTTTTAGTTAGGAAGCATCTATCCAAAAGCAAGGTTATTACTAACTAAAAACTTCTTATAAATATACTTTGTGCTTATTTAGAGCCCTATTCAACTGGCCAAATCACAATTGAATGAGGGCCATGGACAGTATGCCTTTAAAAAAACAACTTTCAAGTCTAAATCTTCCACTTTCCAACTTCATATCCAAACCTCTTGTTCTTGTATCTCTCCTTTTCTTGAAGATACGTCTCCCCTGAACTTGATTAAATCATTTGATATATTTGTAGGTTTCTGTCATATCACCCTCTCCCTTCTGGCTTTACATGAGTGATTTAAGTTTAATATTTTTTGGAAGCAACAAATAAAATAAAATCTTCAACCTTAAGGAGAGTACAAAGATTCCAAATTATTTAAAACTATATTACAATGCATTTTACATCGAAGTGTATAACTTTGCATTTCTTTCTAGGACTTCCTCTTATATTTGTGCTAAAGACTAAATTACTCCCAAAATGTTTGCACCTGCTCAGTGTGATTGGAAACTGAAATGCATGAGCGGGGCATAGCCCATGGCGATTCCCATTAACTTACATTACACATGAATAAATAAAGACACGTAGCCGTAAGTGGGGTATAAATTAGGCCACAGCCTCTTTATTACACACTTTTTAAGTAAACTTATATTTAAACTTCCCTTAACTTTTTTGGCGTAACCCCTAAGCTATGCTTGCCCACCCCCATCCCTTGTAACTGACCCGGGGACCCCCTTACCCCTCCTTGGGTCCCAATCCACTAAATAACTGTTATAACTGTAACTGAACCATCCAGGGCAAGCATAACCCACCACATGCGCCAACATCTACCCAACACTTTTGCGCACGCCCCTCCCCTGAAGCCAAAAAAACCCCAGCTACACCCCCTGTACAACTCTACCCAACCTGCGCAACTCAACACACATAACCAGCCCACAAGGCATGCTTCTATCATGCTGGATTGTGACCGCCAACTGGAACCTGAAAAACCACGGAGTAGACCCACTTAGAAGGAGGCCAACTTTAGATTTCAGCGCTCCCACCTCCATGTATCAACATAGCCATAGCTATGCCATCCTCCAGCCCCAAATTGAAAATTCTAAGCCCTATTTTGCTTAAGTGCACTCTGTCTGCTATGTAAAATGCTCTAGCATTCTCCACCTCTAATGCCCTGTGTCTAACAGATGTTCCACCCAACTTTTTGATGAACGAAGCAATTATCTTGTTGACCTTCCTACGGCACTTCCCCATGATGGCGTCACCCATGGCCGTGCGCCATTTAAACCGGTGCACCATTTGCGACCAAACCAACACTGTCCTAGGAAAAAGGTAGCGTAACCTACGCAAATCCCTCTTTATACTATCAATAATGCATTTCACGGTCATCCCTCCCAGGTCATTACCACCTGCATGTATTACCAAGATGTCTGGAGTTGTGCCCAACCGTGTGTACTGGACTATATCCGGTAAGACCCCATCCCAGCGCATGCCTCGCTGCCCAAACCATCTGACATGTACCCTATTGGGGTCCAACCCCAACTGCAAGCCGTGCTCCTTCACCGCCGCCGTCCTGCAGGCCCAATAAATGTACGGTGTGGCCCATGATCCAGGCCTGTAAAGGCCGAGCCGTACCTGTAAAAACAGAGAAGAGTCCATAGTACTCTCACCCTTTTCCTAACCTTAACTATTTCTCCAGATATATATATATATTTTTTTTTTTTAAATATATATATATATATATATATATATATATATATTTTTATATCTTTTTTTTTTTTTGACAAAAGAACAATGAAAACATGCAATATTACAACAATACAATCAATGTGTGTATGTCCCTGTTTTAGGGGACGAACAGTGGAGAACGGACAGAAAACAAAACACCCATCTCATTAAAACACAGCTGTCCCTTAAGTGACTGTCTCCCCCTGCACACCTTCTTGACTAATCAAGCTACCTTGGGGGGGGTGGGGGCTTACAATATATCCCAGATACTCCCCGGGGGCCAGTTCCCTGAATCTTTCCAATTGCTGCCTAGAGAGAGCATCCGCTATGTCATTTTCCACCCCAGGAACATGCACCGCTCTGCAGTTGAGGTTATGCCTCAAGCATGTCAGTACGAGCCTGCGCAGCAATGCAACTACCGGGGGGGAGGTAGATGACAAATTGTTAATTGCCATCACTGCAGAAATGTTATCACAATGAAAAGTCACATGTTGGTCACGAAGCAGGCTCCCCCACAAAAGTACTGCTACAGTAATAGGAAACAGCTCAAGGAAAGTCATGTTTTTAACAATGTCGGACTGCAACCAGGAAGCAGGCCTCCGCTCAGCACACCACAGTCCTTGAAAGAAAATTCCAAAACCCACGCTGCCTGCTGCATCGGTAAAAAGGTGAATGTCATGGTTGCCTGTTCTTTTTGCCATAAACAATTACCTCCCATTGAAATCTTCTAGAAAAGCCTTCCAGACTCCCAAATCATCTCTTAATGACCTTGTTATCCTGATGAAATGATGAGGTCGCTTGGCACCGGCTGCAGCCAAGGACAGTCGTCTCGCAAAGACTCTCCCTATCGGAATGATTTTACAGGCAAAGTTGAGCTTTCCTAGTAGTGACTGTATCTCTTTCAGTGTCGCCTTTTCCTGCCCAGCTATGCCAGAAATTACTTTCAACAAATCCTTGACTTTGACTTCTGGGAGGAATGATTCTAATTTAACCGAGTCAAGGGAAATGCCCAAAAACTGTATGACCCTGACCGGTCCCACTGTTTTTTCCCTCGCTAAAGGTATGCCAAATTCCTGTGCGACCCCTTGAAAGCATTTCATAGCGTGTAAGCAGAGACCAAAAGATGGAGCAACTATCAAGAAGTCATCTAGATAATGGATGAGGAACTGCTCAACAACCCAGTGCACAAAGGTGCTAAAAGACTCAAAAGTAGGCACAAGAGATGGAACAACCCATTGGAAGGCACAGATCAACAAAATACTCCCCTTTAAATTTACAGCCAAAGCAGGTGATGCGAAGAAGGGTGCACCGGCAGTAGCCTGAAAGCTGATTCGATGTCAAACTTCGCCAAGAAGGATTCTCGCCCGGACCGTCTAACCAAACTGATGGCCTGGTCAAAAGAGCCGTAATGAACCGAGGACAGCGCCTTATCTATCCCGTCGTTAACCGAGGCCCCCATGGGGTAAGATAGATGATGAATGAGGCGAAAAGACCCGGGTTCTTTTTTGGGCACTACCCCAAGTGGAGAGACTATGAGATCAGGCAGAGGGGGGTTGCAAGTTTGCGAGTTTTCAATTATGTGTCCGTGTCTTGGAAACAAGCACTCTGTGCATTTGATTATATGCTCAAAAACAGGGCCCTCCATTCTTTATAAGGTGTTAAGTTTGTTTTTTGCCATGTACTAAACCCCTGTACAGCGCTACGGAATATGTTGGCGCGATATAAATAAAGATAATAATAATAATAATAATAGGGGGATGTTTGAAAGGGCCGGCCATTCTGCCTAGGCGTACTTCTTTGCTAAGTTTGTTCCCAACTACTAGGATATGCTCCCTTGCCGACTTTAGGTTCTTAGGGCACTTTCCCGCAGAGAACTTATCAGATGGAATTCTAAAACCAAAACTAAAACCATTAAACAAAAGTTGAGCTTCTACAAGGTGCCCTGTCATTCTACCGTAACGTCCAAGACAGGGGGCCTTCCTTGCGACCCTGATCGGTGTCACCCCCTTTTTGAGACCCTTCTGTTCCCCCTTTCTGTAACTGGGTGTGGGTTACTGCATTCGCTACACTCATGCCTGAACCGGCAAGACAAGCCCCACTTACAGCTGCTTTCATTAAATTGAAAACAGTAGCCCTTATTACCCACCTTACCTGATTGGCTAAAGGCCGGTCTCCTGGCCGCCACACAAAAGGGGGCAACTGACCTGGCGGGAGTGACTATACGCATCCATGATCCCATATCTCTATTATCCCAATTCATCTCCCTGTTTACTGCTAATTTTTGTCTAAAATGCTCATCGTATACCCACCAGGCCATGCCCCCATAGGTGGTATGTATATTCTCTATCTCATCCAGGTAGCAAAATAAAGATGAGCAATTCTCCGGGGCCTTTTCCCCTATTATGCTGGCCATGATGACAAAGGCTTGAAGCCAGTTATTAAACGTTTTGGGAACCCTCCTGTACTTCTTCTTTCTCTCTTCCTCTTCCTTTTTTGTTTCGTCCTTTCTCTCCTTGACCTCAAAATAGTTGTCAAGGGGAAGAAGCGAAAACATTTCGATAAATTCCCTTTTCCATATTTTTTCCCTTACTTCTAAAGGAACATGTATGCCGATGGGACCCAGCTGACATAGAGAAGGCCTGACCTTTGCTGTATCTGCTAAGACTAACACCTCGTCCTTTTTGGCATTACTGACCGGCCGTTGTGTAGCGGAAAGTCTGCTATCCCCATCCACCCTGCTCTCTGCATCTCCAGTAGCCGGAGTCGCAGGACCCTCTGACCCTATGACCCAGAGTGGTAAAAGGTCTCCTGGAGGAACCCATGCGCTAGCAATGCTACGAGGCCTACCCTCCAATTGTGCTAAGATGGTTCTAAGGTGAGCAATGACTCCTTGGTATTCTGGTGTAGATGTGGGGAGTGTCTCACCTTGTCTTTGCCATCCCGAGCGGCCAGCAGCTACTGTTGGACCACCCTGCCCTTCCTGACCTCCACTCTGATGAGTTTCGCTGGGTCTCCCGTCACCCTGACCCTGCTCCACTGGACACTCCTCTTGTACCGTTGCCTGGACTTCACCCCGTCTTCCCTGAGACCTGACACCGGAGACACCAGGCCATGCTTGCTGTTCCTGATCGTGCTGATTCTCAGTGTCCACTCGACACAACTCCCCGGCTGGGGTAGGTCCTCCTCTCCTGTGTCGGAGTTCTCTCACTGGGGTATCTGGAATACAATCAATATCCTCATCAGATGTGAACTCGCTAATCCTAGGGTAATCAAGCAAATTCGCAAACTGTCCTGATCCTGATGCCTGTCCTTCAGAAATATAATCAACCTCCTCTTCCTCCTCTACACTCAGATGGTGTGACCTGTGATAAGCTCGCCTGTTGCTCTTCCTCCATGTCATATCTAGAACTGACAGAATGTAACACTGGTGGAGATCTGAATGAAACTGAGGCCTTTGGGACCCGGACCCCAGCCCTACCAACCCTTTTAGCCGCTGCTGCACCCACTTCTCTTCTGGACCTGGCCACCCTGGGCAGATCCTCAGCCAGCCCTACACCTGACAGGCTGGCCCTGGATACCTTGGAAGCCCCCTTTCCCACCCCAGGCTGCCTATCCTGAGCTAATGAAACCCCCCCCCCCCCCCGTTGCCCTACCATAACACCCCTAAGGCTCTTGCCCTTTAAGGGCAGTCTTTGAGAGCCATTGAGCCCCCCCCTGCCCATACTCCCTTCCCCACTAGCTTGCTGGAGGAATAAGGCCACAGGGGTGCCAGTGTCCCTCCCCTAAATGCCCTCCCCCCTCGCAGTGCGCCCCCTACCTCTTGATTCCATGACCTAACCCGGAAGTACTCCCCTGACGAGATCCTAGATATCACCTGAACCTGGAAATCCCGCCAGCAGCCCCGTAGCGTCCTTACGTAACTTCCGGTCCGCCATCTTGGATCAGGCCTTACTTCCGGCCTCTCTTCACCGTAGGTCACGCTGGATGTGTATCCCGATGCCCTTGCCTGGACCCTGGGCTCCTCAGGTGCAGTCCTGGTGGAGATGTTGTGCTCCTCCTCTGCTCCCACCACGCTGGCAGATCCGGCCGCCGCTGCAGGCATAGCAGCATGTCGTGCAGCAGCTGCAGATGGTCCTGGAGAGGCAGATCTTCTTCTCCTGGCAGCAGGTGAGGGGCTAAGGCGCTGTGGTGGGCGGGAGGAGCGAGTGGGTCTCTGTGAAGCCTGACTCTGTGACCCCTGCTGGGCCAGCTGCGAGGCATCACTAGAGCGGTTATTTCTAAGGGGGGCTGCTATATTTATACTCCCAAGTTCCCCATGTGGGGAAAGGGGTTCCCTAACCAAATCTGTAGGCCTTATTGGCCCTCCGATTGGCCCATCCATTGCTCCTATTGAAGGGGGAATTATGGAGGCTAACCATTCTTGTCCCCTGACCTCAGCTCCTCTACCTAACCTGGCTAAAAGGTCACTAATTGCTTGAGAGGTCATTATGCAGCACAGCAGATCCCTATAGTTTGTCACATCGTGCTGCACTAACCTACTCTCTGCTGCTGCCCCCCTTTCAGTGTGCCTACACTCCTCCCCCTTTTGCCACGAGCTGAGCTTACACAACCCCTGTTAACCCCCTATCACCCTTACATTCCCATCTTAGGACTAGCCCAGGTCAAACTTCCACTTTGCTCAACTTTGTGAGGTTGTGGAATTGCAGTACTGCATTATCAGCCTCTATCTCTCCACTTATTACAATCCTTTTGAGCATGTGCTGACCTCCAGGGAGTAATTATCAGTGATGTCTCATTGCCAAAAGGATGGAGTATTCAGAGTACAAGTTTGATCAATGCTCTCAGCACACCTAAGTCCCACCCATACAATTTTTCATATGTTTAATGTAAAGGGCTGAGAAAAAAATCTCCACCTATCTTGCTTGCTACTAATAAAAAACAAACAAATTTTGAATGTATTTATGTGATTTCTCTTAATCTATGTAAAACGTATTTGCTGCCTCTATTTCCTCATCTCAAGGGTATGCTGTACAGTGAGAAAAACTAGATACAATAAACGTGATATTTTTCTGCCAGTGTTCAGATATTTTTCTCCTCCCCAGCATATTTGTGTGACCCTGGTCTGTGCTGAATGGACATTTTATCAACAGCTTTGGAATTGCCCATTCTCTGCTCTGTAAATTCCTTATCAAATGCTATTGCTAGAAGTTTGAATGATTAGCTAATTGATGGGTTCATGGATCTTATTGCATTATTCCTGCAGTGACCTCCTGGACCGTAACGAACCAGAACATCTTTATGTCCATGATTCATGCTGATCCACTTGATATTCATGGCAGAGATACTGGAGTGGCTTGCCAGTTCCTTCTCCAGTGGGCTACAGCATACAGCTACTGGTATTCCTAGGCATTTTTCATCCCAACACTGACCAGACCCAACCCTACATGGCTTCAGGGTGGAGTGACATCTTGGTTCCATGACTTGGAATCAAACTCAGGTTGACAGCAGTGGAAGCACCAAATCCTAACCACTGGAACACCAGGGAACTGAAATGCCTGTACACAGTGCTATTTCTGTATGTAAGATTACTTGACACTTTCAGACTTACTATATACATACACTTTTGATTTTAAATATAGAAAGAGGAAAGGGGTAGCTGCAAGTTAGGTGTGGGGGCACAAATCTGTAGGGCCTATGGCAACATAAAACCTAAATACAACCATGATTAATGCTATTTTTCCTTGCAGTATGAGCAAGTGATCACAAAAGGACATGAAGCTATAGTCCATCATGTCGAGGTGTTCAAGTGTGCAGAAGAATATGAATCAACTAAATAAACTAAATAATACTATTGCATCTTTATTTGGCTTCTTTAACCCTTAAACACTCTGCAAATCGCTTTTTTATGCAGTTTTCTTATTGAAGTCCTGTTTATAAAATTGCATTTTCTGTACATCTCAGAAATTTACTCCTAGCTAGTATATCAGCTGCAATCATTGTATAACTTTTATTATTATTGCAACAGTGTCATAAAAGCCATCAAGGGTCTATTAACCTAGCCTAAATTATTTTTATCAGGAGCTTTGTGACTTTCCATTTCATGTTTTAAAATTCCTCATCAAAGTGCTATTATTGGTGCTTAAGGATTTATAGGGCTGCTATAATAAAACTGCACATTTGGGAAGCATGTAATAATCTAGCAACACTAGTGTAATCCAAGAACATAAAACAGAATTTTTTACTCTTCACGTATAGGGGATTCCATCTTATTTTGTTTCAATACTTACTAACAGTTGAAAACTTGAAGGATGTGCTTATTTTTGACTTTCATCAGTGAAATGAGGGGTGGGAAGGAGAGAAGAGGGAGATGTTGGATCTTTAAGAATGTGATACTTACCCCATTCCCCTCACCTGCCCAGAAATAATGCACCTTGTGCAATAAATTCAAACCATGCTCCCCACTCATACACGTAACCTTTACCAATGTAAAATGGGTGCATCCAAGGTTCAGCAGCGGCATCAAAATGCTTTTTTTCTCTTTAATATAGCTTTATGCATTCTTCCCTGCTTAATATATATATATATATATATATATATATATATATATATATATATATATATATATATATATATATACACATATATACAACGGTCCTTTCCCTGAGAGGCTTTTATTCAGTGACATTTGCATAATCCAGACATACTAATATTCTCCCTGCCAGTCTCCTAGTTTCTGTTAATTACTGCCGCCCCAGGGTGAAGCTCATTAACAGATTTCACTAGAACGCTTCAGACCATGTGGGACGTGTATTTCAATCTCCTAAGGATATTTGGGACATAGACCAAGGATACAGATCGTTCCTGGCTGGCTGGTGGTGCAGGCCTCAAAATGCCAAGAACAACTAGGCCGCAGCACTGAGACACAGCTTGTCCGGTACAGTCTGTGGAATGAGACCAAAACTCACTGGAAAAGTGGCTGATTTTGCTCCCATAACATTAATTTGTCAAATATTCCATGTCATTATTTGCCCATTTTCTAATAAAGGACATATTATGAGTCTCCACCTTTTCATTTATCATCAACTGATAAGTAACCTTCATTAATAATTTTCTTTTCTGATAATTCTTAATTATAATTAAAATTAAATCAATAATTTTGCCTTCAAATATTAGCATATGAAGTTACTGGTTTCCTTACAAAGTTATGGACCTGACAGTAGGCTAACCAATCTTGACCATCTATATTGTATTCAGTTTGAAGATCTTCAAAGTTTATATCACCTTAGCATCCCTATTCAAGAAATATTCTATTCCTCCATGTGTCAAAAGGGTTACACAAAATAGCAGACCCACAGCGGCATATTGTACCAAAGAATTTAACTAAACCCAATAGGCAAACAACATTTCCCCAAGCATATATTCTTACTCACCAAGTATTTAGCTGTAGTGCTTTATACATGAAGTAAGTATACATATTCAGAGCTTTCAGTTGGTTCCATTTCTAAAGTATTTTATATATTTTCTGATTAGACACCCACTGTAGTGAGCCTATTCTACATTAGGAAGACTTAGCACAACACTCAATTTAGGTTGTCAGAGTATTTGCATATTAATTCTTGATTTTATTTTAGTCCAGACAAATTGTCTAAAAGACTTATGAAGAGAATCAGTATTCTTTTTCTTAATTGATAATAGTGAAGTATGCATAACGTATAATAGATGGGCACATACTGTATAAGCATCTTTGTCAGACTAACAAGTCCCAGTAATGATAAAGGGAGCTTACTCTAAGTATCTCTTTATTCTATTATTTCTATTTTTGTATGTAATTATAGTTATATAGCTTAGTAATATCTCATGTCAACACTTTTCCTTCAAATTCCCCTTACCCAAGTTTAGGATATGTATGTACCGCTGTCAATCCTTTTCTAATATCAGTTACGGATCTACCTTTAATAAATCCAGGTGGTCATTATGGATAACAACTTGGATTGAATGTGGAGCCATTGAGCAATCAGTTTAGTAAATAGTTTATAAATTACATTTAGCATTAATATTGGGCCATATGATCCTATATCCTGCCTATCTCCATTTTTTTTGTTGCAAAGACTGTTATATGGGCTTTTGAAAATGTTTTGGGTATAGGTATACTACCATCAATATACCCATTGAAAAGGATAATCAATAGCTATGTATTTTTATCTCCTAAAAGTTTATAATATTCAAAGCGGAATACGTCTGTCCATGGTGTGTTTCCTATCACCATCATTGCATTGTTTAATTTAATTCTCCTTCAGTAAATTTAGGGTTTCATAATTCAAGATGCTTTTTTTGAAATTCTAAGCAGAGTTAACTGTTGCCAATTTTTATTTCAAGATGAATGTCTTTCTAAAAGATAGTGATGTATAAAAATTATAAAATAAGTTTGCGATGTCCTTCAAATTATTTTTTCTCTATTTTGATATTTAATATAAAGTTAATGGTCACCTTAACTACTGAAGTTAGATGCACCATCATTCTAGTTGGTTTGTTTCCAAATCAATACATTCTCATGCATTATCTTGTTTGCATTTTACAAAGCCATGTTGTTTATTATTGTAGGTCTTTCTTTGTAATTTATAGACGCTTTGGTGAGTATATTAAAGGCATACCTAAGTTTCCTGAATTATGAATGCATCTGATAGAGGATAATCAGTAGTGTATGCAAACATTTTCTTGAATTAAAAAATACCAAAATAAACATTTAAACACTCACCTTTGAAGTAAAATGTCTTTTAATTTCTCACAGTTGAAAATCAGGGTTAACACCCTCTCCAACCCCAGGCTAAATTAGCATTAATTTCAAAAATTGTTTTGGCTAATTAGGAGGAAGCAGAGGCTGAAAAATAATTTGTATCGCAATCTGGGGTTGCTGTCTGTGCTGCAAAGCAGCCTGGGATATGTAGTCAGACTCTTATATGAAAATACATAGTACTTTCTAACGTACCAATCTATGCAGCACATTCACACTAGATTACAACTCTGCAGTTTGTCTGTTCCCTGCACCACTGCTGCTGGTGTTTATTTCTCTCTGTTCCTGTCTCCTTGTTGAAAATTTCAGCAGTGATCTCACCAACCATGTGACTGGCAGCACTTCCTTTGGAGGTCACAAACTGAACCCAGATGCTATGCAGCCGGGTACACTGTTATGTAAGCTTTCTAGGGGTGTGCAAACCCACATATCAGTATCCAGCATATAAATATGTAAATCCATTCGACTGTTCAATATAATACATTATACTAATCAGTGGCTGTTCAGTGGCTGTTGAAACCAAGGAAACTTCTGTATATCTAAAGATTTTATGTTATTATTCCTATTCTGTTTATTAATAAAGGCTATTATTTCTCCACAAAAAACAGCTTCAGTTGTTTGCCAAAACAAATTCCTTATATGCTTTAAAAATCCAATGTGATGTGCATTCAGTTTTGAAAATTCATCCCATTTTTATTTGAACTTTATATAAAATGTGTATTTTTAGTCTGTGTTAAAAACATTTAGTTTTTGTAACTAGCTATATTAGTAAATTTGACATTAGACCAAATTGATGAGTGAGTTGTTATTTTCTCTATTCTACAATCTTCAACCAAATTAACCATTTGTGCCACCATTGAAATAAAGTCTCTTCTCTAGCTAGTAGATTTTTAACCAGCCAGATATCAACCAATCTTATGTATTGCATAATTTATTAAAGCAACTAGTTTCCCATTGGTAGACACGTGTAATGTTAATATTAGACATTTTAAGTAAAGAGTCATTAGTCCTATGTAAAATTATATTAGGAGAGATAATGAAATTCTCTACAACTATTAGGGGCAGGTTTAAAAAAAAAGGATATCTTATCAAAAAAATCCAATTGTCCCTCATTTGAAGCATTTGCAAAGGATGAACTGCCAATTTTCAATGTATATTTAAAAAATTATAAATCTACCTTCTTTATTTACTTCAATCTTAGAAATGTTATAATCTTGACCTGTCCTAAACACAATGTGGAGAGGATGGGGGTAGACACACAGGGGAGGGGGGGAAGAGACACAGAGGAGGGGGAGAGACACAGGGGAATGAGAGGGGGAGAGGCACAGATGAGGGGGGAGAGACACAGAGGAGGGGGGGAGAGACAAAGGGGAGTGAGAGGAGGGGGGAGACATAGGGGAGTGAGAGGAGGGGGAGACACAGGGAAGTGAGAGGAGGGGGGGAGAGACACAAAGGAGTGAGAGGAGGGGGAGAGACACAGGGGAGGGAGAGGAGGGGGGAAGAGACACAGTGGTAGGAGAGGAGGGGGCAGACACATAGGGGAGGGAGAGGAGGGGGAGAGACACAGGGGAATAAGAGGAGGGAGAGACACAGGGGAGTGAGAGGAGGGGGAGAGACACAGGGGAGTGAGAGGGGGAGAGACAAAAAGGAGTGAGAGGAGGGGGAAGAGACACAGAGGAGGAGGGGGAGGCACACAGAGGAGGGAGAGGAGGGGGGAAGAGACAAAGGGGTGGGAGAAGAGGGAGATAGACACACAGGGGAGGGAGAGGAGGGGGGAGAGACAAAGGGGAGGGAGATGAGGGGGGAGAGACACAGGGGAGGGAAATGGGGGGGAACATACACAAGGGAGGTGGGAAGAGACATGGGGAAAAGAGACACAGGGGGGGAAAGAGACACGGGGAGGGAGAGGTGGGGAAAGAGATACAGGGTGCAGGAGGGAGAGACACAGGGGAGAGGGGGTAAGAACACAGGGGGGAGAAGGAGACACAAGGGATGGAGAGGAGGGGGGAAATGAGAGGAGGAAGGCGCTCATCGCGAGGCCAGTAAAGTAGAGGGGGAGAGGCTCCCATTGTGTGGCAAACAGCATTGCCAGGATTCACATTTTATTGTCGTCATTTTTTGACGAGCAAGTGTCTAGTTAAAACATATAATAATCATCAATAGTCTGGATTATTGTACAAAAATCATAAGCAAATATACTTTTTTTCTTACTTTTGTCACAAACCAGATATTTCTGAATATTCAATGGAGAATCAAAAAGGAGCCTTCCTTTGTCTGTAAACGCATTCTGGCTGGGTACAGAAGAGAGATGTTTGTGGGTTCATAAAATAATTGTGAGCAATAAGATGCAAATTCTTTACATTTATTGAGAGCTCAGCAGAGCAATCCTGAAACAGTCTCAGGTTAAACCCATCATATAAGACACTCTCCAATCTTATGTAAGCCTTGAATGGCTTAATTTATTTGTCCTGAAACTCAAAAACTTTATTAATACAGTTTTGTTATAAGGTGAACCATCATTTTTACTTATTTCAGCACCCAGTCTATGGGATGTGTCAACCATAACTGGAGCTCTTATAGGATCCATATGCAGTAGTAGGACCAGTCCCATTGGGACAAATGTAATCAACTCAGATACTTTGATCCTCTCTGGTAGACATTTCGAACATAGGTTATTCTCTATCAATCTCTTCTCTGTATCTTCTAGTCTATGTTGGAGGCTCTCATTATTTTGTTTTAAGACCTCAATTTGCTTCTTGTAATTGGACTGATGATCACCCAAATCCGATACTCGCAGTTCCATCTGTAAATCTGTCATTCAGACCTTTAATATCATCCTTTAGAGAGTTTGGGCAATGCCACAAGACCAACATAGAAGTAGCTGATATTCCAGTGTGCACATTTTTTATCCCTAGAGAGACAGGTGTAGAATATTTAACTTGTTTTGAGGTGTCCATATTTTTTTTAGATTTTTAAATTCCTTTTGAGTTCCAGCTTTTTTTCTCTCTTCTCTGTGAGCGTACTCCTGGCATATCTGCTAAAGCTTTAATATATTTACCCATATATATTTCTTTTAATATGTATCAGGCTCTTCTATGCACAAATAATTCCACAAACTCACTAATTTATTATTTATACTTTTAATTCCTTAGAGTCCGTCAGCTTGACCTTAAAATGTCTCTGATCACTTTAGATAAACGTTCAACCTCAAATGGCAAAAACTTCTCAGCAGCAGCTATCCAGCCCTTCATCAGAGATTTACACTGACATTTCCTGCTGTATATCTACACAGAAAGTTGCATAGGCAAAGCATATAGATTGTTTATAATCTTCTTTATCTTGACCAGTTTGGATGAAAGAGGGAGAACAGATAAATGTAAAATAAAGCCAATCAACAGGTTTCAAAAGCCCCAAGTTCCTCAAGGAGTTAACTCTCCCCCTCAAGGAGTTAACTCTCCCCCACTCTACTTGGCTTTCTACCCCAAGAACTGAAACTTCACTATGTTAGATCAGTAAGACCGCACTTTTGTGACAGACTTGCAGTAGATGTTGATTCCAGACCTACAACTTCAGGCTCTCCTCTTCCACCCTTCTCTGCTTCCTTTGTCACTCAGACCGCTTGAGCACCCCAATTGCCACTCTTATCTCTCTGAAGCATCACCTGCTCCCAGCCAAAGCACATCACTGTAGACTGACTGCTACCCCCCCCCCCCACACACACACTCTCTCTAATCTAAGCATCAACACCAGACCACTGACAGAAGAAGTATAGGGTGCACCCCACTAGTGCCTCATACGTCATCTCTAGCACTCTGGATTATCTCCGCCTTTATCCTCCACACCTGCCAGCAGGTCTCCCCACTGTCTTCCCTAAGTAAAAAGCACAGCCATTTTGCGTCTTAAAATATTAGACCTCCAACGTGGCAGTATAGGTTGCTTCTATGTACACGACCAAACTGTTTGGACATGTGGGCAGTAAGATGTTTAGCTCTTGCTCGCTAACTACAATTTTGAAGTGTAGTTCTTCAACATAGTATAGTTGAAATATAAGACGACAGTGATCGTTTATCACTTGACACGGAGAACACGCACTCAGACACAAAGGATTCTGGGACTGTGGGACACACATTTACTTTTAAAGGACTACTGTTGAATGGGCAAACCGGCAGATGTTTCTGACACCCAAACAACAATAGCAATCTGTCAATATCAAAGTATTTTTATTTGATTAGACACTACTTGTGTCTGAAGGATTTCATGCTTATGTCTTCAATACCTCCTGTTGACTAAGTGGGTGTTTTCTTCTAGTTTTTATTATCCATTCAAGAGGTGGGGGATTTGTTGACTGATTGGTGGATACAGATAATATTTCAGCATTGGAAAAAAGACAATTAGAGAATGGTGTTGTAACCACACGCCAATATAGTGTCACTGGGTTAGTTTAGGTACTGTATGTGCCATTAAGTAGATTAAGGAAATCATATGGTATAGTATAGTAACACAAGTAATTATTATGTTATTGTTACCAGACAAGGATGGGCGTAGCATAACCAAATGTGTCATTGTTGCTACTAATACTCATAAGGACGACAAGAGCAAATGTTAAATAACATATTCTTAATTATCAACAGGAGAGGAATAAGATGATATGTCATAATCCAATTATTCAACTAATTAGAGATAAAAGCAATACTTTATCTTAAACCTTAAAATTCAAAGCATTACAGATTAAAATATCAATAATGTATAAAACAATAAAGAGATATATTGTATCAGAGAAACAATATATATAAAGTGAAGATCACAAGAGGAGTGTTTTCTGGAGATATAAGTAATGGGATAATCCCCTATTATTCCTGGCAATGAGACTGGGAACGTTACTTATAAAATTGCCAATAATGCTATTAAAGGTCCTAGGGCCTCATTCAATTGCGATTTGAACAATTGAATAGCATACATAGCATTTTTTTTTTACCAAAGTTTTTAGTTAGTGAATACCTTGCTTTTGGATAGAAGTTCACTAGCTAAAAACATCTATAAAAAAATATGCTCTGTGCTTATATAGAGCCCTATTCAGTTGTCCAAATCGCAATTGAATGAGGCCCCTAGCAGGTCTAAATAACACTCACTTGTGATGATGAGGGAAACAGTTAATGTTATGGACTGCCCATATTCTCAACAGAGTAGCATGTGGTAAGGTACTTGCCAACTCTGATAATATTGATCCTTGGGCATTACAGTCTCTGTTCTTATTCTCTTCTTAATGTTAAGAGCATATTTCTCACACCATTGGATCCCGAAACACAATGTTCTATGCATTGAAAAATCAATCTTTGACGTGATCAAAAATGGGGTAAGATGTGAGGGACTGCAATAATTATATATCAGAGATTGCATAAAAAGATGTTAAAGTAGCCACACAGAAATAAAGTCATTCCTTTAAGCATAATAGTGTCCAATAGAGTAATCCATTATTAGTTCATTTGCCATATTACATTTTCTAATACCTAGGATGACCTTTTGAAATCTGAGAAAATATTTTGCCACTGGTATTACGCTTTTAGCGTTTTCTCTGTCCCGCCTATTGTGTTTGATATTATCGATGTGCTCGCCAAGTCTGTGTTTTATCTCGCGGTTTGACATTTCTAAGTAAAGTAATCCACATGAGCAACTCCTCCCCTCACCCCACAGTCTCAGTAGAGGCAGTTTGCAAATATACTTGCAACCCTTGCTTTGCTCTGCTCTGTAACTACCCCCTTGCTCCTTTAAAGGGAAGAATTACTGTCATGGCAGCTTCCATGTACTAGCAGAGACTGCTGAAAGAGCTTTTATGCTCATAACTTCCATTACTGCTGCTGTTGTTTGTTTGTTTTTTTGCATGTTTTACAAACATCCTTCAACTTTAAATTATACAGACCATAAAAAGGGGTTAATACCTCTTCCTGCGCACCGTCTTCTTTCCATATTTGAAAACACCTTACATATTTATGCAGCAGTTAGGGAATACGTCATGTAAGAAGACGTCTGTAACTGTTGATGCTACCCGAGCGGCGATTAATCTTTTATATATATTCATACCGGGGTGCCTGCCATTCAGCCCTCATCTCAAACACTGCAGCCTCTGTGTTATTGGGACATAACTATTATTTATAATGAAGAATAAAATAAAAATATAAATTATACATACACAGATTCACTAAGCTTTGCAGGGCCACAAAAGCAGATAACTAAAGGCTGCAATGTCTAAAAAAACAGCCATTGCACCCCATGCAAAGCTTAGTGAATCTACCACTAACTGTTTTAGGATTTGAAAATTCGACAGGTAATTGAGAAAAGTTAAAGGTTAAAGGTCAGTGTAGTAGTATGATAAAAGGTTATAGTTAGGTAGGTATTGATAAGAAAAACACTTTATTAACCTATTTCTGTAAATTCAAGCAATGAATTACAATTTTTCAATAATGCCCCCAGGTCATATAAGCTCCATATCACCTCCATCCCCTGACTGAAGTAATATGTTTGGAGTGGAGCCACCCAGGGGGAAGAGATATCTAAATTGCCACAACTGCAGTATGATAGTTGGTGGGGACTATAAAGTGGGTTAGCAACTCAGGTGGCTCTGCTCCCTGCTACTAATGTGTGTTTCAGAGAGTGGTTTTCAATTTGGCAGTTCCCCTTGGTGGGTCCACTCCAGCCACAATACTTTATTCAGGGGTCAGAGAAATCCAGAGCTTATACTGGCTGGTGGGGGAATAGTAAGTCATTGTTTAAATGCACGGTTAGAATTTAAAAGAGGTTTTTTCTTATAAAATCATTACCTAACTATTCTTTAGAGACTCCTCCGTGGGATTGCACGGCTGTACATAAAAGACAACTGAATATTTACATTTTAAACCACTGTGTCCATTATTTATTCTAGCACTTTAGTAAATGTAAAATGTGTTCCATTCAACAAGTTTAAGTTGCGAATATGTAACTCTGAGTGGCCTCTAAGGTGGTGGGAAGCACAAAACAACTGGACTAAACGAAACTGTGATCAAATGTTTTACTTTTTTCATTTTTTTGTAGAACTAAATGGGAAGATTTGCTTAAACACTAATTAATATTGCATAAAAGAGTTCACATATATTATATACAAAAAAAACATTTATACATATATGTATTATACAAAAAAAATGATCACTGGCTTTTTCTTGCTATAAGACCTCATCTTAGAACTCTGCTGCAGTTCGATTGGCTCTTGGACTGGCTCTTGAGTTTTTAACTCAATCAGAATTGGACTCTAGTCTGTTCTAGGTTCCAGTTTGTTCCTATGTCTACTATATTAAGCCCTTCAAGCTGTTCTAGTTTCCAATCTGTGCCCGGGCTCCAGGCTTTTCTCAGTTCCAGGCTATTGTAGGTTCCAGACTGTCCCTGAGTCTACTTTGTTCTACACTATGGTTTGTTCCAGGTTCTAGTCTCTTCTAGGTTGCAGTCTGTCATAGGTCTAATCTGGTCTATGCTCTAGGCCACTCGTTCTAGGACCTTATCTGCTGAACTAAGGGACAAAAAGAGATGTGGAGAACCTGACACTTTAAATTTACCACTACCATTAGTAATGGTTTATTTTTGACACCAACCTGTTGTGAGCACTATCCTGTCCTGAGCACTATCCTGTCATTGGCACCATTCTTTCTTGGGCCTTGTCCTCTCCTGGGCACTGTCCTGGACATTGTCCTCTCCTGGGCACCCTCTTCCCCTGGTCATTGTCCTGTCCTGGGCACTATTCTGACCTTAGCACCATTACATAGTTACATAGGGGCCCTATCCTGTCCTTTGTAGCATCCTGTCCTGGGTTGCTTCCATTTCTGAGCACACTCTTTTCCTGGGCACTATCCTGTCCCGAGCACTATCCTGTCCCTAGTGCTATCCTCTACCGAATGCTATCCTGTCCTTGGCATCATCCCATCCTTGCGCTATCTGCCCTGTCATAATCTTCTGTGGGCAATAATGTTGGTCCTGTCCTTTTCTCAGAAGTATCCTGTCCTGGGCACTAGTCTAGCCCGTGCATGACCCCTTTCTGAGCATGTGTTTGTCCCATGTACTAGTCTCTTCTGGGAGTTGGCCATTTCTGTCCTGGTCACTATCGTGTCCTAGACATGACCCCTTTCTGAGCACATGCTCATCCTGTACATTAGCCTCTATTGGGAGTTGGCCTGACCTGGACACCATTCTTCTTATCCTTTGCAGCCCCACCTTGTCCTCTGAAGCAGAAGAGACATCCACATGAAGCCAGGAAGCTTTAATTATTGAGCAGCTCTGAGCCTCCGTGACTCTCTGAGAGACGAGTTACAGGTGATGATTTAAATAAACCAGAAATTAACCGTACAGGTCTCTAGTTCAGCTTTGAAATGATAATTAACCCAAAACTTCTCTTAAAACTTAATGTGGGAGAAGGAATGGGACTGCAGAGATAATCAACATGATATAAGCCATGGTGCCAGACATACTAAATGGTAGTGCTGGAGAACCTCTCCATTCATATTTGAAACTGCAGAAAGACCAGGTTGTTGTGCTGAGCTAAAAGAGAAAAATTGAAAAAATGTATTTTCAGAGGCAAAAAACATTGCAACAAGCATATTTTTCTCACCTATTTGCAGATTATATTTGCTTCTGCCTATAATCTAAATAAAACCATTTTATTAGAAAAAAAGGAAGTAGTTTGATTTGAATTCACAATTTTCCATATCAAAGTTAAAGGTTTTAACCAAGAGGCACATGTGACTAGCAATGGGTGAGAAAGGACAATATAATTATTATAGAAAATGCACATTTTACTTAGTGAGCCTGGACAGCTTGTATTAATTAATGTCACCTTGTGATGCAGAAAAGATGATTCAGGAACTGATACAAGTAGTCTTAAATCCCTCAATCCCTATAACTCAAATAATTTAGCAGCACTTTCAATAAGGAAAACACATATTCCATATACTTTACTGCTCTCTATCTCACATACAGAGTACAAGAGGATGATGCATATGGGTTCATTACAGTAGCTGACTTTCTCTGTTTTTTTAATTGCAGAAGATCTGTATGTTAAAGAAACCAGTCCAGGTGTAAGTATGAAAACTGCATACAACATATTATTTTACAATTAAGTAACACTGAGCAAGGTAGATGTGATGTACAAGTTAACTACAGCCTTTTCAGCATGTATTCAAACATGTAGAATCATATATAAAAATGTGCTATTGTTTGGATCAGTCTTGAAGCTTCTCAGATGATATTAAAAACAATATTTTGCGCAATGAACGTTACCTCATTCCCTAGGTAGTCTTATAGATTTCCCAGTTTGTAGCTGCAGCTCTTGGTTCCTGTTGTACTTCCGGATAAGGTGGAGATGTAACGTGATGGCTTTAGAGTTGGTGTTACCAAGAAAACACAGTAGTAGCAATCAATGTGGCTGTTCACGTTGCAACTCCACCTCATCCGGGAGGACAGCAGGAACTGAGAGCTGCAGCTACCAACCAATTTACTCTGTATTCTAGCTCCCTCAACTCACTACAATGATGCTTGCTTTTTTTAATTGGCCAATGTATTTATCTACATGGATATGATTGATACATGTAAATAAATATGTACATTAGTTAAACAAGTGGAAGGCAGGGAAATTGAACCTATGACTTAACAATTAAAAAAAATATTTAAAACAGAACACTTACCACTACACCATCATACTCTGTTTTTAAAGTCAGTGCAAATCTATAATACAATGTGTAACAGTTACAGGCTAACTAAGGGCTAAACTAAAATTACAATATCAATCAAAGTCAATTCTTGATCAATTTTAAAAATATAAACACATTTTCCACCATCTAACTGATTGCACAAAGCATGTATGGCAACTTTTATAATCTTTTAACTGATTTGCAGACTACTTTGCAATATACCAACATTCAACTCTCTCATGCCTAGCTTTTTTAATATTAGAAAACCTTCCCAAAAATACCAGAATCTGGGCAATAAAATCCACAAAGGCAATACATGATATTTTATATTAAATTTGAAATGAAGACATTATACAATTTCCATGAACTGCTTTCAGTATATATATCCTCTAGATTTTTTAGCCTCAAGTTTTATTTAAAAACATATATTTTAGATTGAGGGCCATAGATATTGCAACTGCAGAGTGAACACCCATAATCATTTTTCATCCAGCCGGTGTTATATATTAGAAAGTTGTTTTAATATTTAGAAAATATACATTTTTTTAAGCGGCACATGAATACTGATTTTTTTATAGAAATCCAAATCTCAACCGCTACAGTGCCCTAACACATCATAATTACATTTAGTCAGAAGGAGATCCTGACTTTGTTGCAAAGCTGCATTTCCAGAATTAAAAAATATTTTTTTCTCCTTTATAGCACTAATCTTTTCATGCAAATAAAAAAAAAAGCACTTGTAATGTTTAACACCTGAAGCTATGATATGTGTGGTTGCCCTCTGCAAAGTCAACATCTATAATTATTTTCTATTAATTTAGTGTCATGACGTCAAGAAAATGTACATTTGATTCTATAGCATATAATAGTCTTTGCAATATTTGAACAGGCATTGCTATTACTTTCTCCATTCTTACATTGTGTTCCTGCACCGCCAATATCAGAATTTACTCTTTACCTCTTGGGGAAATATCAGTCTTAAAGCCTCCCACATAAGATTAAAAAATAATATTTTGTGCATAGCAAAGTTACCTTAATCCTTAGGTAATCCTTTAGTTCATCTAATTGCTAGCTGAAGCTCTCTGTTCCTGCTCTGGTTTCTCTACGCGTTTCATCCACTATAGGGCTTCTGCAGGAATGTCTGCTAGGCATGGCCTGTGGTATAGTGGTATTTTTTAATTACACATATGTTGATATCGGATTGTTTAATGTCAAATAATGTTAAAATGTCATTATTTTGTAGTGCTTTTTGTGCTATAGTGTCACTTTAAATGCTTCTTGGGGACTCAGCAAGGGTTTGAAAACTACTTGCAAATGGTATTTGATACCAGTAAATCTTTCTTCTGCTTTTTGCAGTTATGGCAGTGCCCCAATTTGCGAGTGAGCCGTAAAATCTTATTATAGTATTTGGGTGTCAGAGTGTCAGGCAATAACTCGTAATTTATTGTCAGTGCAAAAGTCAGTGAATTTTTTTGACTTGCTTTTCGGTTTTGTCTTGAAGTTCACTTGTAGCAGTGAGCCGTAGGAGTTCTCTCACAATGTTTTAGGGATAGGGGTTTAAGATAGCTAGGTAGAATTTTTTGTGCCCCTACGGCACTCATAATCGTTTTTTTCATAGATTAGCATAGGGCTCTATGTTAGCTTGTTACAAATAAACAATAATAATAAAACACTGACAATTGTAGTATTGCTGTGCGTGGTAATCCTGGTGCACCACAGTCACAGCATCCCCGTTATCCTGAAGCTCTCGGGCCTCTCTCCCCTGAACAAATACTGCTTGCACGTGTTGCCCTCTTTTATCCTCTGGGCCATGCTGTATTGTGTGGAGGGTGGCATAGAACTCCTCATTCTCAGGTCTGGTGAATCCCATTTCCCCAAAAAACAAACTGGCTTAGTGGGGTTGTGCTCTGCCCTGCCTGGAACATTGGAGCATTCTCGCCTCATGTGCCTAGGTTGATGACTTCCATAGCATTCAGTTTTCATGCTCCTGGTCACTGGATGAAGACTACTCACTCCTGTGGGTCCAGGGAAAACTCCCCCCGGGCTGGTTGTCTCCTTGCTAGTTAACAGCTAGGGTGAGGGGCTACTGGGTGTGGGGATCCCCCTTTAGTGATGGTAGGGCTGGCAACTCTGGCCACTTAAGAGTTTTAGTAATTCTTGCTAAGAAACTTGAGAGTTTATGCAGCCAGGAGTCACAAAACAGTTGAAATGGTACCCAGCTAGGCAACATGGCTGACTTAATGCATATGAAAAATGGATTAACCACAATGATGGCCTAGCAAATTCCCCACATTATTATAACTGATAATAAGTCCTACTAGAGCCGGTAAGGCCCGCATAGCATAACTTAGAACCTGTGAGCCACACTCTACTGTGTTTGTTACATCAACCATATAGAAAACCATGACGGTAATTATATGCAGATAATGTCCAGCTGTCCATCCAGTTGTGACACCCTCCCTCCCTCAACCTCTCCTACCGCCCCTCTCCCAGAACTCTCACTACTACTACTCCTAGCTTTCCCTGCTCCTCTCCCTCCCTCCTCACTACTCCCTCACTTCCTCTCCCTTTCCTCTATCTCCCCTCCTCTCTCCCCTGCCACTCCTCCTCATATACCCTCTCCCTGCCTTGCACCGCTCCTCTCTTCCTTCCTCTCCCTTGCTCCTCACCTCCCCCTCCTTATCCTCTGCACCCTCTCTCCACTCCTCTCCCTGTGGCACCCTTTCTCTCCTCCTCCCTCCATCATCAATCCCAAAAATAATAGAAGGGTAAATGAAAATAAATTCAGACGTAAGTGCATATGATGAAAAAAAAAAAAAAGTTTTATGTGTTTTTTTAAGTAAGGGTATATATATATATATATATATATATATATATATATATATATATATATATATATATATATATATATGGTAATAATCTATGTGTGTGTGATTTATGTTTATCAGTGTCTATGTGGTTGGTAAGTTTAAGTGTAAAGTATTTTTTTGGTAATGGTAAATAAAATTAAGTAACAACATATTCTGAATCATCTCAAATCTCCTTGTCTCTCCAACTCCAAGGTTGATGAGGAAGCTGTACAAGACAGTCAATGTTGGGGCCCGAGACTCACAGTTTTATTATCTGTACTTGTCAATTACAAGTAAATTGCCATTTGTCATTTTCTATTGGTTCCTATGGCTGTGTCACAGCAAGAAATGAGTTAAAAGTGTGTTGATTGGTGTGAATTTGCGAGTGTCACTAAATCCTGCCCCCTCAAATTTATTGACAAACCTTGTTTTTTTTTCTGTTTTGAGAGAGATATGTCATATTACGAGTGAATGCAACTGAATACATGTGTAACTTTACTGAAAAAAGCTCCCACAGTTGAAATTACGAACCTGGGGCCCAATTCAATTGCAAGCCCGCAACTCGTTCGTTGTAGGCCGTATGTCTGCAGGTGTGTTGTGGGCTCCCGTTCGTCTCTGAATCAAGAACTATTCAATTGCTCAAGGCCGCAAGTTACTGGTAGACTCCGTAAACCATGCACTGGTTCGTAGCAGTTCAGGTCGGGAACATGGTCAATTAAGCAAGCCTGTAATCTCCCATTTTGAATCAGCCAATAGAAAATGAGGCTGTCATTATTAAGGCAGTAAAACATGGAGGTTACATGTCAATCAATTAGGTTCGGGGATCCGATATGCGATCAGACTCGCAAACCAGCAAAATAAAGAATTATGAAAATGAATGCCAATACTGTTCTAGTCCATATGGGTGGCCTAATATGTATTAACTCATTGATACCCGAGATCGATTTAACCCCAAAATGAAACATAAAAATAAATCTTATATAGTGCCGATTTGCCGGCTTGAGGCTGTTGTCAATCATAGCTTTACATTTACAGGGCTACGAATAGGTGTTTAACCCCCTTGCGGGTCCTTTCTAGCACTCGTAGGATTTTCTCCTTCTTTTGCCATTTACGGGTGTGAAAAGATTTGCTTGGGGAAATCGAGCAATTGAATAGCGTTTTGCAATTTTAGCGATCGTAACTCTTGCGAAAGTGAAAGATCAAAGGCTTCGGGGAGGCTGTAAGTTACTAGTTTAAACATGACAATTTTTCTAGGCCATAACTTGTAACCAATTAAGAGCTAGCAAAAAGATGCCAATTGAATAGCAAATTAACTTGCAACCTCACTTACGGGCTACATGCAAAAGCTCAATTGAATCGGGCTCCTGGAATTGAATGACGCCTCAAGTCAATAACACTTTGTGCAGGCAACAGCTCCTGTAAGTCTCCAAATAAAATTAATTACGGAAGTGGAGGAAATCAAGGTCACAACTCCACAAGAATCAAGGCTGGGCTGAATTAACAAAATTGTATTCTCTGCTGTTTAATTTATTGGGTGTCTACTGTCAAGGTTCAACTGCATAGCAGTTACTGTAGTCCCATATTTGCAGCACATAACAGGTATTAAATTAAATACTGTATTATTTTTTTTAGTTTCGTAAAGGACCACTGTGGCCAACAATATATGCAATTATACTTTACTGAGCAGCTCCATTTTGCTTGACCAAGTATGGTAGAGAAGTCACTGGATTTAACCACATCGTTTTTCCCTTTACTCAATAAACCACACCACCTGTGGGTAAATCGCGCCACAGCCACTTTTATTAACAACTGTCAACATGAATGACATCACGAACTACAAAGTTCAGCTGCCAGCACTTGCTGCCAGGCAAGCCCCCCCCCGTGAGAGGTATCCTTTTAACCTACTAACCTTTAGTGGACAGGGCACTTAAGACAAATCCTAACCCAGGTCCCTGGTCTCTCCCCAAATTTGGAGTCTGCCTCTATCGATATGGCAATTAAACAATAATTACCATAGCTGTTTTCTTCTTTACTTTTGAGGTTTGGAGCTTCTGGAGGCAGAGAGGAAACAGGAAGCTGAGGCCAGTCCATAAATCACCTTGTCATAACTGACTCCCCTGAACCACACAATTAAGGGCCCATATGGCCCAAGACTGAACTCTCACAGCCCCTGAACTCAATGACTATTTTGCTCTATCACGGACTACTTTGTTATGACGGTAAAAACCTGTGTAATGTTAGGCCTCAGGTTCTGATCCGGTACCCGGTTCCCCAAAGAGCATGGTCTGTGAGTATTCAGGCCAACTAAGAATCACAGTGCAGGCTTGCCAAAAAACATTGGTAACGCAATGTTAAAACTGCGGCCTTGCAAAGTGAGCCCGCTGCAACTGTGGCCCTCGCAAAGCGACGGCCGCGGATTTGGCCAGGCAAGGAGCACCAATGGCGCTCCTTGCGCTGGTGGAGATGAGCCCCATAGCCTCTCATCCCTACAACCCTGCATGACTTTGGCAGGGAGCACCAAAGGCGGTCACTGCGCTGGTAGAGATGAGCGCCATAGGCGCTCATCCCTATGACCCTGCACAACTTAAGCTTCATACCTAGGACCCGCGGGACTCCAGATCAACAGAAAACTCAAATACACAATTCACAGTGCGAGACCCGTAGCACTTTGAAAAAATCGGCTTCAAAAATTACGGCCCGTAACACTTTGAAAAGGAAACCGGCACTTGCAAAAAAAAATTTTAAAACACGAAAAACACACACAAAAAAAAAACATACAAAAAACATCACACACACAGCTTGGGGGGACAGCCAGGACATCTGGGATTGAGGTTGCACGCAAATTTAAGTCGAATTTGCAGAGTTTCGCCACTCGAATATCGCCTACACAAGAAAAAAATGGCCGCCCCAAAAAATGAAAAAGAGGCAACCCGACCCCTAAGCATGCAAAACACTGCCAGGCACATACGACTTTTACCCAGGAACGTACGAGGTACAAAATACACTATTACAAACTATGCTAACAAATACACAATATTTAAATATATATATAAAAAATAAAAGTACCAGAGAAGAGGCTCTCAATGAGCTCAGCGCGGGCTCCCACTGAACGCACAGGGTGCTCACAGAACTAAAAGTACACCAAGGGAGAGACCCGCAATGAGCGCCAAAGATGCTCAGCGCAAGGCTTGCAATGAGCGTCGAAGGTACTCAGAGGACCAAAAGCCTAACATTGTGTGGCAAACAGCATTACCTGCCTTACAATTTTATTGCCGTCATTTTTTGACGGGCAAGTTGCTAGTTGTTTATATAATGGTTAGTGTTCAGGTTGTGGTTAGGACCTGACACTGTAATGCCAAGCCCCTTTAAAAGTTACAGATGTATCTAGTAATGCTATAATGTTTACAATAGTAATATGATTTGGTAGGATGATTTGGGTCATTGTATAAAGGTTAAAAAATGTATTTGCGCTCAGAAGTAGGGCCTAGGTCATAATATTATAATTCACTTCAGAGGTTACAGGGCAAAGATAGTTCTGGCAGAGAGGGCACTAAGAGGGAAATATGGGTTAATACATTAAGCAGAAACTTCTAGTGCTAATATAAAATTGGGGAAAGTATTTATTATGTGTGTCTCATTAATCTTGTTTATATCACATTGTATGATATTCACTGTATGATGCTGATAGAGGTCAACAATGGTTTATATGATATGTTAAGTATTATTGTCAAGAGTGAACGAACAGAGATAGAGAGTGTTAATAAGACATGAGGAAACACAATGAGGGAACCCCCCTCTAACCTACTGACAACTGAAACATACCAATTCAATTATCTCAGGGGGTGGAGGAAGGCATGTAGGTGTATTCTTTTGTGCTGTTTTAAAATATCTGTGTAAGAAGAATAAAGTCAGTCTGTGTGCTGCACTAAGAAAAGGTGCATGGTTATTTCTTATATGATGTAAAATCCTAATTAAAGGATCTGATTTTCCTGCTACTCCATGAATGATGTGCGTGAACTGGCATGTGTGCTCTTGTAATTTCCTGACTTCCTGCAAAATGGTTCTGAGGCATGCTGGGCACTGGGAGATTGAACACAAAAGTCACAACCTGGAAATTGCTCCTGTAAGCTAAAGTAGGAGAGTCTTAGGGTGCATGTGGCTCCTCATCTCTGGGTCGTGACACACCTCTCCGCTCCTCCTTCCTCACTCCACCTCCTTGCTCCCCCTCCCACCTTAGCACATGCCCTTTCTGGTCATTCTGTCTTCTAGGGGCTGCTTTCTTCTTGTTGATATAAAACTTTCTTATATAAAGGTCAGAATTTCTACATTGAAAGAATATTTATGGCAGCATATTATTTACATAAGAAAAAGTTGTTTACATGAAGAGAATTGTTAAATAGGTTTTAATATTATATACAGTAAAGTTACAGACTGGGGATTTCTTTACTCCTCCTCTTTCATTGATCTGTTAAATGTTCAAAGTGGGAGCAAGCCTTGTGAATTTTCACAGTTTTGTACAGTGTTGGCATAGGCATATTTAGAATTTACTATGCCTTAGGCCACTAAGGTTTATGTACATATCTTTCCCCTTTCTATATCTCAAATCATAAGTTTATATGTGTTTATGTTTATACTGTATATGGTATACCAAACAGTGCCAGATACACTTACAGCCAGGGATATCACTGCATACAGACATTTCTGTGCAAATTTCAATGCACTTCACTGCATCTTCAGGCAGCCTGCTGTCCTCCGAGAATGTGCTGCCGTAGGCCTGGGTCTCATGGGCCAAAGCAGAAACACACCACTGAGTGCTGGGCAAATCTGTCCTACGAGGGCCACCGACAGTCCAGGATTTTAATATCTCTTTGCTAAAGCCCAGCTGGATAAATCAGAATGAATGCAACCGAGTAACTCACGATCCTTATGGGACCATGATGCCCACCACTGGCTTTGAATGATGAGCAACCTTTTGAAGTAACTAGGCAAATAATGCTAACTGATTAGAATCACTTGACAAAAACTATATCTATATTTTGTTTAAATTACTCTGAATGTGAATGTTCATAATATTGATATTTAGCACTGAATTTTCTCATTGGCGGAATGTGATGTACAGCATTAATATAGTTTTGTAAAGTTCAGATTACTCATGCAATATAATATGTGAGTTCTCCACCTCGTAAAACCGAACTTGGACTTGTGCCCTTTGCATTCCCAGGGGGATGTGCTTATAACAAGATGCTCTTACAACACAGAAGACAGGAGCCGCGTTACTGTGGTAAGAGTTCACTTAATGCAAGTGTTCGAGAGGCTTTCTGGATATCTCTGGGGCCCTTTAATACGCTCGCTGTGTGTATTACATAAAGCTTTCCCGTTATGTGTCAGATGTAAATACCCATCTGTAGGTACTCCATTACCTCTCAGCGCATGCACATTAACCCTATCATAACCAGTATAAAATAGGCCTATATACTGTTCATAATACTACCATATATTGCACTGTTGGATTCAAGTGATTCAATATGGCATAATTTAATACTGCAGATAATGATAAGTACTTTATCAATAGGATATAATTAAAAATAATAATTTTCCTGCAGTAAACTAACAGTGAAGTTTGACATTCTCGGTCTTTCTGTACCAACCACAAACCCAGGGATTAAACATGTTCAGGGTGCAGAAAACAATGGATCCAGCGCAACAGCAATGAATGACATTGATCTCTTATTGTCAAATGTTATTTTACTGGTTTTACTAATCTATGCCAAACACACAAGCTATACTTGTAAATGCAGTACAGTGATAATTTAAATAAGATAAATTAAATAATTTCAAAAAATGTACACTCTTACTTGCAAGAAATCGTCAGAGTAACAGTTTCTCAGATTATCTCATTTTCTTGCCTGTATACTGCAATGCACGCTGCCATATTGCACAACTGTGACCAGTAGCACTGTATTTTATGTGCTAGGGACACTCCCACAGGGGAGGGGATTCACTAGTACATGCTGTGCGATAGCAAACAATGACATGCTGTGTGTTAGATTCTGCAACATAATATCCCCTCCTCCATGGAAGTGTCCTTATTTCCCAAAATGCAGTGCTACAGGTCACAGGTGTGCAAGATGGCAGCGAGCGGGAGAAATGGGGAGGTTCCAAAAGCTTTCACTCTGTGGATCTTTTGTAAGTAAGTGAGAGTAATGATGATGGGCATTTATATTTCTGCAAGAGCAAAGCTTGAATTTATTATGGGAGAAGTGGGTAGGTATCTAATTAAATGAGATGAAATTGCAAATCTCTCTGCCCTTTCCTTCTACCCTTCTTCTTCCATCTATACATTCAATAATCACACCCCTCAGTCTTCCATATATCAGGAACTGAGGAAATCAGACAAGCTGAAACTTTTATAAATAAAAAAAATATTAAAAAATTCGACTTTTTAAAAAATGTTTTTATGTTCCTGACTTACACATCTGCTAATGACTGTCACATCCATTTTTTTCTTGACCTTCAGGTAACAGTATGTTATGACTTATCAAGAAACATTATGTTAAAAAAATGCATAAACATGATAAACAGGTCATCACATGCTGTCACCATTAAAAGCCCTTTAAAAAAGATGAGCTGGGAATTAATGATTATGTTATGTAATTTTTCTCACTGAAGCGTTGAAATGCATCTGGAAAAAAGTGTTTTCCTTTTATAAACTGCTGATATATTAATAGTGTTAAAATCATTTGTAGTTAAAGGTAATTGAATACACGTATACACCCCTTAATCAACTGTATGCCCAATGAACTGCATTAGGATCAGTGGTGCAGGCTGAGTGAGGAAGTATGCATGTACTATATTAGTTATATTGTTACTTTTCACCATTGTTTCCCAACAGTTTTCTTCTTTAACACTAATATCATTTAAGACACAAAAAAATAATAAATAAAGGGTGCTCAGTAAGAGAATGAGCTAACCTTAATAGGTTAGTTCGAATGGCCATGATAACCCATTCTGAGAGCAGCCTTTTTTAGCTTACTTGTGCCCTTCACAGGGAGAAATATCCTGTAGTATATCAGTCTGGTCTCACAGTGAGTGAGGAAAGTGAGGAGTCCCTATCACCCTTAGGGAGACTAAGGCCCCTATTCAATTGCAAGCCTGCAGATTGCGTCCTACAGGCCGTATCTCTGCGGGCTTGAGATTTGCTACAATTACAGAGCGATTCAATTGAACAAGCCCGTAATTTACAGCCCGAAAGCCGAAACTGTAAACCATGCACTTGTAAGTAGCATTTCAGGGCATGATCATGATCAATTAAGCAAGGCTGTAACTATTGATTTAGAAACAGCCAATAGTAAATGTGACTGTCATCATTACGTCAGTAAAACATGGAGGTTACACATCAATCAGTTAGCGCTTAGAGGTCTGATATGCGATCAGACTCGCAATTCTGCAATGTACAAAATATTAGACATGAATGGCGATACTGTTTTAGTCTATGTGGGTGGCCTAGAAATGTATTAACTCATTGATTCCCGAGATTGATATGACACTAAAATGAAACATAAAAAAAAAAATTTGGATTGCAGATTTGCGAGCTTGAGACTGTTGTGCAATTCATTCTAATGTCTTACATTGCTTTCCCTGTCTTTAAAAGTGTAGTATTAATTGTTTAATTGCATTTACAGTGCTACGATATAAAAATATGGCAGGTGAAGCTTCAATACGATTGAACTCTGAACTCACGGATCCTGCTCTGCACCATCAGGTAGAGAAGTGAAAATCAAGTGGCGATGCTCTTAAAATGTTGTCATTTAAAATTCATGTAGCTGTTTTAAGTGTTAGCTTTAAAGATTTGGAAATGTTTACTTTATCTGAAGTTCAGCAGCACTCAGGCCTTGAAGAGATCATAAAAATACAATCTTCCTCTAAATAGGTACATACTTTCTTTATTGCAATTATACATTTCATCTTGTTTTGTTTGATATTAGCATGACTAAAGAAGACAAAGTGAATGCTTATGTTAGGTAAGAGAGGGCATGCACATTTGCAGGTACTTGTGAGGACAGGATGAATGTATCTGCAGTTATTCAGCTCAGTGCACAACTTATCATCCTCTTTATAATGTTATCTCAAATGTGGACCTTGGAGGCAACCAGCTGGTCCACAGAGCCACTGATCTAGAGCAGCGCTTATAAATTCTATGGACACTTACCATTAAGTTTATTTGGCAGGTAAGATGCCCCCATGCCATGCTACAGTTAATGAGGTCCTCAGAGATGCCATCATCCAATAACAAGTGATCTCCTTTCAGGTTCAGCAGTGATGACACCGACTCATGTCCTGAATCTGCTGCCCATTCTCCTGTCACCGAGCAGTTCAATGAGGTCCAGTGGAATTCATTCAGTAGCCAAGCCCTGAATTCTCTGTATGACTTTGCGCCAATCTCCATGCACTGTAACAAGTCTTCTGCCGTCCGATTCCCTGTAAGTATAAACATGGGGCATGTGCTCAGTGGCCAAAACAGCTAAACCCCATGGTTCAGACATTAAACTACAGTGTGAGATCCTAACCAAACACTAAAGATAACCAGTTTATGTCTGTAAGTGCACTTGACCCAATAAATATATATGCACATTATCCAATAGCTATAAGTGCTGTGAGGTCCATCGTTGTGCTCATACAATATGTTTTAATTTGTTTATTTAATAAAGGTTTATCAATAAAATTAATATTTGAAGATGAGCACGTTCAATGTAACTTTCAAAAGTATATTTCAACTCTAGTGTTTGACTTTAGCAGATCCGCTTCTCTCTACCCACATCAAGTATCTGCCCAGGAGGCTGTCCTGTTAGGAATTATATTTGCTTCCTTAACTATAGTGGCTCTGCAGGCAAACAGAAAATGATTTAGGCAACCTCCTGTGCAGATCCTCTACACACACAAGTAATTTCCTCTTTATCACGTGTAGTTCTTCAAACTACTATAGTGGTCCTTTAAAGGAGCACTGCATGATGAAAATATTGTTAGTTGAGAGTAACAAAAAATAAGAAAAAGAGTTGTAACTTGTAGGAAGGCCTAGGTGAAGAGCATTTAGATCTCTCTTGTGTTTAGGTATGTGTCTGTGTGTTTTATATATATATATATATATATATATTTATATATATATATATATATATATATATATATATATATATATATACTAGCGACTTGAAAAAATTACGGTCAATAAAACTTGAAGCCATTGTAATGCTGTTTGTCACACAATGTTAAGCTTTTTATACTCTAAGGACCTTCAGCGCTCATTGTGAGCCTCTCCTCGCATGTCCTTTGGCTCCTCTCTATATTTTTTGAAATACTAATAATGAATTCATTGAATAATAAATTAATATAGTTTACCTTTTTCTAATAAAATATGTTACAATCAATAGCCTGAAGAGGTTACAATCTCTTTTTGTTGTCCTGCAGCGTATAATGTCCAGTGGGACTGTTGCTGGCCTGAGGAGATAGTTTTATGAATGTCCCAACTGTGTATTAGAAATTGGCTTTGTGCGTGAGGGCAAACCGTTGGTTTATTTGTGTAAAGCGCTAGTTTAGATGCGGAATGTTGTTAGTAGCAAGTTAGTGTTGCAACATGGCGTTGTTTGTCTATGTGCTACGCGGTTCGCGAGCATTTGCCGTCCTTTGTAATAGTATATTTTGTACGTCGTACGTTCCTGGGTGAAAGTGGTAAGCGGTTGGCAGTGTTTTGCGCGGTCCAGGGTCGTGTAGCCCTGTTTTCATTTTTTTGGCCGCCATTTTGTTTTTTGCTTAGCCGATTTTCGAGTGGTGAAACTCAGCAAAATCGACTCTTTGCAGGCTGCAAATGCGGACCATCGCGAAGCTCTACGGCGCCTCACAACCCCTTACAAACTCCCACACAAGCAGGAGTTTTAAAAAACAAACACGCAATGAGTAACTACGGACTTACACAAAAAAATATGAGCCGAAGGACTTAAAAAAAATAAATTTGCGGACTTACACAAAAACAATTACGACCCTCGAGACTTAGAAAAAATCCATTACGGACTCGCAACAATACGACCTTAACGGACAACCCGCACACAGCGGCAAACATTAAAAAACACAAAAAAACACACAAAAATAAAATAAAAACCTTACCCACACCAAGGGGGGACACCCAGGACCTCTGCAACATTGCTTAAACCTCAAATTCGGTCAAATTTACAAAGTTTAGACACTCGAAAATCCCCTAAGCAAGAGAAAAAATGAGCGCCGAAAAAAACAAAAACGAGGCTACACTACCCCTAAAGCCGCTAAATACCACAAAGCAAATACGGCTTTTACAAAAACGTACGACCTACAACATACACCATAAGCAAGGACGCTTCATCATACAAACTCCCCTAAACATACACATTCACCGCCATTTTACAACACTAATTTACACAATGCAGAAGTATCCAGATATACTAACGGCTTCCCCTCGCGCACGCAGCCTATTTACACTACACACTTAACACATTCCTGACACTTACACCTCAGCTCCACAACAGTGGAACCCTACATTTGTATGCTGCAGGAACATCAAAACAGATTGTCAGCTCTTCAGCACAATGCTTCCTGCATATATTACTTACAAATAGGTAAAGTATATTAATTTATTACTTTATTACTTATTTAATTAGCATAAAAAAATACATATACACAAAAAAACAAAAAAACAATACTATCGCAATTAACGCAAAAGCCATTCACTGAGCGCCTCACAACGATCGCCAACGCTGCTCATAGCACACAAACTACACCAGGGGACAGCCTTGCAATAAGCGCAAAAAACAGATCAGGGACGACCTTTCAATGACAGCAAAAGCGCCACTGCTAAAAAAAAAAAATACAACAACCAAGAGGTCGCGCCGAGCCACGCGATGAGCACCAAAGCAGCTCAGCGCGAGGCTCCCAATGAGCGCCGAAGGATCTCAGACCACCCAAAAAATTTATGGCAACAGCATTACCTGCCTTACAATTTTATTGCTGTCATTTTTTGACGGGAAAGCCGCTAGTTATATATCTACCGTATATACTCAAGTATAAGCCAAGTTTTTCAGCCATTTTTTTAAGGCTGAAAAAGGCCCCCTCGGCTTATACTCGAGTCCTCCTCTGTCTCTTTCCCCCCTCTCCCTCTCCTGTGTCTCTTTCCCCCCCTCTCCCTTGTGTCTCTTTCCCTCCCCCTCCCTTATCATCCTCCTCATCCTCCCTCCTCAACCCCTCTCCTCATCCTCAACCCCCCTCCTCATCCTGAACCCCCCTCCTAATCCTCAACCCCCTTCCTCAACCTCCCTCCTCAACCCCCCTCCTCAACCATGAGGAGGGGGATTGAGGAGGGAGATTGAGGAGGGGGGTTGAGGAGGGGGGTTGAGGATGGAGGTTGAGGAGGGGGGATGAGGAGGGGGGTTGAGGAGAGAGGTTGAGGAGGTGGTTGAGGATGAGGAGGGTGGTTGAGGAGGGAGGTTGAGGAAGGGGGTTGAGAAGGGAGGATGAAGAGGGGGGTTGAGGAGGGGGATTGAGGAGGGAGGATGAGGAGGGTGGTTGAGGAGAGAGGATGAGGAGGGGGTTGAGGATGAGGAGGGGGGTTGAGGAGGGGGGTTGAGGATGAGGATGGGGGTTGAGTAGGGGGGTTGAGGAGGGAGGATGAGAAGGGAGGTTGAGGAGGGGGTTGAGGAGGGGGGTTGAGGATAAGGAGGGGAGTTGAGGAGGGGGATTAAGGAGGGGGGATGAGGAGGGGGATTGAGGAGGGAGATTGAGGAGGAGGGTTGAGGAGGGGGTTGAGGAGGGGGGTTGAGGATAAGGAGGGGAGTTGAGGAGGGGGATTGAGGTTGAGGAGGGGGGTTGAGGATGAGGAGGGGGGTTGAGGATGAGGAGGGGGGTTGAGGAGGGGGTTGAGGAGGGGGGGGTGAGGAGAGAGGTTGAGGAGGGGGTTGAGGATGAGGAGGGGATTGAGGAGGGGGATGAAGGATGGAGGTTGAGGAGGGGGTTGAGGAGATAGGTTGAGGAGGGGGTTGAGGATAAGGAGGGGGGTTAAGGAGAGGGGTTGAGGAGAGAGGTTGAGAGGGGTGTTATGGATGAGGTGGGAGGTTGAAGAGGGGGGTTGAGGAGGGAGGTGGAGGAGGGAGGTTGAGGAGGAAGGATGAGGAGGGAGGATGAGGAGGGGGGTTGAGGAGGTGGTTGAGGATGAGGAGGGGGGTTGAGGAGGGGGGTTGAGGAGGGAGGTTGAGGAGGGAGGTTGAGAAGGGGGGTTGAGGAGGGAGGATGAAGAGGGGGGTTGAGGTTGAGGAGGGGGGTTGAGTAGGGAGGATGAGGAGGGGGGTTGAGGAGTGAGGTTGAGGAGGGTGTTGAGGATGAGGTGGGGGGTTGAGGAGAGGGGTTGAGGATGGTGAGGGGGATTGAGGAGGGGGGTTGAGGATGAGGAGGGGGGTTGAGGAGGGAGGTTGAGGAGGGAGGATGAGAAGGGGGTTGAGGAGGGAGGATGAGGAGGGGGGTGGAGGAGGGAGGGGGGTTAAGGAGAGGGGTTGAGGAGAGAGGTTGAGAGGGGTGTTATGGATGAGGTGGGAGGTTGAAGAGGGGGGTTGAGGAGGGAGGTGGAGGAGGGAGGTTGAGGAGGAAGGATGAGGAGGGAGGATGAGGAGGGGGGTTGAGGAGGTGGTTGAGGATGAGGAGGCGGGTTGAGGAGGGGGGTTGAGGAGGGAGGTTGAGGAGGGAGGTTGAGAAGGGGGGTTGAGGAGGGAGGATGAAGAGGGGGGTTGAGGTTGAGGCGTGGGGTTGAGGAGGGGGGATGAGGAGGGGGGTTGAGGAGGGAGGTTGAGGAGGGGGGTTGAGGATAATGAGGGAAGTTGAGGAGGGGGATTGAGGTTAAAGGGGTGGGGTTGAGGATGAAGAGGGGGGTTGAGGAGGGAGGTTGAGGAGGGGGGTTGAAAAGTGGGGTTGAGGAGGGGGTTGAGGAGAGATGTTGAGAAGGGGGTTGAGGATGAGGAGGGGATTGAGGAAGGAGGGTTTGAGGAGGGAGGTTGAGGAGGGGGGTTGAGGAGAGAGGTTGAGGAGGGGTGTTGAGGATGAGGAGGGAGGTTGAAGAGGTGGGTTGAGGAGGGAGGTTGAGGAGGGGGGTTGAAGATGAGGAGGGGGGAAGAGCACAGGGGAGGGAGAGGTGGGGAAGAGACACAGGGGAGGGAGGGGGGGAGAGACACAGGGGAGGGAGAGGGGGAAGAGACACAGGGGAGAGAGAGGGGGGACACAAGAAAGGGGCACAGAGGGCACACAAGAGGGGGACACAGAGGGCACAAGAAGGACACAGGGGGCAGCACATTTCCCACCCTCGGCTTATACTCGAGTCACTAAGGACCCTGCACCACTGGTAGGTCCGTCCCTGTAACATACTTCACAACTACCTGAGGTTTGAGGTTTTTTGACAGCCTACTCTGTGTCCTTTATAATAAACAATTTTGTGACCTACTCAGTGACTTCACAGGTAGGTGCCCTGCTTCTCCTCCTCTTACCCCACATGTATCTAATGCAGAGACTCAGAAAGTGATCCCTGTACACTGTGCAATGCTATACTGCATTTAACTCCCATTTACCTTTCAACAACTTATTGTTTTCACTCCTGGAGCTGGGTGAAGTGTTTTCCCACGAGGAAGGAACAAATAATGTTTTAAGGATAAACACAGCTAATGTACTCACCACCCCCGCTGCAAGTGAGAGAATAAACACAAGATCCGCTCACTCTGCAGTGGGGGTGGAGAGTTTTGAGATCAGAATACAGAATTTGTCTTAGAATACAGAAAAAAGTATTTTCCACTACGGTAAAACTGAGCCATGTATATTACTGCCTGTAATTTATTACGTTTTATATGCAATTATGCTGCTGTGGAATCTACCACTTTGCTTTCTGATGATAAACTTCATTAGGAGGGAGGATATTCTGAATGCACTGTCAATGCTTTAAAGGCATCTACGTTTCCTGGTTTATGAGTGCAACTGATAGGGAAGAATCAGTAATGTATTTAAAAACTTACCTTAAAGTTAGCGAAATGTCTTGTAGTTCATGACAGTTGAAAATTAGAGTAACCCCCCCCCCAAATCCAGGATAAATTAGCATAAAATTCATAATTTATGTTGGCCCATCAGGAGGAACCTCAGGCAGCTGAAACATTTGTATCAAACTCCTGTTTGTCCTGTAAAGCAGCCTGGGATATGTAATGTGGCACAATGATAGAAGGTGATATGTATTTTCATAGAAGAGTTTCTCTGTGCAGCACATTCACATTTGATTACCACCCCTGCTGGTTGTCCATTCCCTGCATCAACTACTGCGGCTTGTGTTTTTTCCTTCCTCTCTCTGCTTGGTAGAGCTAAGCAGCAGCAAAGTCTACTTGTGTCATTACCATCCCTGCAGTTGTCCATTCCTGTATCAACTACTACTGCAAGTTTTGTTTTTCTCTCTTTCTCTCTACTTACCTCACTCGCTCTGGTGACACCTGCAGGTCTCTCTCACACACAGCAGCTCTGTTTGTGCTGATGTCTGGTGGGGGGTGGGGCCCAACAGCACAGCAGACACAGGAAGCAGCCGGGCAGGTCCGGGATGACATCAGTGATCTCCTATTGGCCGAGGAAGACACAGCAGGTGAATAATGGGTTAAATTTGGTCCCCAAATGCACCATGCTGATTTCGAGGAGGACCAGGTGCCTGTGTAGGCACCCCATAAAAAATTATACCTGTAGATTTCACCTCTTATTTCGTGAGCTAATACATGATTTGATGCACGCTTTTCATTTTAATAGAACCTCAATATTTATGTGCATGACTAATGTAAATCTAATAGGAACATAATAGGAATAATAGGAAATACATACTAATGTAATAGAAATGGTGGAGAATATACTTGATCAGTGATTACTGAAAATCGTAAACTATAACAATACATGTCTTGTTTATATAAGCTAGAGACAGTACTGGAGGTAAAGAGACAAATATGGGAAATAAAATAGATGGTCAGGGCAAAGGGGTATGAGACTGATATAGATAGAGAGGAGAACAAAGGGGACGGGGGGGGGGGAGAAACAGCAGAAGGGGTGAGAGACAGACACGTGAATAGGAATGTCAGAGATAGACACACAAGAACAGGGATTGCAGAGACAGACACACACGGATATGGATGTCAGAGACAGACACACAACAATAGGGATTGCACTATATATATATATATATATATATATATATATATATAGTGTAAGTAAATAGTACATATGTGTTTACATTTGAATGTCTAGAACAAGTTAAAAACCTGATTCCAAGAAAAAACAGTTATTACACTGCATTCTGGGAAGCTGTGCTGGGACAGGCAAATGCGCCCACAAATGCCTCGCTCTTCAATCCATAGCCATTATCAAACATGGCTTCCTTTAATCTTATGCCTGCTGGATTACACAGCTTTAATGCAAAGCCAAGGTTGGATTTTACACAAGCCGAGAATCCTATCCATGTACATCTGTTTCAAGCTTACTGGCTATCATCAGCATCGAGCGGGATCTCAGCTTGTGTTGTGGACTTTATGAGTATATATATATATATATATATATATATATATATAAAGCCATTATCAAGGCTAGCTCATCATGTACCCAAAGACAGAATATATCCAGTATATAATGCAGTCTACTTTATTCAATTATATTTTATGCCAGCAGCAATCTCACTTCCTGGCAAATAGACGGGGAAGAAGTGGAGGCAGTGACATCGTTTATTTTCCTGGAATCCAAGATCTCTCCAGTCTCTGTAGTCATGAAAACTTTTGCTTCTGGTGAGAAAAGCTTTGGCAAGCTTGGACAAGCTAGTAAAAAGTAAATATATTAAACTACCAAAAAAGGTCTGCATAGTTCAATCTATGGCATTCCCAGTAGTAACATACAGATGTGAGAGCTGGACTATAAAGAAGTCTGAGCGCCATAGTATTGACGCCTTTTAATTAAGGTATTGGAGAAAACTGCTTAGAGTCCTTTGGACTGCAAGAAGATCCAATAAATCAGTACTACAGGAAACCAAGACGAACTGTTCACTAGAAGGTATGATCATAAGGCTGAAGCTAAAATATTTTGGCCATATCATTAGACAGCAGGATTCCCTAGAAAAGACTCTCATGCTGGGAAAGATTGAAGGTACAAGAAGAAAGTAGAGTGCGAATGCGGCCCCATGCTCCTGGGTCTGAGGAAGAACCCCTTGCTGATTGGCTGGTTGGGCTGCGGGGGTGAGACTTCTGCCTGAATTTGCGCTCTTTGGTAGACTGCGCCCAGCCGTGACAGCATTTAGACGTGTTGACCAGAGCTCTGCAGTTTTCCTGTCCGGGGGCAGCCGGTGTGACCCATAAGTATATCAGATCTCTGCAGTACACGTGTGTTGTGTGGGTGGGGGTAATCCTGCTGTATTAGAGCCGCCCGTGGGAGCGGCCCAGGCACAGTCTATAGTGGCTGTGAGCCTGGGCAGCCATGGAGACAGGGCTGTGCTGCAAAGTGACCATCAAGTTAGCAGTGCTTCAGGGACACGTAGCAGGAGTCAGGTGGGCACCACAGGTGTAGTTCCAGAGCTGCAGCAACCATCACCTTCCACTGTGGGAAATACTGAGCTGTCAGGTGGCATGGCTGTGGGCCTAGTACCCTGCCCCTCACGGAACAAAGCGACTATGAGCTTACTTACGCCCCCTCATACCCTATTACACCCTCACCCGAAAGGTACCAGGGGTAATAAAAAATCAAGGAGCTCTAGCAGGGCTTTGACAGCTTTACGATCTAAGTTAACTGCAATTCCCCAGACTGCAGATAGTAACCTCAATGCTGCTGTTTTAATGGGATGACGCACAAGTGGTGTAAAGATCAGCGGAAACATGTCGTCAGTCCACGAGACGAGGAGCCGAATCACGAGCCAGATGAGATTGTTAGATAGTCAAATTGTGATTGATGACGTGCCAGTAGCCGTTGCCACTTCCAGGCACACACGCCCTGCCAGGACTAGGAAGTGCACATCAAGGTACAGTCCATTGTTTTTTTCCACGACACACAGAAAGCCGAGGACGGTTACTGCTGACGTTTTGGCTAGGCCACAGCAGTTTAATAATGATAGTCAAACTGACGTGTGTACACGTATAGCAGCACAAACAGGTCAGGAACCACCGTTTAATGAGACTACAAACCTGGACCTTCGGGGTTTTGATTTAGAGGGCAAACTGCACACTAGTCAAAATGTTGTAGCAGACGCAGAATCCTCCCCAGATGAAGAGCAGGTGGGCATGACGCCTAGGCGCAGGCAGAGACTAACGAGTAACGGTTCATCTTGCTTTTCTAGGTCTTGAGACAGATCGAGGTCTCGCAGTAGAAGAACATGCCTCTGCAGTTGAACATGCTCAGAATCTGAAGGTGGGGCGGAGCGCTAGGTGAGACAGGAACAAGCCCGCGGCGGCTAGGGTGGACAGGAGGGTTACCGAGGTGGCTGAAGTGGCCACGTCTGCAAGGGCTGAGCCAAGTGAGTTTGTGGGTAATCTGAGATTGCAAGGAGATAGTGGGTCTGTGATAGATCATAACAAGTTCAGGTCTTCTTAGTTGTTGGTTGGTCTGAGGGATTTACTAGCCTCTCAAAAAATTGCCTGAGGTGCACGAGTGGGTGGCATGCCTTACTAGGAGGGCCTGGGCCCATAATGAGAATCTTAAAAGTCTGATTAGCACCATATTGGCCTCGGCGGGTTCTGATAGCTCTCCTGTCAGGTAGGTTTTGGACAGGTCATTAAGACCAATGATAGTGTGCTCCCTGGACAACCTGGGGGCACACCTGTCACTTGAGGTGAAAGAGAGAATTTGGAAACGTGAGTTTATCAAACTCTTTTCATTATTGTATCTGTCCAGTTTTCAGAGAGCTCAGATAAGGGTTATCAAGGTGAGGTTGAGGACAGGCGTAGATTGTTCAGATGTATTCCCTGCACCTTTGATAACTGGTTGCAGGCATTTGCCCTCATGGCATGTGTTATTGGGGAGCGGTTCCTCGAACAATGCTCTGGTCTGTTCGTTTACGTGGAAGAAATTAGAAATGCCTATAGGATGTATGGTGGGATGGCCCAGTGAAGGTGTGACGAGAAATTTCGGGAAAACATGGCTACCAGGCCATCCACGAATGACAAAGCTGTCGCCTACTGGCTAAATATTATGACACCTATGCAGACCACGCTGCCCTTTCGTGCCACCTTGGGCGGGCCTATAACACCCGCCACGGCAAGGAGTTAGGCTAGAAGAATTTGCTACACCTTCAACGAAGGGATTTGCAAATGGGCCCCTAACTGTTAATTTAAACACATGTGTTCAAACTGTAAGGGAGAGCCCTCATTGGCAAAATGTATTAAGCCAAAAGATGGCAATAGAGCCTATGAGTCCCCTCCAAAAGGGCATCCATCACTGCCAGAAATGATACCGTGGATAGAACTTCCAGGGAAGGGGGTCAGAGCGGCGTCACTGCTGACTGAGGGTTTTAGGGTGGGTTTTAAAATCCTGTGTGAGTCTGGTCCTTCAGGTTCGCAGCCGCCCAACCTTAAGTCAGTAAAAGACGTCCCTGGGGCAGTTCGGAAAAAGCTAAGTAAGGAAGTTTAGCTCGTGAGGCTTGATAGTATCACCTTTGGTTGTGGTCCCAAAGAAGGAGGAGGGTAAATTCCATTTAATTCACCACCTTTTCTATCCTAGGGGCAGCTCAGTTAATGATGGCATAGACAAAGATTACTCTTTAATATCTTATGCCTCATTTGTCTTGGCTACTGAAATAGTCAGGAAAGCGGTAGTGGGTGCCTTGCTGTCTAAAGTGGACATTTAGTTTGTTCATCCGGTCAGTCATAGGCTTCTGGATTGCAGTTTTGATAACATGTACTATGTGGATTTATGCTTCCCGATGGGTTGTTCCATTTCATGTGCATATTTTGAAACTTTTTGCACGTTCTTGCAATGGGCTACAAGCGCCGAATCCGGCTATTCCACCATGACTCACTCCCTGGATGATTTTTTTGTTCGTCGGACCTGCCTTTCAGGATACGTGAGCATTTATCTTGGACACATTTACCAGGTTGACCAGTCAGTTTGGGGTTCCATTGGCCTGGGAAAAAATGGAAGGCCCCTCTACGGTATTGACATTCCTGGGTATCCGAATTGGCTCGGTCCACATGGAATGTTGTTTACCCTTGGAGAAAGTCGTTGTCTTGAGGGAGGAATTGATGGCCGTGCTGGGTGCTAGAAGGATTACACTACGGAGCCTGCAGTCCATTCTGGGTAAACTGAATTTCATGTGTAGAATTATACCCATGGGCAGGATATTTAACTGAAGATTTACATTGACAACAATGCGTATCAGGCATCCTCATGATTTCATTGCAGTGACAACGGCAATGGGGGAAGATGTTCGGGTGTGGTTGGCATTTCTTGAAGAGTTCAATGGAAAAACCTTGATACATACGCTTAAGCTGTCTAGCTCTGACTTGGAGCTCTACATGGATGCATCTCGGTCCATTGGCTTCAGGGCCTACTTCACGAGGTAGGTGGTGCTCAGCCAAGTGGCCGGATCTTGGGTGGAGTCAGGCCTTACAAACAATATGGCATTTCTGGAACTGTTCCCGATTGTGGTGGCAGTCCATGTATGGGGAAAGGATTTCGGGGACCGCCAAGTTGTTTTCTTTACAGACAACATGGCAGTTGTACAGGCAATTAACCCCATGACAGCGTTCTCTATACCGATAGTATGCTTTATTCAACATTTGGTGCTGATTTGCCTTCGGTTTAATTTGTGGTGTAAGACAAGGCACATAACAGGTTGTAAGAATAGGATTGCTGATGCACTTTTTCACTTTCAGGGGGAACGGTTCAGGCGGTTGGCACCAAAGGCCATGTTACAAGGAGACAGCATCCCTCTGGAGCTTTGGGAGCTTGGAGCGGAGAAATAGCTTGGCTGATATGGCGATCCTTAGCACTTGCAACCTGGAAGGCATACAAGAAAGTCTGGGATGGATGGAACGACTTAGTGACATTGGCCGGAGGATCTGAGTTGGAGGAAAAGACCTTGGGCATATTGTTGGGGTTTTTGTTGAGGTGCAAAGAGAACGGTAGTTCCAAGGCATCCCTGGGTCGTCAAGAGAAGCCTGGACCAGTGGCCAAAGTGTGGGCTGCCCCCTGGCTCATGAGCATGCCTGGTGACAGCATTGGGGGCCCTGGCCGTGCTCAGGGCATGAGGTTACAGCCTCTGGTCAGGCTCCTCCTCCTTCTAGTTTATTACTATTATTGGTATTGTTAAAGGATTAATTATTATTTCAATAAAGCCGTGGCCTGTTTTTCTACCATACTTGAGTCTTAGGTTAATTAGTGTTATGCACCTAATGGATCATGCTAGGGTCGGGGGACGACAGAGGCAGAGATGGAAGGTGAAGTCACTGAAGCAATGAACATGAGAGTCACCGAGAGTCGACCACGACTGAATAACTAAACAACAACATTTTATTCAAGGGATTTAGTTTATAAAAGTATACTTCAACTATATAGTTTGACTATATATTACAAGGGGGAGCTTTATACTCATAAACTGAGAGTTTTACCCATAAGCTCAAAATTTCAAGTGTAGCAGAATTGGAAATAAAAAAAAAGGTTAACAGCGACCCCACTTGATTTTCAGTGCTCTACATGTTGGTGTAGAACAGTATCCAGAAGCTCTGAGTGCCTCTAACTCTTCTTATATATAATATGATATTAGAATACTAGAATACTAATCAATGTTTCCAGTAAATGATACATGCGATCCGTACAGTTGCTGTGTTTAGCACATGTTTACCTCACCCCTCCCTCGCTTATTATAGTGGGTGACAAAGCCAATTACATTTCCATTGACTTTGTTGCCAATAACAGAATTCATGTTGCTTTGAGGTTTGCAACATCAAAATCTATGTGCTTTTTATGAGTTTTTTAAATTTAGTTTTCTCTAACTGGGAAAAATATAATAAATATTTGTTTTGGATTTTTGCCTCTTACTATATCATTAATAAACATTGCTGGGTTTGTGTGGGATCATTTCTACATACCAGGGGAATGCAGGGGTTTTATAGTGTGCTAAATTAATGATAATTAAAAAGATTGAAGAGCTGCGGTGCTACTGGTTAGATTATGTGACCTGACACCAGGATTCCCTCATACACCAGCCGGCTGGAACTGCCAGCAGACCCCACTGTCCTAAGTGTTCTTGAGAATAAAAAGTCCTTACTCAGAGCTATAACATCTGGAACATGGTCATTAGAGATGAAGGAGCACAACCCGAAACATGAGACTCCTGACCAACCACACTTCATTGAATCACACACACATTGTCTGTACAATGAAAAACAATAAAACATTCCCTTAGCTTGTCAAATAAAACAAACAAATATTTGGCACTAACTGGTTGACCCCCACTGCCGGGCTATACATGTAGGCACTCCCCTCCCTATAGATCCACCCTGTTTACTGTAAACGATAGTTTCTCTCTAATAAAGATAAGCATGCCTTTTGGTGTGTCTGATACCAGTTATTAATTCGCCTTGTCTAACACCCCACCCTTATCTTCTAGGTGGTCATTAATTTGCAAGGACACACCCTCATCTACTTATTCAAAATATCATGTAGAAAACAACAACCACCGTGGGGATTTAATAATTCCATTTGCTTTTCAGATCAATAATTTTTCATGTAAGAAAAATATTTTACAATATTTAAAACATTTTCAAGTTTATGTAACCCCTTTCCTGCCAGAAGACAGCAATAGTCTGCCCTGTAGCTATTCTATGTTTATTACCTTTTTTATTCCTGTCCCCAGACACCACTCAGCATTTATATGCACCAGGCTGCAGATTAATCCAGGGAATTAGATGGAAATGCTGAGTGACTGGAAGGGTTTACGCTCGGCTGTTTCACAAGAAGTGTTTTAGTAAACTCCCAGCAGTTTGCTGACTGGGGGCCACACAGAGATTTCAGTCTCTTTGTCTGTATTTGTTGATAATAAATGGTAATGAAGATGCAGACAGCTGGTGAGAGATCAGGGCACAAGTGTCTGGGGATTTGTGCAACAGAAAATGAATCTTGGAAAGGTTAAAGCTGGCACCAAGTATGGGCTAAGGAGCAGAATAAAATGCCTCAATAAACCAGCAACACTATGAGAGGGGGCAGGAGTCTTGGTGGGGGGCACTGGAACATGAATATGGAAAGAAAAGGAGACCCCCAGACATCTGTTCCCCTTCACATATCTAACCATTTCTCTCTTTCCAATTTCTCTTTCCTCTCTCCTTTCCATCTCTCTCTACTTCCAGTCTTTTATTTTCTCTCCCTTTCGATGTCTCTTTCTCCATCTCTACAAATTTCTCTTCCCTTGCCACCTCTCACCCTTTTCATTTATTTCTTCTTCACCTTTCCCCCTTCCAATCTCTCTCTCCTCTCTTCTTCACATCTTTCCCCTTCACCTCCTCACTTGATTTCTTTCTCCCCTTCCCACATCTCTCTTTCTCCTTCAAATTTCTCTTCTCTTCAAATCTCTCTCCTACCTCCCCCCTTCACCTGTCAAGGGGCTGGCCAAAATGCGATCGGCCATTACGATCCAATTGCGCTATAACGTAGTGAGACATAGGCCTCTCAGCCAATATAAAGCAGTCTAGCAGCAGATGATTGACAGAGGAAGATTATAAAGTTGTGTTCCACCTGCCCATGCGTTGACTGTGTTGTATTTTCTGACGAATAAGCACGCATGTCCCAGAGTTGGTGGTTGGTTCTAGATAGAGAGAGAGCAGGAGTATTTTGAGTACAGTAATTTGGGGTTTTGTTTATTTCTACTATACTATTTACGATTTTACACTTAATCCCTGATTACACATATTTAAAGATTACACATAATTGCAATACACATAATTTAAGCAACATACATAGAGAAACATAGAGCTAGGTCACCCTATACACACACACCCATCCCCCAACAGTTATTAAATACACATAATACACAAATTTTTTTTCTCCATCATACATATACAGCCAAACTTTGATTGATTTATCCTTATTTTATTTTTGGGATTATAATGGAGGGAGGAGTGAAGAGGGGAGGGAAGAGGAGTGGAGAGGTGGGGAGGAGGAGAGGGAGGAGAGAGAGGTGGCCCTGGAGAGTAGTGGAGGAGTGGAGGAATAGTGGAGAGGAGGAGGAGGTTAGGACTGGCAGAGGAGAGAGGTGGTAGAGGAGGAGAAGGAGCAGAAGGAGGAGGAGCAGGAGGACGAGGAGGAGCAGGAGGTGGTGGAAGTGGAGGAGGAGAGTGTAGAGGAGGAGGTGGGTGGTGGAAGGGTGGCCCTAGCACCAGGCACACATAGAAGAGGGACAGAGGGGGAGGGGCCTGATCCCAGGGGTGGTGGTAGTTCGAGGGGGGGGACAGGCCTCTGGGACAGGTCAGGGAGATGAGGATCCCCATCCACATTAGGGAGGGCAAAAGGCTAAGGATAAGCACAGGGCCCACAATTACACACACCAGGAGAATGTGGTCCTTCTTGGTGCTATCCGTGGGGGAGGGTCGCCAAAGACTTTCTGAGCCAAGGAACCGGCAGCTGGAGCTTCAGGCCTGGTGGCCCATCAGGACCCAGACTCCATGTCAGGTGAATATCACATACACCAACATGCCACTACATGTACATCACACACACTACACATGTACATGATGACCAACAAGGACACTGACATGTTAGCTCCATGGAATTAACAAGGGATAGATGTATGTGTCATTAACTTTATGAAGCTGACAAATCACTGTCATTCCTGGGCACAACAACAGTAATCAAGCAATAGAGAATCCATGTATTGGTGTGCCCATTGCAGCCTTTGCAGTTACAGACTGCAGCCGAAATCAAGATAGCGTTAGGAGCCAAGAACGATCAAGACCAAGAATCAAAAAAATAGATCATATCTAGCATATGATAGCTAATCTGAGTTGCAATTAGGAGAATCATCCAGGTTCAAGCCTAAATGTCAGATAGATAGGAAATCTTACAAAACAATGTATTATTCATCATACTAATAACATATACCTTTCTTTTCTGATTTTCACCATCAAGGAGATCTGGGTCCAGTGGTGAGCCAGAGCCGGGGGCGTCGGCTCTATCGGAGCAGGAAGTGGAGGAGCAAGCCCCCGCCCATCAGGAAACGGCTCAGGGGGAGGAGGAGCCTGGTTCGGAGGAGGAGGATGTTATATGGCTAGTGGGTTCATCATCAGGACCACCAGCCACACTGCCAGAATTCGACCCAACTATCCCCCTCCTCCAGAGACTGAGCCCATCACCAGGGCCCTCCCACTGGAGGGACCATACCAGCCAGTCACTCCCCCCCCCCCCCCACAGCAGTGCGCTGGACTGGCTGCCACCCCCACCAGGCCCACCAACACCCCTGCCCTTACTTTACCAGACTCTACCTAGGCCGCAGACCCTCCTTACTCAGACACCACCACCAGGCTACGCAGGCAGAGATGCCGGACCTTCATGCGCCAGCAGATGGAGTGTCTTCCGGGATCCAGGCCAGCATCTCCCCCAATCATGCGGCCAGGCACAATAGTGAGGAGAGCAGGCACCACCTCATGACTGAATCTTACCTGACTGGGCTGCTCAGGATTGGGGAGGACCAGAGCACATTTCAGGGGGTCACCACAGAAGCCATGTGACACGCTGCTCTGGTCCCAAGCCCAGCCTCCTCCATCCCGGAGGCATGCCCTGGCCACACGCAGCCCTTCCCTTCCTCTCCTCCCACAATGCCTCTGCCACCGTCACTGCAGGTGCCGCTGCCTCCCAGGGGGTTTCCTCCCTCTGCCCCCCCCTTCACCACAACAACCAGGGAGATGGCGGCCGGCCATGGGGGATTTGGGCCTAGGCAGAGGAGGACCTGAGGGCTGTGCAGATGTTTGTGTCGTCTCAACAGCACTCCTCAGTGACAATCAATTGGTCACAATGTTATCCTAATCTAGCCTGGCTACAGAGTCTTGGATCTTGGCCTATGTGATACTAATAATTTGTATGCAGATGGCTACCTCCCATCACATGGTCCATGATCCTCTTCTCTGTGGACACGTAGGGTTCTGTTGAACATGTCACCAGTTGATGGTCACTGAGGAATGCTGTTGAGAAAAGATGCTGCAGTCCCTTTTTAAGGCCTTATTTTGTAGGTGTTATTTTTTATGTTTTGTTTTAGGTACAATTCAGGTCCATGAAGGCATCTTCTGCACTTGCAAGCATTGTGAAGGAAATGTATGAGGTGTAAGGTTTTCCCAGTGCCTCTAAGGTAGACATTCCTTCAATGACAGCCCCCCCAGCATGTAGCTCCCACAATCTTAAAGCTATCATATAGCCAGATATCTAAGACATGATTGTTGTTAGCTGAAATGTAGACAAATACCGCTATGGTGGAGGACTTGCAAAGTCTCACAATGGCATGTTAAAGACAGCCAGCATTGATATATGCACTTGTGAAGCATGTGATCCTGACCTCAATATCAGTCTGAGCACAGATCCTTGGGTCTGATGTAAGTAACAGTGAATCTGGCTGCTGACCTTTGTGCCCTCTCTGTATTAATGGGTATATTCCCATACTGCTGATTATCCAGAGACCTAGCTAATAGTTAGTAATGCTTGCAGATGGAAGTCAGGTAAGTTGGTATATTGTTACAGTTACAGTATTTAGCACTGTACTGTACATGCATGTTGATTTTTTTTTATCCTCCTCCACTTCTTTTTAGTTGACCACTTTTTTCAGATTTTTGTTTTGTCACCCCACTGTATGTGTGAAACTGGATTGGATTACACAGTCCAGAGGTTTAATCATTTGTTTCATTGAGCAGATTTAGACAAGTTGTAAGTGCTCTGCACATTAAGGGTTTCTCCCATTTAATTGCAGTGATTTCTAATGATCCTTTTTTTCATCAGATTCCGGTTGCTCTGGTGTAGTGACTACATGTGAACCTGGTAGGTGCTATGCATCATGCTTATTCTAGACTATGACATTACCCCCTTTAGGTATCCCCTTTTTCCCACAAGCCTCTTGCTTTCTCGGGATCCGCCCACACCACACCCATGATATTAATGCACAGCCTTGACCATTTCTGATTGTGCTCTATGTATGAAATAAAGATTTGTTATACCGTTCTCATCGTGTTAGTGTGTTTTCAATGGTTGGGGTTATGGGACATCTAAATGCATCACATTTGTGTCACATTCCTATATATGTAAACTGATGACCCCTAGTTACTATGCAATACATTAATACATATAACAATAATAATCGTCATAATAGCATTAGATATCATATAATAATATATCTCATATATAATCAAAATAAAGGGTTAATACGCATTCAAAGTCCAATTTGTGATACTGTGGAGTATCAACATTCCCCTGAGGGCCTGATAACAATATGTCAAGTGATACTGGAGTTGGTTGCCAAGTTCCTTCTCTAGTGGACTGCGATTTGTCTGACCTCTCTGCTATGACCTGCCCACCTAGAGTGACCCTACACAGTATAGCTCACAGCCTCATTGAAGTACACAAGCCCCTTCACCCCCACCACTTAGCAATGCTGAAGGGGACACATCAGGAGGGGCTGCAAAAACACATGGAGGCTGTGCAGAGGCATGTGGAGCAACAGACAACTCACCTCCATCAGGGATAATCTCCGCTATGCCCATCCTGGAAAGTCCCATGCCATTGCTGGTGGCCATGTGCCACGATTTATAGCCATTCCCATTTGGTGAACTCCCATTATGTTTTGCTATTAATCAATTAATCAATGGTGGTGAAGGGGCTTGGTTACCAGAATGAAGCTATGAGCTATACCATGTAGGGCCACTGTAGGTGGGCAGGTTATAGCTGAGAGGTCAGACAAATCACAGTCAACTAGAGAAGGAACTGTCAACCCACTCCAGTATCTTTAGCATGCAAACATTGTGGAACAGCACAGGCAGAGACCTTGCTAAATGTGCTGCAGTCCATAGGGTCACAGAGATTCGGACACGACTGAAGGACTGAACAACAAATAATCAAATGTTCACCTGGTACTTGATCTATGTGATGTGGTGGTGTAATTTGGCCACTTTTCGTTTTCCCAATGTAGATGTGATGAGCAAGATGTATATGCAATCCTATATATATTCCAGGATATACATTAGAGCCTCTGTTAGTAAGAAATAGTTAATATGGCATCAGTTTCATGTTTTGTGTAGTTTGTCTTTAATTGCTGTATGCATGTTGCAGCATGGCTTTTCATATTGGCATATGCATGACCATTCCAACATATGATAAAATAAGAAATTGTTTTAATGCCTATTTTTTATTGGAGGATTATTGTGCAAGGAATTGTAATGGTTTTTCATGCTTTCACCGGTGTGTTTATATTGTCTTTTACAGTGTTAAGAACTTGTCTGTAAACCCTTTGCGGGTCTTATTTGGAGGCTGCAATATTTTTGCCTTCATTTGCGGGTTTGAACGCCAGTGTATTCTTAGCAATTTAATAGCTTTTAATAGCTTTAATAGATTTTCGAACTTAACATTTACGGGCTTGACAGATCAAAGACTTTTTGGCAATGGAGTTCAGATTTCAACAGCCCGTAGGGTTTTTCTGCCTGTAACCCGCAGGGTAGCTGTAAGAGGCTAATTTAATAGTCGTAAGTCTTGCGGGCTCACGTTGGTGGAATTTAATAGGACTGCCTGTCTAGTTTGCCAGTTCATGTTTGTGGGGAGCGGCATCCCCAACTAGCAGTATCTCAAACAAAGCAATGACGGCCCCATTAAAGAATTATACATACGGTAAATTAAGAAATGTAAGACTGTATTTTATGTTTTGAAATTAACATTTATTATTCTGCAGTGGAATCTACCATTTTGGTTTCTACTGAACATATTCAATGTCAATGTGGCATTTCAAGCCAGGTCAGAAAAGGAGAATTGAACTCCCACAGTATTGTATAATTGCTTGTAAATGTTAAAAGTGTAAAGGAGGTGTTTTTTTAAAAAATAGATTAAGATTTTTTTATTCAACAATCAGTATAGAAACAAAATGACCACAGCAGTAGTTACAACTCGACACAAATAATGGTGGTGAATCGTAAGATTTTTAAAAGCTATGCTTAAAAGTTTCTAAGACTTTGGATCATTCATAATATATATATACTAGCGACTTGCCCGTCAAAAAATGACGGTCAATAAAATTTAAATGTTGTGAAATTTATTTGCAACACAAAATGAGTCTACTACATTTGTCCCTTTTTTGTTTCTAAAAAGAAATACACATTTCTTTTTATAACTTTTTATTTTTTGTAACTTTCAACTTATATTTCATAATCATTTTTTTTTTTAAAAACAATATAATAATATCTTAATTTTAATGCATACATATTGTACTTTTTAATGCATACATATTGTAAAGTGTAACATGAAATTTTGTAACAGGCAACTTGTATATTATACAATCTTTCAACCTTCTTTTAACAATACTAACACTTTTAAATAGATATTTATCACTTAGTAACTGCAGACTATATTAACTTAGAGTAAGTACATTTTTTTACAACTAATTTTTTTATTTTTATTTGTAACATTTTTGTTAAACTCTCGTTAAACTAAATTACCATTGAATTCAGAGGAAGGCAAACAATAAAAACCCCCATTCAAACTTTTGCAATTGTATCTTAGAGGGAAAAAAATTAATTCCTTCCTGACCCCATTAACTGGCGATCGGATTACTCCCTGAATCAATACTTTTCTAAATCTTATGAAATGATTCAACTACATAGTAACAATACATGTTTGCCTATAACATATCTCTTTAACAAACAGTTTTTAAACTTTTTTTTTGTGGGACCAATCATCTGAACATGAAACTTGTAACCCATTTCAATATGTTTAAGGATGTTTAAGTTTTTTTTTTTATTTTCTGTTTGTCTTTTATGCAAATATCACATAGCGTTTCCAAAGTGAAATAGTGGTCCCCTATTTAAAGAGTCCCAGAGTACTTACATTTTGTACTGGAAGTCAAACCACTGTTCTCTATGGATTTTTTTTTCCATTGTATATAGTTTGTTCTTGAAATGTTGTTTTTGTGCAATAATATTGAGTACCTTAAAATGTTGTCATAGAAATGAACCTACTCTACTCTATGTTTACAACACCTCATAGTACACAATGTTTTTTGTGTAAACGCATCCATCGTCTAATAAATGACCCTGACTTTCATTTTCGTCAACAGTCACTTTAATTTCGTTTGGATTGGTGCACCTTGAAAAAGCAACATAGAGTTGTCCATGTGCAAAAACTGGTTCCTTTAAAAAAATCCCAACAGACTTAAAAGTTTGGCCTTGTGATTTATTGATGGTCATGGCAAATGCCATGATAACTGGAAACTGTCTCCTTTGAAGGACAAAAGGCAAACCACTCTCGCTTGGAGCTAAATCAATTCTTGGTATAAAAACTCGGTCACCTCTATGGGTCCCAGTTATAATTTCTGCATGTATAAAATGATCTTTTAACTCATGCACAATTAATCTGGTGCCATTACAAAGTCCTTTTTTTGGATTCATATTTCGCAATAACATGACAATTGCACCTTTTTTCAATTGTAAAATATGTGGTGGCATTCCAGATGGTGTTAAGGAATTAATAAATTCGATACTAAAATTCGATTCACTCTCTTTATCATCAGCCAGAACAGAATCTGCACTGTAATAATTCTTCTGTGGTGCATTGATGTATTTTAAAATTTCATTATTTACATTCAAGGCATCGATATTTTTTGATGTTAATATCACTTTGTTTGCAATGTCTGAGTAATCCTCGTTATTAAGAGTGTTTAGAAATATGGCTGATATCAGTGATTCGTTGCAAACCATTTCTGATGGAATTTCAATAGTATCATTTGGTAAATGCTGTATTTCTGGATGTTTTCCTTCTCCGATTTTAATAAGCCAATCATTGAATTCATTTTGGCCTTCAGATCTCATATTTAATTCTAATTTGAGATGTGTAAATATTTGCCACAGTTTACTGGTCTTGATACATGTTTCAATGATCTCTGTTCTATTTCCGTGTGGCACAACAGGTAATGTTTGCCGAAAATCTCCTCCTAACAGCATCACCTTTCCACCAAATGGCAACTTATTATCCATCACTTCTTTTAAGAATCTGTCAATACATTGCAGTGCGTGACATGACATCATTGTTGCCTCATCTATGATAATTAGTTTCGTTAGTTTAAATTTTTTTGCTTGTATAGAATTGAGTCGAATATCTGACACTGATGTTTCCAAAATGGGAACTGGCAGCTTAAATCCACTATGAACAGTTCTACCACCATCTAACAAAAGTGCAGCAATTCCAGTTGTTGCAAATGGCATAGCTATCTGACTGTGTGATCGAATATAACTCATCAAACAATTGTAAAGATAAGTTTTTCCAGATCCACCTGGGCCGTCTAGATAGAAATACCGGTCTTTGACCATTTCATCATCTGTAGCATTTGTGATGGCCTGAAATGCTTCTAACTGTTTAGTATTTAATGTTGCCAGTTTTTCTTGTGTTTTTTGTTTTTGTAGCTCAGTGTCATAATCATCAAAATTAATGTCATCTATAAGTCCTGGATCCGGTAAATTAAAACTTGAACAATTTAATCCATGAGCAAACAATATTTCTTGAATTTCCAACAATGTTTTTAACAGAGCGATTGGTTCTCTGTAACGTTTCAAGAAGTCTTCTGACATGTTTAATTTAAATGTTTCCCACAAAGTGAAAGCATCAGGTACATTGCAAAATATGCATATGAATGCAACTTGTTGTCTCATTTGCTTTGGCATTTGACATAGCGCTGCTTCTTCCAGACACCTCTCCCATTCTGTATCATCAGCTATGAAATTTTGCTGTCTTGCAGCTAATAGGAATGTATCATAAACAATGTCATTGACTGTACGTAAATGCTCAAAACTCTGTGCACCGGGAACATGTAGCAGAAGTAATCTTAAGCTGAAACGTTCAATATCCCTTGGACTGACGGTATAAATGCGTGGTATAATTTTTTGTGCATCTCTTCTTCGTTCTTTCCATTGACCATTTACAAATACATAGTAATATGGTATCTCTATGTATAAAAATTGTCTGGCCTGCGTATCCTGACAGTTTAATTTAAACCATGCTATAAGTGTGGTATCTCTGTCTTCACTTTGACATAATGCAAGTCTTTCATTTCCTTGAGTAAAGCAAACCATCTGACTTTGAGGCAAATGTACAGCTAAGCGATAGATAGCATGTGACCGATCATGCATCTCAAATTTCAAAAGGCGCCACATTGCTTCAGGAGCACTAACATAGCGAGCATCTAAATAATTTGATAGTTCATCGTGTACAATTGGATTTTCGTTTTCATTTACAGCACCTTGTACAACAACAGTAGCTGCGTCATATCCTTTGTATATATATTTATACACATACTTAATTGATTTAATCGAAGTGCAAGCTTCTACATTGATGTGTGCATTGTACTTGATGAGCAAATGTGGATTGTATGGAACAACAAATCTATTATCAACCTTTTGGCCCCGGATAATAGCTGTTTCTCCTTGTGTTCTTTTATACAAAGGATATCCATCACAATTAGCATAAGTTTGCATTTGAAATTGTTTTGGGAATTCTTTTGTACATTTTTTATTTTCCATACATGGTGAATTAGGATTCATCTCTCCACATGGGCCATGAATCATTCTATGTGTAACAATCTCCCAAAGTTTTGTATATTTTTCTTGGTCTGGCAATTCGGCAGAAATGACTGAATCCACTCTCTCTGCAGTTTTCAACTTATCTTTTTCCTGCAGTATTAAAAGTATGTGAGCATGTGGCAGTCCTCTCTTTTGAAATTCAATAGTGTAAACAAATGCCATACATTGTCCAAATAATTTTGCTTTAGTGATATCATGTATTAATGAATTCAGTTTGATTTTAAATACTCTTGCCACTAAATCTGGTCGGTCAGATGTAGTTTGTCCCAAATACAAATTTTCCTTGATCTCTGGCCATTGGGGATTACACGTGAATGTAATAAATAAATCTGGTTTTCCAAATTTTGTGACAATAGCCATGGCATCATTATACCTTTCTCGCATATTGCGAGGAGATCCTTGGAAAGTTGATGGCAAAATAATTGCTCTTCCAGCTGGAATGTCTCTGTTTGCAGCTATTTCAGCCACATAATCCATTAATCCACAATACTGTTCAACTCGTAATTTTTTTTGTTGAAATTTAATGAAATTTAAATTATTGGCTTCAACTTGTAGATATGAATCAATAATCCATTGTTGAGTGAGTTTGCCTCCATGTAAAATTGGATTAAAGCAGTCACGGATAGCAGTTTGTGCAACTTTATATTCCAGCATTGAAACATTAGATCTAATGCGAAGTTTAGTATTGGGATAAGTTTCCAATTTTAATTTTGGTTCCCATCCAGGTTCACCATTTGGAAAGAAAATGGGATATGTCATTGGATCTAAATTACAACTTAATATATTGATGTTGATAAATGGTTGTTCTTCATTGCGTGGATATATTCTAATATCACGCTGAAAAGGTGGTTCACCATCCTCATTTTTAAACACCATAGCAACCTCATTTACTGTCGGTAAATTATATCTTCTTTGATCAGTGTTGCGATCTCTTTTTAACACCATATTTACTCTTGGTATAGGCAATAGATGTCTTTCAGCATGTTCCTGTTGTTCTTTTTCCAGCTGTGCTAATTGTTTGTATGCTTTACTATATGGGTTGTTTTGCATAATTTTATCCAGCTGTTCAAAGACTATGCGCAAACACTGTCTATTTTCTGGTAGTGTCATTCTTTGTTCCACAGCTTCCATCGTATCCAAGACATACAACTGTGCAAATTTCCTTGGCTCTCCTTCTTGTGGGTGTAAATGTGAAGTTCGGTGGTATATTTGACCTTGAATTTTGAAACAATAAGGACCATGTCCTGGTACATTTTCTGCTAAAGTTGCACCCATTGAAGCAAATGAAATTGCACTGTTATAAGACCTGATGTTTTGTTTGAAATTATTATAATTTGAAAATGTTGGATCACTCATAATACATTCTAAATAATATGGAAATGGATGTCTTAGTGGAAGTTTAACCTTTCCTTTCTGACAGCAACTAATGAAATTTCCATCAGTAGGTCTTTCCTTTATGAAATGATAGGCCCCACAAAACTGACAAAGCACATTAAGTAACCCACAATAATGAGTATCTACATGTACTGCAGTATTGAACACATTGTCATGCATTTTTTCCACATATATATCAAACCCACTTTCTATATGTACATTGTTGTCATGTGTGTCTACATTTAAGTCATTCTGCACAATAGAATCATTAGACACTGGTTCACATAGATGTTTTTTTTTTACTTTTCCTTTTTTTGCAAGGCCCAACAGACTCACTTTTGGCTTTCTTAGCAATCTTTCTTTTATTTAAAAGTCTCTGTTGATCTTCTTCTCTCAAGCGTTGTGAAGTTTCTGGTGTATGAGCATCTCTCCACCTTTGCTTCCTTTCCCTTGCCAATCTTCTTTTGCGTTCCATTTTGTCTTCTCCATTATCTTCCATTTTTTAATCTGTAATAGTCAATATAAATATTAATTAGTCTTTCTTCTTATTTTTGTGTACATATGTCTTTTTACTTTTTGGACTGTTACATTAAAGTTGATGAATAAACGTTATCCTTGTTTCCAATGAAATAAATGAAACCATTTTTCAAATTATTTTATTGACATATATTAAATTGGTAATAACTGGACATATATATTTATTATATCAATTATTCATCTTTCAATTCATTTTAAATCCTTCTTGATTCACTTCACTGCATACATTTTTTTTTTTTTTTGGCAAGTGCTTCTTCGTTTTGTTAAATGTTTGTATTGCTTCGTATTGTCTATTCAACTTTCCATAATTTTTTTTAACATATGCTGTTTTGATGTGTCAGGACCAAATTAAATATTTACCTGCAAAGACGGTCTTGATGTTGTTCAAAGGCTGCAAACGTCACACTGTGTGTTTATTCACTTTCCTTGATCAATAATCTGTAATTTAAATTTTAGAATCTTTGTATTATTTCACTTCACCCATATCATGAAATAAACATCAATCAAGAGACATATATTTTTATTCCTTAAAAACCTGAAAGCAAATTCTTTAATATGTTCCTATAGTAATGTAATACAAAACTGTTTTTGATATTACTCATTATTAATAATTAATTCATTAAATAAAGTGCATTATGAATGTTATTTTTAATTCTTTCACACAGGTAAGCACAATATCTAATGAATTAATTACTAATGTAATATACATTATTAATTAATAATTATATTTAATGTACATTATTAATTAATGCAGAATATATAAGCAATTATTAATTTAATGTACATTATTAATTAAATTTAAACTGAAAACATAAACATGAGTCTATCTGAGAATTAAATTATTAAAATCATGTACATTCTTAATTAATGAATCAATGTGTTTGTTTTCTGCACATTCTTAAACGCTAACATTTTTGATATTACTGTTTAGTAATAATTAATTAATTGTAGAAAGTACATTATAAACGTTATTTCCAATTCTTTTACACAGGTAATTACAATATCCAATTAATTAGTAATGTAATCTACAATTAATTAATGTTCAATATATAACCAATTAATTTGTAATAGAATGTACATTATTAATTAATAATTAAATTTAATGTACATTATTTATTAATTCATGAATAAATGTGTTTCTTTTTTATGGACATTCTTAAACGCAAACTCACTTTTATATTAATGCTTAATTCATTAATTATTTAATGTACATTATCAATAGTATGGTCAATTGTTTCACACAGTTAAGCTCAATATTATATTTCTGTTAATGAAATAATGTACATTAATTTAATAGTTAATTGGTTATATTTTATTGATTATTAATTCTTAATTAAATAAAATACATTATGAATATTATTTACAATGTTTCACACATTTAAGCACAATATATAATCAATTAATTATTAATTTAATGTACATTATTAATTAATAATTCAATGTAATGTACATTAATAATTAATGCACAATACATAACCAATTATTAATTTAATGTACATAATTGTCCTTATTAAGTAACTAATAATATAGTAATTAATTAATGATACTTCTTAAAATGTACCTTTTGTAATTCAATGTTCCTGAATCAGTATCCTGAAGAGCTATCAATCTCTTTCGATTTTCCAGCATCCGAAAATGTCCAGTCACACTGTCATCACCTCAGGAAAAGGTGTCAGTAATGTGTCAATTGTGCCCTATATATAGGTTTTTGCGCGAGCCAAATGCATTGTTTTCGGCGGGAAATACGGGTGCGCGAGCGAAATGCATTGTTTTCGGCGGGAAATACGCTGTTGCTCGAGACCAATGTGTTGTTTTCGGCGGGAAATCGGAGTTGGCGCGAGACAAAGGCGGGAAATCGTAGTCGGCGCGAGGCAAAGGCGGGAAATCGTAGTCAGCGCGAGGCAAAGGCGGGAAATCAGAGTCTACGCGAGACAAAGGCGGGAACTCCGTGTTAATCCGGAAATGTGTGGTGTGCGTCTTATCGGATTTTCCGTAAGTGTTTTCCGTGGCTATAGTGCTGTAGCCTCGTTTTCGTTTTGTTCGGCCGCCATTTTTTCTCTCGCTTATTTTTTTTAAAGTGTCTAAACTCTTTTATTTTGCTTTAAATGAAGGCGATAGTTTTTGTTTTGAGGTCCAGGATGCTTCCTCTTGCTGTCGGTAACTTTTTTATTTATGTGTTGTGTGTATTTAGTGTGTTTTATCTTTTTTCTTGTCCGCGGGTTGCGTCCGATTTTTGCGATGTCGTAATGTGTCTTATACGCCGTCACGGATTATCCGTAATGTGTCTACGCCTTTTTTTTTCGGCCGCCATTTTTTCTGTCGCTTATTTTTTTTTTTGTGTTTACATTTTTGTATTTTAAGGTAAATCAATGTGTAACTCGCTTTCTGCAGGTCGTGGATGCTCCCTCTTGCTATCGGTTAGGTTTTTATGTATGTGGTGTGTGTAGTTATTGTTGATTTTAATTTTTATGATAGGCGGTTTGCGGCCGTATTTTTTTACTACGTTTTAACGGCTCGCCTCGCTACGCGAGGCTCGCCGGACGATGAGCGCCTGCGGCGCTCATCGCTAAGCCCGCTAAAGTTCTACGGGTTAACGGCTCGCCTCGCTTCGCGAGGCTCGCCGGCCGATGAGCGCCTGCGGCGCTCATTGCTAAGGACGCCTCACGTTCTACGGGTTAACGGCTCGCCTCGCTTCGCGAGGCTCGCCGGGCGATGAGCGCCTGCGGCGCTCATCGCTAAGCCCGCTAAAGTTCTACGGGTTAACGGCTCGCCTCGCTTCGCGAGGCTCGCCGGGCGATGAGCGCCTGCGGCGCTCATCGCTAAGCCCGCTAAAGTTCTACGGGTTAACGGCTCGCCTCGCTTCGCGAGGCTCGCCGGGCGATGAGCGCCTGCGGCGCTCATCGCTAAGCCCGCTATTCGTACGGACCACGCAAACAGCGTGACGACGACTCGTAGCAGGACAATTATAATATGTGATATATATATATATATATATATATATATATATATAGTGACATATACAACAAAAACACAGGATTTTAGTTTTCTTTTAAAATGAGCAGTTTGTGTTTATTGTTTCTGTTATAATTCCTTGTGCACGGGGGGCCCTGGGACTAGCAGGGGTGATACTTTGGTGTATTGTTTGTGTCCCAATGCTGTGCTCACCTCCCGTCACACGCGCACAATGAGACTGTGCGAGGCGCCAGTGGCAGATTGCGCTGCTCAGTATTATAATCAGGCACAAGTCACGTTTCTTAAACTAGCAGCAGCCCCCGCAGAGGTTCAACAAAGCTGCATGTTGTGGTGGGGGGAGATGGAAATACCTCCCCCCATTAAGAAAATGTGCTGAGCTGTGTTATTATCCTGTCACAGCATTAGTGCAGTCTGGTGGCTTAAAAATAGTGCTTCCTAAAGGGCCAGTGTAAGCATAGTTAAACTTATTTTTTAGTTCGCCATTACTTATCATAAAACATAAATGTGCAAACAGCAGCAAAGATTTAGCCAGAAAATGTCATTTAAAACACAGTTTAACTCATTAATGACTGTTGCTGTACCACCTCTTATTACCCTGAGCACTACTGAAAGAAAGTGAAAAATTCCAACTGAGATAATATTATTTAAGCCTTTTATGACAGCCTAATCAGTGGTTTTGCATTTTAAGTATTTTGTTTCTTTCGGTAGTGCTAAGGAAAATGAGAGGGCATGGATGCAGGGGGTTGATGACCCACTACCCCCTATGAGCAGGATTTCTGCTCAATACCAGATGCACCCTATGATTTTGAATATACCCCATGATTACCCTCTCTTTGCTCTGGGGACATTGTGCCCCCGTCTGTTGTGAGATTGTGGTCCATTAATTCATGGTGGTACCTATGGACCCAGATGAGGCCCCTAACCATAACCATAATATGGATCCGCATGGTATTAAAATACTGCATTAGTTTTTATTTTTATTAATCTCTCCCTTGCCAGGAGAAGGGGTTTATATAGATAGATAGGCATATGGCTAGGACTTTGTTCATGTTAGTGGGTACCATTCTGCAGTTGACTACGGAGACTACTGGGATTCTAACTCACCTACGGGTATACTTTAGGGAGTCTGCAAGCACACCTTAGAGAACTACGGGTAAACCATGTGTGCGAGTTAGTACGTTTTATGAGATTCCTTTTTCTGTGATCCATAGAATAGTTTCTTATGAGAGCCGTGGAATAAGCCCCATGTCTTGTTTATGATACGAAGGCACATTGTAGCATGACACTCAAGTCAGTGCTGCAGGTCACCTGTGACCACGATGGCAGCCTGCTGGAGAGAATACAGGCAGAAAGAGGGAGGTTACAAAAGCTGAGACACTATTCTATGGGTCCCCAAGAATGGTGCTGTCCATCTTCTTTTTTGTAGGGGGTTAGATTTGTATTGCTCAGAGAGATGTTGGGCCAGATTGGCTAGCAGACTTGAGTGCCGGGTTTAAAATATTAATTTAAAAACATATATAATTAATATAGTTTATATGAAATAACTAAACATGTATAGATGATGTCCCACGTGTTTAAACTGCTACAATTATTTAATTTTTAATAATAATAGGTTTGTGAGCTGATTCTCCCTGACAGTCAGTGGGCCTGAAAAAAAGGCTGATGGGCTGCATCCGTCCAGAGGACCACCTGTAACTTTGCTTTAAGGACAAGCACAAAAAGAGACATACAATATGGCACAGGAAGAGGAGCCCTAAGGTCAGAAGGTGCCTACCACATTACTGAGGAAGAGGGCGAGTATGAATAGCACCAGACCTTATAAAGTGATTGGGCCTAAGCCAAAAGGACACCCAGCTGCGGATGTGTCTGGTGTTGGAAGGAAAGTCCCCTGCTTAAAAAAACAATTCAGAGTAGGAACTTGGAATGTAAGAACTATGAATCAAGGCAAACTGGACATAGTCAAATATGAGATGACAAGGTTAAACATTGAAATCCTCAGAATTAGTGAACTCAAATGGACTGGAATGCGACATTTCACATCAGACAACCATCAGATCTTCTACTGTGGTTAAGAATCCAGCAGAAGAAATAAAGTAGCCCTTATCCTCAATCAAATGGCGGCCAAAGCAGTGCTCAGTTACAACCCAATAAATGACAGAATGATTTAAATTTGAATTTAAACCAAATCATTTAACATCACAGTGATCCAAGTATATGCTCCAACCATGGCTGCTGAAGAAGCTGAAGTTGTCCAGTGCTACGAAGATATTCAAGACGTCATATTACTGTCATCATAGGAGTTTGGAATGCTAAAGTAGTAAACCAAAAGACACCTGAAATAACTGGCAAGTTTGGCCTTGGAGTACAAAATTTAGCAGGTCAGGGATTAGTAGAAATAATTATGTTAAAATAATTCTCTGACTATAGGAAAGTTCTGAATTAGACTGAAAAAAAGAAGGAAAATCATCAGACCAAGCTAATACAAAATAAATAATATTCCGTAAATATGCAGTTAAAGAAAAGAATAGACCAGACATGGAAGATACTGTAAATAGATATATGCCTGAAGAACTTTGGACCGAAGTTTGCAACAGGAAACAGCAACAAAGAATATCCCCAAAAGAAAGAAAATGAAGGAGATAAACTGCCTGTCTGATGAGGCTTTGAAAGTAGCCCAGGAAAGAAGGAAAGCGAAAGGTAGTGGAGATAAGAAAAGATTTGTCCAACAGAATTCCAGAGGATTGCAAGAAGAGACGAGGAGACATTCTATAACGAGTGTGGGAAAAAGACAGAATAACAGATTGGGAAAGTCAAGATCTCTTCAAGAAAATTGGGGATCTCAAATGAACCTTTCATGCCAAAGTAGCAGTGATAAGAGATAAACATGGTAGGGACTTAACAGAATCAGATCAGATAAAGCAGAGGTGGCAGGGATACACTGAAGATCTATATAGAAAGATCTTAACAGCAGTGATTTCCTTAATAGTTTGTCAAAAGAACTGGAGCCAGACATCTTGGAGAGTGAAGTGAGATGGGCCCTAGGATGTCTTGCTGATGACAAGGCTGCAGGAGTTGATGGAATCCCAGCTGATCTATTCAAAATTCTACAAGATGATGCTGTGAAAGTGTTGCTTGCCTTGTGCCAACATATTTGAAAAACTACATCCCAATCTACATCCCAATCCAGGCAGTGCCAAAGAGTGCTCCAATTATCGAACAATTGCACTCATTTAACATGCCAGCAAGGTAATGCTTAAGATCCTACAAGCTCAACTCCAATAATATATGGACCAGGAACTACCTAATACTGTATGCTATATTAGAACCCCTTTCAGATGCACATATCCATGGGGACACAATCACAGGGTATGTAGTGCACTGTGCCATGGTCAAGGTTACAGAGACTACTCAATCAAGGCTAATTCCTGATAGGTACATTTCAGTACAATCCTTTCACTCTTGTATTGTTTGGGTTAAACAGTGATTTCAGGTGTCCCCCATTCTCTCCAGGGCATATTCTCCACTACGGACAAAATCCAAGGAAACCTGTAAGTAGTAAAAAAGTGTTTCACATGAACACGCTTAGAGACATGTGTCCAACTCAAATATTCTATTTGACTGCCGAGGCCTGGCGAAGCTTTTGGATTGTGGATAAGATTTTGCTTCAGTTCTGTTAAAAACTGCTTTCTAAGCAGTATGCTTCACAATAGTACGTATGAAAGCGTAAGCTCGCATAGGATAACCCTCTCCCTCAAACTACAGGCAGACTAGCAGTATAAAATGTAATCCCGATGACATAAGAAGAGCCAGCATAATATATGACTTTATGTTGTTATTTTGTTTCATGCTTCACAAACATGTGAAGTTTTAACCAAATTACCTTTAAATTCAGCCTGCACTCCATATTTGTAAGTCCTGCTAACGAACAGACATCGCCTCGCCAGCACCGGATAAGCCTAACCCGTTAGGTCACATTCACATTACCTTCTCTGCATCTACTGAAATGCTCTTTTATGTTAGATTTAAGGACGTTACATTAGCAGTAGAGTCACCGTTACCTCACTTTGAAAGGTACATTATTATTATTATTATTATTATTATTATTATTATTATTATTATTTAAATGTTTTGGCACACGCACACCTCACATCCAGCAGGCTGTAGATATTGGGATCTTTACAACCCAGGTTTAATGAGATCATCAATGCAAAGCAGACAGCGCAGCATAATGTTCACTAGAGGATATCACCTAGTAAATAAAGCCATGGCCAAGGTCATAAAATACCTTGTTAGCTAATGAACAGGTCATAAATACTAAAAGAGCTTGGTCAGATGGGCACAACATGGCAGATTCTCTCAAGTGCATCTTTTAAAGAGGTTTCTCTTGACAATAAGCTTTTGCTGTGGGGGCAGCCTATGAATTGTTTATTAACTTATCAATTAGGACTCTGCTTAAGCTCTTTAGACCAGTCTCTCAGCCACCCCTTGATGACCTTATGAGGGTGGAGATAAACAATCAGCTTGAGGCTGATATGCTTTGTTGACATTTTATTTAATATTGAATATTGTATATATGTCAATGCAAAACAAAACAAAAGCAGCTTAACTGCTCTTGGGAATCTTTAAAATGTATTTTAATAAAAAACACTATTTACAAATATTTACACATTTTTATATTACCATCAATACAATACAATCTGATCAATTTTTACTTACAAAAAAAAACCTTTCCAAAACGACTTAAATTTCTTCCCCGTCATTTGTTCAGATTCTCTCTTATGAATACTCTTTAAGTCTTGTATGAAATTTTCAGCTATTACATTTACTGGAATAACATGTCTCCTAATAGATACAGCACATCTGGCGTTCCATAAATGGTAAACACATACAGTAAACTTCCCATTATCCGGCACCAACGGGGACTCCCTATTGACGGATAAGTGTAGTTTCTGGTTAATCTTTAAACACCCCAAAAACCATCAAAATGCCTTAAAAGGCATTAGCACCTATACTGGGCCATTTAGGCCCAGAAAAAATGATTTGAAAAAAAGTTAGCATTTTTTTTTGCAGTCTTGATCTCCGGATAGTGTCGGTTATGCCGGTTTAGCGGGAGAAAATGTAAAACAGGGAATTGATGCCAGTGCCGGTTGCTTGAGAGTGCTGGTTGGTTAGGTGCTGGATAACCAAGAGTTTATTGTAGTATGTTTAATCGCCATAATGTTCTGTATCGAAAGTCAGTTATATTTTCTGGAAACAACCCATAAGCTATTTGAGAATAACATTGATTTTTAAAGACTGGAATAAAAAAAAAAAATCAGCAATCTTATTCCAAATGGCTACATGGTCATTACATGTGTCTCCCGGACAACTCCTGTCATCGATGTTTCTATATTTTTAAGTTCTGTCTTACATACATTTTCCCATGGAACAATAACCACGATAACTCCTTTGTTTTTGGGCTTAATCTGGGATTGTTTAGCTGTTCTAAGACTTGACTTTGATTAGACTCAGGACAGTACTTGAGGTCTAATTTGGGTGATGCTCTGTCCAATACTAATGTATAAACTTATTTTCTTGATAATTGTTCGATTTCCCATTTTGTGATTTTACATTTCCTGAAAATGTTACCTGTCGTATCACATACGATGGTAAATATCCTATATTTTGAGTGATCCTCTTAATACCTCCACCACGAAACCATGGCTCAAATATTGGTAACCAGCCTTTAAAGGAACCGCTTCACTTTGCTTGTGCTAGAAATATACCTAGAAAATTAAAAAACAGAAATATCAAATTCAAAAATATCTCTGGATTTATCATATTTATGCCTCCTTTATTTTTTGGCCAACATGTAATATTCCTGCTCGCTAGATTTAACCTGTTTCCCCAAAGCATCTGGAAGAAAAAGGTTACTTAGGCTTATCACAGCTTTCTCAGGATTTGGAAACACAAAGCTTAGGTAGACAAAGATGGGCAGCAGAAATTCTTTAACAATCCTAACTCTATTGTCAAATGAGAGTTTCCATTGCTTCCATCTCATGACCTTTGTTTTACATATATTTAGTTTTTCTTCCCAATTTAGTTCCCCTGAATCTGAATTACTACATTTAATTCCCAGGATACTAACATTTTCACTGTCAGTTTCTATACCAGGAGGAAGAAAAACCTTTTTTCCTGGTTCTCCAACCCAAAAGCCCCAGTTTTACTGTAATTCATTTGGGAATTTTAGATCTTGGAAAATTTACCATAATCCAAAAGTAAATTATCAAATAAATTTCTCGAATTCACAAAAGCTAATAAATCATCAGCATAAGCAATACACTTTATATGAATTATTGGAGCTTGCTGGATATTTTTATTGCTCTTAATCATCCTAAGAAATGGATCAATAGAAAAAACATACAATAGGGGACATCCCTGACGTACCCCTGATCTTATGGGAAAACTTTCTCCAATCCATCCATTTATAATTAATCCCCCCCTCTATAGAGAACTTAAAGCAAGGACACAAATTTCTCGGATATTCCATATTTTTCAATACACTGAGAAGAGATACAAATGATTAACTTGATAAAAAGCTTTTTCATGATCTAGACTTACCATATATCCACATAAAGCTCCACTTTTCGCTTGCTCAAGAGTCTCTCTCACTTTAATGAGGGCGTTTGCAATCTGCCTCCCCTGTATACCACAGGACTGGTCAGGACTTATCAACGACTCAGCCACAGACCCCAACCGAACACACAGAATCTTAGCAAGTATTTTATAATCTGTTTTAAGTAAAGCAATTGGGTGCCAGTTTTTAATGTCTCTTCTATCACCCTTTTTGTACATTAATACCAGTGATGATGCAGACTGTGAAGATGATAACCCTGTTTCATTCAGTAAAACATTATATACTTTGCATAGGATTGGGTTTAGCAGTTTACTAGAAAAATACAAATCTGATATTAACCCATCTAAACCTGGAGCTTTCGTCTTACCCAGAGACTTAATAGCTGCCTGTACCTCAGATACTGTGATTGGGTCCCCCATGGTGGCGCTGAGATCTGAATCCAGTTTAGGAGTCTCTATCTGGTTTAATATTCTCTGAATATGACTTTTATTGATGTTTTTTCCCCATTAAACAATCCCTTGTAAAAGTAGTTTGCAAAATCTGAGGGTGTGTAATAGTTTGTTGACTTTCATCCCATAGCTCTGCCATTACTCTCTTCTGCTTCCTTTCCTTACATTGCTTTCATAATATTAGGTGAAAACAGTTTAAAGACTCCACATTCACCCTCATGTGTCAGAGAAGAAAGACGGTCATATTGGAGTTCTCTAATGTTCCTTTTAATTTGGTTTATATACTCTGCGTTTACCTCCTGACCTCTCTGAAGTGCAGAGTAAGCTTGAAACAACTGGACCCTACATGACAGATATTTTTTATAATTATCACTGTGAGATATAACTGCTTCTCTCTTAAATTAATTCTTAATTTCTGGTTTTGTCTCTCCCCACCACATACCAGCAATATCATACATCCCCGTAATGGATAGTCTTGCCTCTATGAAACTTTTAAACATAGAAATCATTCTGTCACATTTGAGAATATTTTAATTACATTTCCAGTATCCTGGCCCAGATGAGATCAACTCCTCAATATTTATTGTGAAACCAACAAGAGCATGGTCTAAAAAGTCTGCAGGTCTCACAAAAACATCACTAAATTTAGTTAGTTTTTTCACATAGATTTTGTCTATTCGGCTTTTAGCATCATCTTTTATTTAGGTGTAACTAGGAATATCAGGGTTTTGGGATTTAAACAAACACATCCACTAAATCAGCTTCAGTGCATATGGTATTCAGAATATGTGAATCATACTGAATATGATCCCTTTGTCTACTTGTCTTGAACATAAGATACGCAGTTGAAATCACCTCCAAATAATACTATTCTTACAGTGTGCAGATATGGGCTTACTAAAGAAAACAAATCTTCTTTTGGCTCTAGATTGAGGGCCATAAATGTTAATAAATCTGTCATTAATGTCTCCAATATTTGTATCTAACAAGAGACACCTTCCTGTCATTATGTAAACAATTTTAATAGACATGATACATATATTTTTAAATATAATTCCAACCCCATCACATTTATCAGGTCCAAAAGACCAGAAGGATGCACCCCATATCCAGTCTTTCCTACAGATATATACATCATTTGTAGTGGACAAACTTGTTTCCTGCAAAACGAAAACATCAAAATTATATGAGTTCAGAAATGAAAACGCTTCAGTCTTTGTTCTTCTGGTCTTTATGCTGCTCACATTTACTGTAGCAACACTAAGTGGAATAGTGTTTGTTCTGCACATAGAGATAATAGTGTTCAGCGTTTCTTTTTCCTTTTCCCTTTTGGAGATGTCTTTGCTGGTAGAAACCTTGTATTAGAGAGTTCAGTCATATCAATATCCAAAGTATTTCCTGAAGTAGTCTCTTCCTGCTGAGAGAGCTGATAATCAGATAAATCTTGAACAGAGTCCTCCATTATATCTCCCCAGTTTTTTTCCACCTAGTGCATCATATTTATTTTCTAAAGTACCGTATGTACTCGAGAATAAGCCGACTTTTTCAGCACATTTTTTTATGCTGAAAAAGCCCACCTCGGGTTATACTCGAGTCAATGTGACGTCACGTCATTAGCATATACCGGTACGGAAGACGTTCTGCGGAGTCAGGATCAGCATCAGCTCATCGGAGCATAGTAGCAAGTAAGGAGAGAGGGAGATAGGGATTGGAGAGGGTGCAATAAGAAGGAGGTTATGGGGGAAAGAAGATGATGATAAGGGGGGAAGGAGGAGAAGAAGGAGGATGATGATAAGGGGGGAAGGAGGAGGATGATAAGGGGGGAAGGAGGAGGATGATAAGGGGGAAGGAGGAGGATGATAAGGGGGTAAGTAGGAGGATGATGATCAGGGGGGAAGGACCCTCTTTTGCACACTCGGCTTATAATTGAGTTAATATGTTTTCACAGTTTTTTGTGGTAAAATTTGGTGCCTCGGCTTATACTCTTTTTTTAAATAGTTTTCCATTCTTCCTCTTCACCATTGGATTTGCCTCCATAAACGCTTAGGTGCACGCTCCTCATCTCTTATAGGAGGTGTATGTCTCTGGCTTAGGTTCTCCTGAGGGCTCAGAACAGGTTGACTATCTTGCTCTTTTGACATTTCTCTCCTGTTATGCTCTGCTTCAGGGCCATCCCTAAAAGAATGCCCACCTTCATAGCAGAGATTACACACAATTTGTCACATTCAGAGCTCTGATGTCCTGTTTTACTGCACTGAGAACATCAGATTTTATCACAAGCAGAACTCAGGTATCTGGTGGAATCACATTTAAAGCACTTTTTTGGTTGTCCCCAGTAGAAACATCTCCCATGATCTCTCCCAATATACACACAGTTTGGGAGATAACAGGCCATATTTTTTTCTGTACCACAGATTTACTTTAAATTTGTAGCCTCCATTCCAGAACCCTTCTATACATCTGTCTGGGCCGCTTCTCACTGCACACGGTCTCTGCAGCCAGTAATATATATGTCTACTTGTGTCACAGTTTTAATATCAAAAGTTACAAAAGTTACAACAGTTCTGGGATGAGACGCCTTAAAAAGGCTCTGAGACATTCCCATTCAGGGTTACGTTTGGCTTCCTGATATCGGTACCAACATTTCTTCAGTCCTTCTGGGCTTTTAAAACTTATCTCATAATTCCTGCTGATAGGAGCATGTAACAGAGCATCACCTCATTAGCCTGGAAACCAAGAGATACTTTGAGCAAGTCTTTCCCTACAACAACTCTGTCTGGTATGCCCTACTGCCCACAATAATAAAGTCTCAGCATATTTCTGTGCTGCCTAGTAACAGCAAACAAAGTATTAAAAACTTTACGTTTGCGCCTGGAACTCCATGCTGACTGCTGGGGCTGGGATGGTTCATCTGATCCACCTGAAGGTTCAGCATCGGGGGGAGTCTCTCCAATAGTAGGATCACGTTCTGCTTCAAAGGCCTCCAAAGCTTCAGCATTTTCTGCAGCCTCGCCATTTCCACCTCAGGTAGTCCTTCTGTTTGCTCCACACTCTCAGGTACACCAGCTACATTCAGACTGCTCCCTTCTGCTTCCTGCATGGCCTGCAGGGCCTGACTCCCAGCTGCAGGTGATCTCACACAGATTGCTTGCAGGGCCTGACTCCCAGCTGCAGGTGATCTCACACAGATTGCTTGCAGGGCCTGACTCCCAGCTGCAGGTGAGCTCACACAGATTGCTTGCAGGGCCTGACTCCCAGCTACAGGTGAGCTCACACAGATTGCTTGCAGGGCCTAACTCCCAGCTACAGGTGAGCTCACACAGATTGCTTGCAGGGCCTGACTCCCAACTGCAGGTGAGCTCATACAGATTGCTTGCAGGGCCTGACTCCCAGCTGCAGGTGAGCTCACACAGATTGCTTGCAGGGCCTGACTCCCAACTGCAGGTGAGCTCACACAGATTGCTTGCAGGGCCTGACTCCCAACTGCAGGTGAGCTCATACAGATTGCTTGCAGGGCTTCAGGTAAACACTGACCTGCAGGGAAGTTCTGATTAGCTCCCCCCTCCACCTGTGGACCAGAACTGGCTGCTGCTTCAGGATTTTTGCTGCTTTCTGGGGTCTTTTTCAGCACAGGCCTAGGCTGTGAGACGCTCTGCAGGACAGGCTGTGAGACGCTCTGCAGGTCTGTTTGTTCCTCTGTTAGTACCTGGAGTTTTCGCAGTAATGGTAACACTTGAGACCCCCATTCTTCTCTTCCCATGCTCTGTGTATCTCTTGCTCTTGGTTTCCCTTTTCTTGTCCATTACTATACTTTTTGTAGCAGTTTCATACTACTTTTCTCTCTCTGGTGAATAATTTTAGGCCTGGCTTACTGAGGTCTCCATTTCATTATCACTCGCATCACTTTGATTTTCTTTCTGTTGCTGTAGATTTTGCATTTAATTTGTAAACAAATCTCTCTCTTTAGTCAGAGTGTGGGACCTGGTGGTTACTCGACTCCCACCTCCTCCAGAATCAGCCGCCATCTTATATCTCAGACCCTCCCCTTCCAGTGTGAGGGGGAGGCTGGGAAGTGCTCTTGGGGGCTTGTCCTCTGTCAGCCAATGAGATCCGCAGACTTAAGAATGCTCTCTGCATTTCCTGTTAGTTTCAATTAAGTTTAAATAGGTTTTACTTTATATTTTTGCATGAAAAATTTTTGCAATGTTTAACACATGTCCCTTTAATAGTATTTGTTAAAAGAACACTGAAGTGTCATATTCATAGTATACCTGACTTGATGACTTGCCAATGTTTTTTTTTTTTACAATGTTTAATAAGTAAATACAGCCTTTAATTCAAATTTGGAAAAACAGCATTACCATAGTTCCTAAAAGGATTATACATTGGAAAGGAATTGGAGGATTCAGATAAGATCAATGTACAGTTCTGTTGAAAAATGCCATTCTAAATAGCACATTTATTAATAGAAGAATAAAGCAGAATAATCATAGATATAATAATACTCCCACTTGTGCTACAGACAGACTAGTAGCCCAAGAGGGCAGCACCCATGACACAAGCAAGGTCAGCCAAATACAAGATTTTTTCAAAAAATGTTTTTATGCTTTTATTTACATAGCTGCATATTGCAGAAACATGATCCCCACCTCCACCCCCAACTATGTGTGTACTTTGTTCAGTCGCGTCCGACTCTCTGTGACCTCATTGACTGTAACACACCATGCTGATCCACTTGGTATTCATGGCAGAGATAATGAAATGGGTTGCAAGTTCCTTCTCCAGAGGGCCACAGCATACAGCTCCTGGTATTCAGAGGTGGTACTGACCAGGCCCAAGCCTGCTTGGCTTTAGGGTGGTGTGACCTCTTGGTTCCCTGACTAGAACTGAACCCAGGTCGAAAGCACCAAATCCAAACTCCTGGACCACCAGGGAACCCTTTTCCCAAACTATATTGGTCCTTTAATTCTCATCCCATATTTGTCCCTCTGATCTTTAATGGATTATTAACTAAGTGTATATTTCCTATCTGTAAGAAGAAATAACCAATGCACAGTCCAAGAGCCTAATTGAACAATGGTTATAGTTTGATGAAGTTTCAATGAAGTCAAACTTATGCTTAATTTTACCTAATTTAATTAAATTTTACCTAAATGTAATCAACTTGGTTGTAGGAAAACCTTTTAGTAGGGTAAAAAAACAACCTTTAAATACATTACCTATTTATAGAATAATATACAGTCCAGGTCAGCTCCATTATTGTCATTATTGTCTCCTAATACACCACCAATCTATGAGTATATGTTTCTTTGAAAGTAGCTGGGAACCTTGGAGGCTGAAATAAGTTCATACCCACTAAGTAAATTGTTTTTGGACTTTTATTCCACAAACAACTGACTGTTTATCTGCCCTACAAGCAGGAAGGTACTTACACCCTTAAGTTGTTTTTTTTTGCAACTCTCCACGTGTTTTTTTTTTTCTTTAAGTGGTTCGTTTTCTTTCTTATTTTGTTGTTGTTTTTTTTTTTTTTACCTTAATTCTAATATATCATTGTTCCTCTCAACGATTTTCTCCTCTACGGTTTTGGTTATACTTATAATTAAAAATTTAAGAAGAAAAGACATACAGCCTTATTAAATTGCGATTTGGCCAATTGAATAGGGCTCTATATAAGCACAAAGCATATCTTTTTATAGAAGTTTTTAGCTAGTGAATTTCTATCCAAAAGCAAGGTTTTCACTAAATAAAAAAATCTGTAAACAAATATGCTATGTGCTTATATGGAGCCCTTTAGAATTGTCGGAATATCAATTTAATAAGGCTGATAGTAGTTAAAATTATAAGCTTTATTGAAGAAGACAATATAACTTATCTGAAGCTAAAAATTAAAAATTAAAAAGAAAAAAGATTTAAAAAAAAATTATATTCATGGCATACACATATACTGATGTTGTTAGCTTGTTATATACTTCATAAACAAGTGCCTTTTTTCCTGTAGTGTCCTTTAAGTAGAGCAGAAAGAAATTTAAGGCAGGTTAAAAAATGAGGGCTGAGAATAGATTTAAAAAAAAAAATATATATGTGTTCCATGGACATTGGGTTTTATTTTGAATGATTGGGGGTTTCACAAGACAACTACTTGTATGTTACAATCTATATACACTTTACGGTAAGTAAAGGGTCTTGGGAAGAAGAGGTTCTGATGTTCTGAATGGGGAGTTGAGTTATTGGATCTGTTTTTGGAGAACCTAGTAAAGTTATGTACAATATGGAGCCATTTTGTGCTATAGGCAAGGGGGTTATTGGGTTGCACAGAAGCCTTTTTAGATTCCAGTAGCCCCATTGATATTTTTTGCCCAAACAGGGTTTCATGTATTTATTAGTTTAGGAAATACTGCTCTATATGTCATATCAGTGTTAAACTGTATTAATTATAACTGTGGGCTATTTTATGTGTAGCCCTGGCAGTGCAGCCATTTTAGTTGTAACCATAGCAACATGGCCCTCACCTTGACAAGCCTGGTTTACAGCATAAACTAAAATAATAATCCAGATGTAAGGCTAGGGGCAACAAGGAGATAGAGGAGGGGAAATCGCCAAACAGGAATAAGCAACAGGTATATTATTTAATTGAGCTTATCAAACCATTATTTTTGAATTAAACCCACAGAAATATTTATTGAAATTGAGCACAAGACATTCTTATTGGCTTGTCCCTAGAAAGCTTTTACTGTACAGTCCTCCCAAAATATACATCTAAAACTGGAAATGGCTGTGAAGGTCAGATAATATTTTACATCTTTCCCTGATTTCAGCAATCTTTGGGTTTCATTTCTTCTGTATTTATGTGACTGAGGAGCTTGATTTATTGCCAGTGTTTAGTAACACAGTACATAACAGATCTTAAAAAAGACAAATAAATTCCAAACCATTTCAAGGAAAGTGACTAAAATGGTTTCTAACCTAAAAGACAAAACATATAAGGAAATACTTTATCGCCTTAAAGCGACAGAGAAAAAGTTAAAAAAAATTATAAACAAAATGTATTTTATTTTAGTCAAATTATCATTTTTTTCTGTCTATCGATCAAATTATTTTTCCATAGAGAGCAATAACTTAGATAATGCACAGACCTAACAAATATACACCAGCTTCTTTTATAATGAGGACTAGACATTGTTTCAAATCAGCAGTTAGATTATTTTTCAACCTTTTTGCATTTCTTTTTCACCCCAAAAATAAATGTTTGTAATTCTCAAATTCTGCTTTTTTTGTAACATGATAGAAATATTGGAAATCCCATGTTTAAGTATATTTAGTTTAGATAGATAGATTGGTATCTATAGATATACTGCAAATAAATATACAGTGGACCATGGAATGTTAATAGAGTCACTGAAGAACTACTCTGGACTGGGTGGCACTGTCCTCAGCTTGTTTAAATCTTCTATCACTGGCTGGTGGGAGAGAGTTTCTTACGGTGCATACCCCACTAAACCCATGAATTTTACATGTGGAGCTCCACAAGGCTCTATTTAAGTATATTTATATATATATATATCCAATGCTACCACTATACATACTATGGAGAGATCATCCGCAAGCATGGCCTCATCAACTACTGCTATACTGATGACACACAGCTGTATCTGCTCTTTGGCCAAGATGCAGAACATCCAAGCTTTACTCCTAATAGATGTGAGGAAGAGAAGGAACTTGCTGAGGCTGAACCTAATAAAGACAGAGATACTACAGGTGGGTCCTCATCGGATGACAGCAGCTTTCTTGGGCCAAACAGGAGTGGACCTTCAGCTTGGGGACTCCCAGCTGTTAAAATATGAACAAGTGTGCAACCTTCTGTTTGTTCTAGATTCTGTTCTGGCACTAAAACATCAGGCATCAGCTATGATCAATATTCTGGATAAAGCACTTGATACCCCCAGAGGACCTACCTACTTCAATTAATTATTTAATATATTCATGGCTGGATTACATTGACTGCCTTTATCTGTAAATTACTATCAAATAAAGAGCTACATCTCTTAAAGTTGCTTTAGACCACTGCTGCAAGGTTATTACAAACCAATCTCGATCCTGCCATATACAGTAACAACTGTATTCCTTTCCCTACACTGGCTCTCTATGAAAGCCTGCTGACATATAAAGCTCTACATGATGAAGGCCCTGGCTATCTGTAGGAGATTCTCATTACTTATGTTCCAACTTGTGATCTGTGATCTGCTGTAAAAATTAATTAACCATGTAACGGAACCCATCACTGTTTTACCCTGTGTTATGGTTATTTAATTATTATGGTTAAAATATGATCACATTGCTGTACTGTAGATATGTTGGTTTATGCTCTGCAGGATATTAGCTCAGTCTATAGCAGACACCTAGCAGAATACATAATCCTATTAGGGTCTCCTAGAGGCAGGAGAGCCCTATTGTGTAAAGTGTTCACATTGTGAAAGATGGAACAAAGAGAAGCATTATCTTATCAATGTCTGTTATTGAATCAAAAGTAGCCATGTAGCCTCAGGGAGGTGTGACCACACCTATTGTCTCTCTATGTGTATTGTGTGGCCAAATATGGGCATGTGTACCTGTCACCTGTGAAAAGAGGTGTATATATATTTCTGCATATAACAAAATAAAGACAGTATTCTTTGACTCCCAAGAAAGTGTCGTCCAATATGGGTGGTCTGGGCTTCTGAGACTGCGCAGTGCTTCTATATGGATATTTAATGCTGAACCTGACTTTCCCTCTGGAACTCTTGGATGAGATTATACCAACTTCACTTTTACACAGCAGCTTGCCAGGGAAAAGGACGTCTCCAACGGCTGGTACCCTCTCACTACCGGGGTAGCCGTTACAAACCATTTCCAGAATATACTCGCAAACCTCTGGGTCCTGAGAGTAATGTTGGCAGACGAGAGGGATGTGTTCATTAGAGTCTGTTAAAATTACTGTTTGATGTTAAAATTACAGATAAAGTGTTAATAGCTTCTCATTTGCACCTTGTTCAGTAAATTGTGAAAAGTGTTCAAGAAGGTGATGGAAAAACATGATTTTATTAGCAAGAGTTTAAAGACTGAAGGTGTCAAAAAGGCTTCCTAATATTCTGACACCTCTCAGCATCTCCCACAAAGGGATTGGATCCAAGGGAGACAATGTGCTTCACCCCCTAATGCGCACCCATCACTGCTGAAGATAGCAGCTCCGGAATAGATCCAAAAATAATTCAGAGCGTTTTGGGTGCAGAAGCCTGGCACTGTGTTCTTTACCTCTATTTTAAAATAGACTACAGCTGACGTCAGATACTTTCAAGTTAGGAGAAAATAAGAAAGAAGTAGGATGTGCTTTTAAGGACGCTTCAAAAGCAGTCAGTTTGAGAAATTGTTTTAATGGGCTGTTTTTCAAGTCACTGAAAAAACAATTTCTGCACCAAGTGATCATGAATAGTATAAATTATTGCCAAAATTTTTTTTTTTTTAATTAAATAAAAGCAGCCTTTAATAACTTGACTTTTTAGGACACTTACCTCTTGCTCTGTCCCCAAAATATATATATATACATGGTCAAGTCACCGTATTATGACTGCCGCCTACTTTTGATGGCAGCAGCATGTAGCCAATTAAACACTCACATGTGGTGAGCTGGCTTAGTGGGTATATAAGGTGAAATGTGGGCATTCTGCAAATCTATCAACCATTGCTGTCCTGGGTAAAATGTGTGATTTATCTGACTTTGAAAAGGGGATGATCATTGGCTTTCAGCGAGTGTCAGCATTTGGGGAGGTGGAGGCTCTACGGCCCCTTACACGCGGTAAAAAACAACCCAGAAAAGAGGGTCTTTGAAAAAAAAAATAAGAGCTGCAGGAAATTACGAGGTTGCAAAAATACGAAGTTAATGGCCGAAAGGCGTACATACAAAAACACTGAAAAATAAAAACAAAACATAAAATAAACATTACACACAGCATGGGGGGACAGCCAGGACATCTGGGAGTAAGGTTGCACGCAAATTAAAGTCGAATTTAAGAAGTTTTGCCGCTTGAAAATCGGCTAAGCGAGAAAAAAAATGTCGGACGAAAAAAATGAAAACAAGGCTACACGACCCCGAGGCGTGTAAAACACCAACAAAAACGTATGACTTTTAAACACAAGAATTACGACCCGCGGAACTTAAAAAAAAATTATACAAGGTTGCAAAAATACAAAGTGAAGGGCTGAACCGCGCATATGGAAAAACACGAAAAGCACAACAACAAAAAAAATACAACATAAAACAAACATCACACACAGCACGGAGGGAAAGCCAGGACGTCTGGGAGTGAGGTTGCACGCCAATTTAAGTCACATTTAAAAAGCTTTGAAAATCAGCTATGCAACAAAAAAAATGGCTGCCGAAAAAAATTAAAACGAGGCTAAAGAAGACAGAGCCTTGAAAATCACCACCAGGTACGTACGAATTACACAGGAATGTAGGAGATACAAAATGTACCATTTTACAACACTAACTTGCAACTAATAACATTAGGATTCTAAAATGCCGCTTTGCCCGCCTAAACAAACGGTTTGCCCTTGCGCATGCAGCCTATTTACACTGCACACTTGCCACATTGCTGACACTTTCTCCTCAGATGATCAACAGTACAACTGCACAGATGCAGGAAAATCCAAATAGATTGTTAGCTCTTCAGAATATTGATTGCTGCATATTACATATAAATAGGTAAAGTATACTAATTTATTAATTCATATTACCTTATTAATTCACTGTATTTTTTTTTTTTTTAAGGACACTTTAAGTTACCCAAGGCGAGAGGCGAGAAGTTACGAGGGGAGAGGCTCATTGTGAGCCACGAGATGAGCGCCAAAGGCACTCAGCGTAGGGCTTACAATGAGCGCCGAAGGTCCACATAGGAGCAAAAGCCTTACATAGGGCCTCATTCTATTATCGGCCGTAAATCGTCCGTAAGGCTGCGATTCCTTGCGGGGGTTCAGTTAACTCGCGATTCTATTATACGGCCCCGCAAGGATCTCCTTTTACGGCCGGCCGCATATCTTGGAACCGGCCGTAGTCTCAGAAATATAAAAACTCAAACATAAATTCAAGCCTGCACTGTACAGCTCTGTAAATGCTAGGGATCATATTGGGGGACATGAGGATTAAAAGGAACCCACTCTCAAGCTTGCACATCTGCCCAAACCCGAGTTCAAATTAACTGTTTATTTTCCGGCTGCGGCGTGGGTGTGTCTGAGGTGCTCCAAGCACTCTGGACTTTTTACATGGATATTTTACGGATATTAAAAATAAAATATTTTACGGATTTGAGTACAGGATAATTATGTGCTATTTTTTCTAACACCTAAAATCCCTTTATAGTCTTCTAAAAGTGCATTATGGTTTTATTTGAGCTATTTTATGTGCTTAATTGGTGCTAGCGAGACCTCTTTCCTGCAAGTAAGCTGCGGCTCGCTTTTAGCCTTGCAGAGAGGTTTCCCGGAGGAATTGAATTGCAAAACTCTTGCGGCCGTTTTAGATCAAAGGCTTTCCTCCGGCGCGAGCGGCCGCAAGAGATAGCAAGGCACCGGCCGCAAGCCTGCCGGAGCCTCCGGCCGTAAGGGAATAGAATAGCCGAATAGCTTGCGGCCGGTCCTTGCGGCCCCGCAACGGCTGCGGACGCTAATAGAATGAGGCCCATTGTTTGGTAAACAGCATTGCTGTGCCTTAAAATTTTATTGTCGTCATTTTTGACAGGCAAGTCACTTGTGTATGTATATATAGATATAGTATGTATGCTAAAAGTAAAGTCTAATCCACTTAGGAAAGCAATTTTATCAAATACTACCAGCAATGTAGTAGGACTAGGGGCTGAGCAACTAGAGAGGAAATGGAGCAAGTTTTATACATTTCCTCACTATAAGATTTTTTTAATTATAGACAATTTAAAATGTATTTCTATACAGGTCTTTGTAATGAAAATCTTTACACTACTGGAGAGATAAATTAGTCCTATAAGTTAAGTTGTGCTGATGAAATCTCATGAGACTTCAGCTACTGTACAGTAAAACAACTTTGCTCTGCTTTACTTACACAATCTCTATTCAAAGAGTGCATAGGCAGGTGTTAATGACTAGTTGCTTATGGTGCAGCCATTTTAAAATCTGTATTGTTGTAATATGAGGTGTTCAATTTTTTTATACCAGCAAAATAGCTATTCATATGAAATGACATTTAATTGGTAATATTGAGGAAGGAGGTGCATGAAAGATAGTAACACTTTATTCAAAAAGAGATGTTTGTACTTATAGATAATACATTAATTATTGCAAAACCCAGTCAGAATATCTTTACTTGTTGACTGACAACGTTGGGTAACCAATGTAATATATAAAACAGCCTCTACTCACAGCTTCCACATATCCGCCATATCCGAAGAGACAGACTTTCCTACAAAGTGAGCCACAGAATACAACAACAGTTCCAAATATGGTAATATTTAAATCTATATGTAATTATAACTGTTGAATGTTATCAAAACATATCTTATAATTAAATAATATATTGAAGTTTGTATGTTTTGTGATCCTCTTTTAGTTTAGATTTTGTGTAAGAGTCTAATCATTGCTAGTTTATTCCTGATAACGGAGATTACATATTGTTATTGTTCAGTCGTTCAATGTCTCCGACTCTCCGTGACCGTATGGATGCATCACGCCAGGCAAATCTTGTGTCTGGTTGTGCTTATCCATAAGTTTATCTTGGCAAGGATACTGGAGTGGGCTGACGCTTCCTTCTCTAGTGGGCAGCGATTTGTGTGACCTCTCTGCTATGACCTGCCCATCTTGGGTGTCGTTTTAGCTCACAGCTTAATTGAAGTGCACAAACCCCTTCACCACAACAAGATAGCGAACCAGAAGTGGGGGCATTACATATAAATACCAGTAAATCCCTAATAATTATTTAGCAAACTAGGCGTTTCCAGACACTATCAGACTTCTGTTTCTCAAGGGCTTCTCTTCCCAGGAATGGAGTTCTAGACTTCAGCTTGCAGGTAAACGCCAGCCCAGCCTCTAGCGGGATGTCATCTGGGCGCAGGTCTGCATGGATTTCATTCAGCAGTCCTATAGGTGATAAATCCATGACCCCAGCAAGATCCATTAGGTGTTTAGTTAAATAAACACACTGACCAAGTGTTTCTTGAGAAAAGTTACGGGCCACAGCTTTATTAAAGCAACCAAATTCCAATAACCAATTAACATAATTAACATTATTACATTACAGCTTAATTAAACATCCCAGAGGAGTAGCTCGGCCCGGTCAGTAACCTCACGCCCTGGGCCTGCGCCCAGAGCCTCCCAGTGCTTTACTTAGCATGCCCATGAGGCAAGGCAATGCCCACTTAACGCTCGTTGCCTGGGCGACTTACCTCCCGCCACAGAGCAGGCGAAGGATGCCTCCTGAGGCTGTGATTCCCCCCTCTCGCTCTCTCAATAAAGCTAAGGCCCATCTAGCCCAATCCTTAAGCTCCAGAGTAAACAGTTCTAATCCTATCTCTGTTAGATGGACCTTATCAGGGCGAAATAATTCATCAGCGTCTGCGCCTTCAAATTCCTGATGCCTAATGGTAATGAAATCCAAGTTCCTTACAAAACTAGCCATCTGCTTGTTTATCTTTTGCCTTGTGAAACCGGATCCCTTGCGTTCCACCATGCTCTCCTTTTGATCATTTCGGACCACACTATGAACAGGCCTGGAAACTGGTCTAGCCAAAACTTCACATCCCTCTTCCTATCTTTTAACCTTTTTTTTAATAGGTACCACTGCAAAATCGTTGCCCCCGGCATGTATAATCAAAATGTGTGGGTGATGATGAGCATTGCTCTCCAACAAGCCATTCACCTGTGTCCATCTCAAGTCACGGAACCCTAGCCATCGTACTTGTACGCCCATCTCCAGGAAGCCCAGTTGGATATTGTCTCCAGTAACTGCGGCTAACCGGTGAGCACAATACATGTAGGAATGGCAGACGATCCACAGCTGCTTTGTTTCTGCAACACACAAAGAAGTCCAGTTAAATGACCCTTTCTGACCTCTGTAGCGGCCCCGATCCGAAACGAGTGTGTGCCGAAGTCCGCCGGGTCCAGGCCTAACTGCCGTAAGGGCTTCTTTAGCATCCTTTCGAATTGAAACTGCGACAAGGCCTGGCCATTGGCATGCAAAAGCAGTGGGACTGGCCCCGGTGGCCTTTTTTCCAAGTACAACCTCACACTTGCCTGGAGGCAACACTCTGTTCCACTTTTGTATTTGAGCATTTCCCTTCCTTTTCCAGCCTGATCCGTTTTCGTCCTCCTTAGCCATACCAACAATCTGTCGCCTTCCAGACAGATGTCCTCTGCCAGCAGCCTGCCCGAACCATGCCTGTTTGCCGAGACCAATTCCCCAATCCTGAAAGCCCCAAAGAACGCTAGGGAAAAGGCTGTCCGGAAAAGCAGGGATCCGAAGGAGTCTCTGCATAGCATACCCAACGCCTCCCCCAGGAGTAGCAGTAGAGAGAAGGTGATCGGGCGCCTCCTGTCCAACCTGTGTTCCCCTTTGAACATGCCTTTGACCACCCGGTGAACCACAAACTCCTTCGTTAAGTCCTTCTGTCCTGCCAACCTGAACATAAATGTCAGGGCCGTCAGTTGCCAAGCCACGGTCGCCCTGGAGTCACCAAAATTCAGTTTTCCCAAGATGGATTGAAGCTGCCGCACTATTCTGGCGCCTGCTAGAGCCACCAGCTCCGCTGACAGATCCAACACCTTCTCTGTCAGTAAACTGCACTCCATCTTGTCTGAATTGATCCGTATGCCCAGGAACGTCAATTCCTTGGAGGGCCCCTCCGTCTTTTTGTCTGCTAGGGGAACCCCGAAATCTTGACAAATGCTCCAAAAGGTCCCCAGTATGAAATCACAGGAGGATAGACACCCAGGACCCACAAAGAGAAAATCGCTGAGGTAATGGGTAATCCCATGGCAACCTGACTAGGTCTGTGCTACCCATTGCAGGAACATACTGAAGGCTTCAAAGTAGGAACAAGAAATGGAGCACCCCATGGGCAAAACAAAGGTCTACTAAGTACTCTCCGTCTACGAAACAGCCAAGGAAACGGTAACTCTGGGGATGCACAGGGAGTAGGCGAAAAGCGGATTCAATATCCACCTTCGCCATCTTAGCTCCGGTGCCCGACTGTCTAACCAGGTCCATGCCCCGATCAAAAGTAGTGTACGACACTGACGAATACTGTTTGTCGATCCCGTCGTTGACCGAGCCGCCCGGAGGATGCTGGATGAGGCGGAATTTTCTCACCTCCATCTTTGGCACTATGCCCAGAGGAGAAATGACCAAGCCCTGGAAAGGAATGGAGGAAAAATCTGCCGCAACCTTGAACAGGTGTGCTTGAAACAACAGTTTGGTGCCCACTTGCAGCTTCCCTCATTGAAAGACAGGCAGACACCTCGATCCGATGTACCCGCGGTGGCGAGGCCTCTAGCCCCACCTGGATTCCCACGAAAGGGCGGCATGGCCCGCATTGGTGTCATTATGTTCAGCCAATAAGCCAACGCCTTATCGCTCCACACCATCTCCGGTCGGGAGGACATGTACTGTCGGAATTCCTCGTCGTAGCGCCACCAAGCCATCCCCCCATACATCTGGTATGCGTTCCTGATTTCCTACAGATACACAAACAGCCCGGAGCATTGCTCCGGGTGCCTTTCTCCCATGACACAAGCCATGATAGCAAATGCCTGTAACCAGTTGTCAAAAGTCCTCGGTATGCGCCTGAAAGTGGGTCTCCGGTCATCTCCTTCCCTGTGGAACCTCTCTGGAGGATCCACCAGACGTGACATTGGCAACAAGGAGAATATCTCTATGTATTCCCGTTGGCAGATTTTTTCTTTGATGTCTAAGGCTAAATGCGCCCCCAAATTGTCTTACGCAGAAACAATGCATGGCCTCGCAGCTGAGTCCCTTACCTCTTTTCCGCTGCCCTGTTGGTCCTCTCCTCCGGCAGGTGCCGGCAAGCTCGCCTGGGGTATTGTGGGGTTGGTGAGCCTGCCTGCCATGAGGGGTGACCTCGCGGGGGGAGATGGCTCCGACCACGCCTACCGGCCAAACCCCCACTGATGCTCCGACCTCCGCGTCGGAGACGGCAATGTTGTGAGCTTCTATTAGGGATTTCAGTGACGTTAGGAATTGAGACGCCCTGGCAGATGCTTCCTGCACCTTTACCCCTACCTCCTTGTCCCGGGGCAGCTGCCAGCCTGGGGACAACTTGCTGATCTGGACGAACGTGCGTCCTTGCTCTTCTCGACAGCCGAGGGCTCCTCTTACCCCCCTTGAGCAGGCACAGCTGCACCCGCAAGTCTGTCTGCTCCGAGACCTGGATCTACCTCGGGCTCTGGGAAAGCATGAGGAACATTCACTAGACCTCCTGCGTCTATTCACCACTAGCAACCGTACGGTTTGTTCCCGTCCAGAGGAGTACTCAGACTCTGCAGCTACCTTAGGGCGTAAAGATTTCCTCTGGCTTGGTGGCCTAGGGCGGTCGATGCTATCCATACCCCTGTCCTGCCCTTCCTGTATCCGGAATGATGTCAGGGATGGGTGAAGTTCGCTGTGGCCTAGCTTTCTTGTCAGGGGATTTCTGTCTCTTGGCTGGTGTCGAGGTGAAAATCAAAGGACTGTACTTGTTCATCGACTTCCGGACCCTGGTTGGCCATCACTGGAACCTCGTCTATGACCACCAGACTGTCGTCTGTGGCCATCTCATTGATCACCTGATCTCTTCTTCCTCTGGTGGTCTCCTTTTTCTTCCCAGCCTCTCCATCGGCGTTGCGTCGTCCCTGTGAAACACCTGCAACGCTGGCAGTGGGTGCGGCAGTGGGGACCGCAGGGGTGAGAGCCTGTAGGAGCTTTTTAGAGCTCCTTGTGTTTTTGCTATTACCCTTAGAGCCTCAAGGCTTATTTGAGGCGTTGCCAGAACCTGGGTTCCGTTGCGGGCCATGGGACAAGTCGCTGGGTGGTGGCCGGATGGCTAGGCCCTCGCCCTCTCTTCCCGCTGGCACCACACTCTCTGCAGTGGGGGTGGGGGGTGGGGGGGGGTGAGCTCCTGGCTCTCAAGAACTCTATCCGTGACCTCCACGCTGTCCATAGCCCTATTGCCCAAATCTGAGCTAGTACGCTGGCTGCTCCGTCAGCCTATCTAAGCTATGAGGCCCATCCACCTGGCCTAGGCTACCGGTCACTACAGGCCGGGCCTGAGCTTCGGTGGTATGAACCTCACCCCCTTGATGGCCAGAGTCCATCCTGTCCTAGACCCATCTAACCCCCTGGCTTAATGCCTATGTTCTGACCATGGTCAGTAAGGCCTCCAACTCCCCAGGGTGCACTTTGCCCGACACACGCCAAGACAGTGCACACACACAGACACACACTGCAAGCTTAATATGGGGATATGATATGATATAATTATAATATTTACGGGGTTAATACTGGACTGACCCGTTAGGCAGAGGAGCACAGCGTGAAGCTGTTAATCTGTGCAATGGCTGGCGCAGAGTGAGGAGGAAGCCCGCAAAACGGACGGAAGTCCCTCCTTTAGCCTCCCACCAATCAGAAGCGCCCAGACTCCGCTGGGTCATGCAGCCCTGGGTCAGACCCGGCGTGCCTGGGGCTGCCTCCGCGACGGCCAGCCTTCCTGTAGTGCATTTAAAGGAGCATATTTTATGTTACAAAAGGATTATTCAGGTAAACAAAAAATTATATTAAGTAAAAGTAACACAGCAAAGGAAATGTACATATAGAAATAAATACAGTATAATTACAATTGCTTGTGTACTATTAAAAATAATATCATTAGATGTTCTCTAATTTCCTCATGAAAGCTCTGACCAGAAACTGTGATGTGATGTTGTCATATCTTGTTATTTAATATTAACCCCTTTAATAGACTAAACTGCACGCTGCCCCCGGGGAGCCTCATTAAAGCTACGCATCTGTTAAATGGCTGAGAATCTGTACAGTGTGAGACAGTATTAAAGTGTTGAGCTGCTTCATCTCCTGCACTTTGCTTTTATCTTAGAACAGTAAAGGAAATGAAGGAAAGATCCCTCAACTTAACATGTCAAAAAACAATCAGACACAGACAGCTGCTTTGAGGTTTCTCAATTTAGTCCAATTTGCAAACGTCAATAGCTTTTTTACTTCTAATCTGATGACGGGTTGCAGATAATTTAAGTGCAGCTTTAAAAGGGGATAACATTTCTTTAAAGGTGAAGGCTAAATTAGGTCCCGTCTCTTTAAAATACTGAAAAACCTATTCATCTAAATATATAAAAGTATGAATTACTACATGTTTTAAGTCCCCTTTGCTTTCCTATAGAGCTGCCATGTTGGATAGGGAGAGTCAGGGAGGCCAACAAGGCAGCTCCCTAAGAAGTGAGCGATGAAAAATTCAAAATACAGTGGTACCTCAATACACGTCCTTAATCCATT
>CM050168.1:32218959-32268959 GCA_027410445.1 Discoglossus pictus
TATCTTATGTTCCTGTGTTACAAACATGCTAACGTTAGTGTCTTACGTATTTCACAAGCATGTGAAGTTTTTACTAAACTCCAGAGGTCCTTTAAATACGGGATTCTCCTAAACAGTAGTATTTGGAGGACTAAGAGAGACAGAGGTATTTTATCTTAAAATTACTGTCTTTCCAAAACATATCTCACTAAAACTAGCAAATAATATCCAACTGTACTCCTCATTAGCTATTTTTTTTGGTGTTGTTCAGTTGTTTCCAACTCTTCATGACCTCATGGACCGTAACACACCAGGACATCTTTATGTCCATGGTTATGCTAATCCACGTGGTGTTCAGGGCAGAGAGATACTGGAGTGGCACAGCAAACAGATCCTGGTATTCCTAGGTGGTCTTCCATCCAAGTACTGACCAGGTCCAACCCTGCTCGGCTTCAGGGTGGTGTGACCTCTTGGTTCCCTAACTGGAATTGTAGCCAGGTCCTGGTGGTGAAAGCACTGAATCCTAACTACTGGACCACCAGGAAACAAAATAATGGTTTGGGTTTGGAGTCCATGTAATGTTGGGTCTTGACAACTACACAAACAAGATGATTAAATTGAGCATTAAAATGAGAATGCTCTTTTTGAAATATTACTTTTATTCCACCCTGAAGCTGAGCAGGGTTGGACCTGGTGGTCCAACTAATTCCTTTCAAACAGCAACTTTACCATTTTGCTTTTGGTAAAATAAAAAGGTTTAAAGCACTGTGAGGCCCTTTTAAGGACTTGGATCAGGATATGAGGACCTTCAAGTAAAACACTGTGCTCCACACATGTAGTTCAATTCATAAAGGCTTGTTTTGTTGTTGTCGTTATTTAGTTGTTCGGTCATGTCCAACTCTCCCTGACCTTATTAACCACAAAATGCCAAGCACATCTGTCAGCCACTGCCCCTCAAGCACTCTCCGATTCACCATAGTGCTGTCTGAGCGCTATGGCGATAAAATGCCCCGTTTAGCACAAGAACCCATGTGGAGCGCTACACAAGGTATCGCTGTATTACTTGCGACTTGTCCATCAAAAATGACGGCAATAACATTTGAGAAAGCAATAATAGAGAAAGCAATATGATTTGAATGCTGGCAATGCTGCTTGCCACTCAATGTGAGCACCTTCGGCACTCATCGCGAGCCTCTCCCCCTGTCTACTTCCTCACTTGTTTCTAATTTCCCCCCTCCTCTTTCTCCCTTGTGTCTCATTTCCCCCTCCTCTCCCTCTGTTGTTTCTCTTTCCCCCCTCCTCTACCTCCCATGTCTTCCCCCCCTCTACTCCCTGTGTCTCTTCCCCCCTCTCCCTCCCCTGTGTCTCTCCCCCCCTCTTCCCTGTGTCTCTTTCTACAGAGAAAATAAATAAATAAATAATAATAATAATAATAATAATGATAGAGACAGATAAAGACTCCTGGGCAGATCATCTTCCACTACCTGGCTGAAAACAACATAAATTTACTTAAATCTCAAACATTAATTTCAATTAAAGTTGAAATCTAAGCTTTCAAAGCTACATTGAAATATTTTTTTTAATCAAATACCAATGTTATTGCTAATTAGTAATTAAACAAAAACAGTTGGTCTTTAAGGCAGCCTGAAAATGTGCTACCCTAAGACTCAGCCACAAACCATCAAGAATGATTCCAAGAGTCTCAGAATGAGCTGAGGGTTAAGAAAAACAAAGCACTCTCAAAGTGAAACGCGTAAAGTGCCACAATACATTCCAGATGATTTTCATCTGATCCTCCAACTTATCTCTCCATCCTTCAGATTATGTCAGTACTACTCTGCTTGCTGTATCTCTGAAACCCGTATTGCGCTCGGGCTGCGTGCTGGAGAGGCCAGAAGCTTTTTTCTCCATTATGCCATTAGATCAGTCAGGCAAAGAGATGGATGAGACGATATAGCTTAGGAGGATCCCAAAACCTATTTGGGTTACAAAAGGCAGGCTTTTAGCAAAACACAGCTGCTAGGGGGCTGGGGGTCAGCAAGCAATTACAGGCACCTGCAGTTCTATAATAGGAAAGTAGCAAACTACAAAACAGAGTAAAGGCATGAACCTGCAAAAATATATTGATTTAACTCATTTGTTGCCAGATTACATTGTGTATAATGCCCACACTATAATATAACATGAGTCACTATAACAGTGCATCAGTTTTATGTAGTACTAATCAACATAACCCCTTCTGGACCTTTACCTTGTTGTGGTGAAGGGGCTTGTGTATTTCAATGAAGCTGTGAGCTATATCATGTAGAAAAGAAAAGTAAGAAGGCAAACTAGTTGTCTGATGAGGCTTTGAAAGTAGCCCAGGAAAGAAGGAAAGTGATATGTAGTGGAGATAAGGAAAAGATTTGTCAAACTGAATGCAGAATTCTAGAGGATAGGAAGAAGAGACAAGGAGACATTCTCTAATGAGGGATGTAAAGAGATCGAAGAAGATAAAAGAATGGGTAAATCAAGAGATCTCTTCAAGAAAATTGGTGATCTCAAAGACAACTTTCATGCCAAAGTGGGTATGATAAAAGACAAAAATGGTACGGACTTAACAGAAGAAGATGAGATGAAGAAGAGGTGATGTGAATACACTGAAGATCTGTACAGGAAGGATCTTAACAGAAGTGATGACCTCAATAGTTTGTTCAATGAGCTGGAGCCATACATTTTGGAGAGTGAAGTGAGATGGGCCCTAGGATGTCTTGCTGATAATAAGGCTGCCGAAGGTGATGGAATCGCAATTGAACTCTTCAAAATTCTACAGGAGGATTCTGTGATAGTGTTACTTGCCTTACGCCAACACATTTGCAAAACTCAATAATGGCCAATAGACTGGAAATGTTCAGTCTACATCCCAATCCCAAAAAAGGCAGTGCCAAAGAGTGCTCCAATTATTGAACAATTGCACTCATATCACATGTCAGCAAGGTAATGCTTAAGATTCTACAAGCCCGACTCCAACAATATATGGACCGCAAACTACCAGATGTGCAAGCCGGTTTCGGCAGAGGAAGAGGCACAAAAGATGAAATTGCCAATGTCCAATGGATAATAGAGAAAGCAAGAGAGTTCCAGAAAAACATTTATTTCTGCTTCATAGACTATTCGAAAGCATTTGACTGTGTGGATCACAACAAAATGTGGCAAGTTCTTAAAGAGATGGGAGATCATCTCATCCTCCTCCTGAAAAATCTGTATGTGGACCAAGAAGCCACGGTCGGAACCGAACATGGGACAACAGAATGGTTCAAGATAGGAAAAGGAGTGCAACAAGGTTGTATATTGTCACACTATTTGTTTAACTTATATGCAGAGTACATCAAGCATAAGGCTGACTGGATGAATCCAAATCTGGAATCAATATTGTTGGAAGGAATATTAACAACCTCAGATATACCAATGATACTACATTGATGACTGAAAGTGAGGAGGAACTAAAGGACTTACTGAAAAGGGTAAAAAGCTAAAGCTGGCCTACTGCTCAAAGGTAAAAAGACGAAGATCATGGCAAACGTCAATCTTAATTCCAGGCAAATAGACGAAGTGGGAAGAAGTGGAGGCAGTGACAGATTTTATTTTCCTGGGATCCAAGATATCTGCAAATGGTGACGGAAGCCATGAAATTAAAAGAGGTTTGCTTCTGGGGAGGAAAGCTATGGCAAGCTTGGACAAGTTAGCAAAAAGTAAAGATATTAAACTAGATAAAAGGTCTGCATTGTTAGAATTCTAGATGTAAATAAGACTTATGGTATATATTATCTCTAACTTTATGTGATTTCCATCTCATAAAAAATCAATGAATAAAAAAAAAGAACTATGGTATTCCCAGTAGTAACATACGCATGTGAGAGCTGGACCATAAAGAAGTCTGAGCGCAGTAGAATTTACGGCTTTGAATTGTGGTGTTGGCTAAAACTACTTAGAGTCCCTTGGACTGCAAGAAGATCCAATAAATCAGTACTTCAGGAAATCAAGACAAACTGTTCACTAGAAGATATGATCATGAGGATGAAGCTCAAATATTTTGGCTATATCATGAGACGGCAGGATTCCCTAGAGACGACTCTGATGCTGGGAAAGATTGAAGGCACAAGAAGAAGGGGATGACAGAGGCTGAGATGGATAGATGAGGTCACTGAAACAATGAACAAGAACTTAATGGAGCTCAGAGCGGAAGTGACAGAGGGATGAACACAGCGTGCTGCGGTCCATAGGGTTACAGAGAGTTGTAGGCAACTGAACAACTAAACAACAACAACAGAAACAATAAATCAACATAAACAACTTTTCAATTTATTTTGATTATGTGATGTCATTAGGGATACTCCCTCTTGGCAGGGGAGGAAGACAGCGTTGAGGCAGGTGAGCCCAAGGGTGCTGGCTGGTGGGGGCAAGGAGGGGCCACACCACCGGGGCACCTCCAAAGAAGGTCCATGGTGTATTGAACCGCCTGCACCAGCGGTAGCTCCACCAGTGATTAGAGTGAATCTTTAAAGGGCCACTGTAGTCCAAAACACTCTGTGATGCATGGAAAAGAAATAATATGAATTAAAGAAAATGAATGCTAAAACAATAGATGGACAGATAAAAAACAATGTGTTTATCTGCCTTTATCTTACCAGTGTGATAAAATGAAGTATAAACAAGGACTCATCAAGCTTTGTGTTTTCCTATCTGATGCACATTAAAACAAATTGAAAGCTCAATATGATATAGATCTCACATGCATAAGGCTCACTGCCTTCTGTTTCCTGTAACATGTCAGGAGAAAGCAATCTCACACTATGTATATTTAAAAGTATTTTTTCATAGGAAAAAAACATAACCTTTGTAATATTTTAAATGTAAACTTTTAAATACCTGATATATACAGTGGAACTTTAAGGTATTCTGGCCAGACAAGAGCATTGGTCTAATATCATTTAAGCACTTTATAGCTACCTAGCCAGAACCTTTTAGTTGGTAAGAGTTCTGCTATTTTTGTTATTGCCCTCAGCCTAAGGATTGGGGCTGCACATCCAAAAGCACCCCCATATTACTTATGTAAAGGGGTAGGCCTGTGAGAGGGATCTCATTAAGGCCCTATTAGTGGCAGGGCTTGTCCAGGCTGCAGCACTTAGCTTGTTGACTTTAGCACAGAAACTGGCACATGGATTTAGTTTTGGATTTTGATACGGACACTTTGGTTTTTGCACAAAAGTATAGGCTAGAGGGACCCTGATGTCTTTGTGCCCTTTGAGTTGGAGGCCCAAAGACTATGTTGAACAAGCCTTTGCTTTTATATGGGGGCTAAGCCTTGTCCCCTTATAACTTACAGTAATAAATCTGGGGGATAGCATTATAGTCCCTACACCCTCATGAAGGAAGGGCATGAAGACACTTCCAAGGCACAGATCGGTATAGAGTCTAGAGAAGGGCTTCACAAAGCACGGATCAAGGTTTAAAATAAAAATAAAAAACTACAGTAAATTTCAGGCACTGTGCTCCGATCCAAGGTTATATTCTAGAGGCTCCCTGAGAGAAAAGCACAAATCATATATTTTGTGAAAATGTTTGTACAAGGTATATGAAAGGATGTCTAAAAGAGGTGGATTTTGTGGAAAGTACTGATCCCGTTAGAGGGCCACACTAGTGGTCCAGCATAAATAACTTTTAAATTCATTGTAATTTTAAAAAAGTTGAATTTGAGGGATTAAACAGACAATGAAAATAGTTGGGTCTCTCACCATCTTTAGTTGGAAGTTCCTACCATTTTTTAGAAACTATGGTAGAGTTTGGAGCATATTTCCACACTCTAGCCTCTAAAGCTGTGCAACCTTTAGGCAGCTGCACGACTACCGCACTTTCTAAAAGATAGGAGGAGCTCCAGCCTGATGGAAACATTAACTATGTCTTGTCAAAAAGAATAACTTTTTTAATCACAGTAAAAAATTGACTAAACTGATAATATTACAAGTGCTGGATCAGTTTAATAGTAGATATTTATAGGAATCAGGTAAACTTCATATATTATTTTTAAAAACGCAGGTTTATTTATTTAAATATTTTAAAATGTGTAGCAGGCAAAGTAGTAGGAGCTTCTCAGTATCTTGATGCAGCTTATTGAGCAAGATGACGGCCATGTTTGCTTACCGTGAATTCTCATCTACCCAAATATCTCCAGACTGTCTGTTACTACCCGAACACAGCAACATCCTTCCTTTAAGAGAAATCTCACCCAAACATCTCCAGACTGTCTGTTACTACCTGAACACAGCAACATCCTTCCTTTAAGAGAAATCTCACCCAAACATCTCCAGACTGTCTGTTACTACCTGAACACAGCAACATCCTTCCTTTAAGAGAGACCATTTCCTTCAATCAACCATGCACACTGTTCTATTCTCTGTATACTTTGTATCAGTTGTTTAATTCCCATGTGATAGTACTTTGTATATCAGTAATGTCCATTTTCACCCCCCCCAATAGTAAGCTCATATCCCTTCCTCCTCCCCCCGTCTGCTCCTATCTCAGATCACACCTCTTTTATACAACCCTATCAACAATGCTATCTCGCTTCCTTTCTCCAGAGACCTCACCCAAACATCTCCAGACTGTGTGTTACTACCTGACTTTCCCATTTGCAGGTTATATTATCTGACCACTAGGGGCAGATAACACACTACACTCAAGAGCTTTCCACCTCACACTTACTTTCTGCCAGATCTCTTCCCTCTCCAACTCAATGAAAAACCTTTCTACCTAAGTATACTTTAAAAATTCCTTCCTGACCCTTGCTGCTCCTTATCTTTTTTGCCCCAGTTTTCTGCCTCTTACATTCCCTTTCTATTGTAAGTGGCGAGTTTCCAATCTTGTAGGGTGCTTTGTAAAAAACACTTTCTACAAAGATTTTAAGTTCAAAACAGGGCCCTCTATTTTCTGCAGTTGGTTATATTGTATTTTTCCTTGTCCTTACCCCCTGTCCAGCACTGCGGAATATGTTGGTGTGTTACAAATAAAAGATAATAGTAATAATAATCCAGCCGCCTTCACAAGTTTGTGTGTGGTGAATGGGAAGGCCTCATTGCTGAGACCCTCATCTAAGATTTCCTGCAGGACAGAGCGACTGGGGGAGAAGAAAGAGGGTAGAGATCAGTCGCGAGGGACATGATTGGGGGGTATGTATATAGATACGAAACAGGAATACATACTGTAAAGGATCCTTGCGTTTTCCCCAGAACTCCAGCTGAAACAAAGTGATTATAGCTCCCAATCCCCCAAACATGAGTCAAAACTTCATGAAGGGGTAAACATGAACTCTCTCCTTTATTAAAACCAAGACATCTATATAACCATTTCCACATACACAGTAGGGGCAGTGACTACCTTTGGTCAACCCCTAATTACCTATGGCCAATCAGACAGGGTCCCTACATGGGAACCATGAGACTCCTCCCATGGGCCACCCCCAGGCGTGGCTACTATGCTCATTCTCACCCAGACTGTCCTCGTGGACACTTCCTGTTTCCTCCTGGACTATGCCCCTGGGGAAACCCCATATACTGGCCCTTTGTTCAAGTCCTGGTGACACCCTGTGAGGTTTATCTTGTTCAGGATCTTACTCAGCTCAGCTGTCCTCAGTGTTTACCTAATGGGGGATGGTCAGAATCTGTAACACATTTCTACACATTTTTCATAACTTTAAAAGCATGCATCACATTCACATAAAACATACATTTTCAGAATCAGCATACTCCAAATACAAACATGTGTCAAAATGATACCAATTGGTCCAGTGGTTCAAACGTTAGATCATAGTCCTTTCTGACCAAATGAAGCATGGCTTCCATGTCTTTGTAGGGTATTTCTACGAAAGCCCATTGTAACTCCTCAAATAACCGAACAGGTTGGTTCGTGAAGTTTGTAAAATAGGGGATTTCGTGACACGTACTAATACATATGGCATATATGTAGATATACATAAGCCAAATAGACAGACGGACACCTAAAAACACATTACTAATATCCCGCCAGACTCTCTATCCTTCTCAGTACCTTCTCCTGTTGCAACCTATTTTAATGTTATAATGTGTTTATATTGTGGATTATCCCAAAGAAAATATACTTTACTATCCTATATTAAGCCATTTACTGTCACAGTAACTAGTTTAGTGCTAAAGCAGCAGCATTGCTATTTAAATTCTCCCTTAGGGATAAAGCCATTACATTTCCCGCTGTGAAATTCTCCATATATTGGACTAATTCTACAAAAAAATATTTATATTAGGTTCACAAATGCCAGGATTTAAAGTAAAATTGATACTCCCCCTTAGTCCCATGGAACGGCATACCTGCTTAGATCCTAACGGGTCGGCTAAGGGATGTCCGGTAATCCAGAAACCAACCAAAATTACGCCTTTTCCAGTTCAGTTTGCCGGGAGAGGCCATCGGCATTGGCATTCTGTTTCCCAGCGCGGTACTGCATTGTGAAATTATAAGGTTGCAGCGCCAAGCTCCATCTGAGTAATCTGGGGTTATCGGCAGCCACTCTGTTGAGCCAAATTAAAGGGTTGTGGTCAGTCAGCACGGTGAAAGAGCGTCCATAAAAGTAAGGCTGTAGCTTCTTAAGTGCCCAGACTAATGCCAGACACTCTTTCTCCACAGTGGCATAGCTGACTTCGCGGGGTAATAGTTTTCTGCTCAGGTACGCCACTGGGGGATCCATGCCATCGTCTCCCACCTGGCTCAATACTGCTCCCAGTCCAAACATTGAGGCATCTGTGTGGACGAGAAACCTTTTAGTATGGTCCGGTGCCGCTAACACAGGAGATGCACTTAACGCAGCCTTGAGTTTCTGGAAAGCCTCCTCACACTCAGTGGACCAGATTACTTGTCGGGGCAGGGACTTTTTAGTGAGGTCTGTCAAGTAATTCCCCCCAGCCATACGGTCTAGCAGCTCATCTACTCTGGGCATGGGGTAGGCATCGGTAATGGTCTGGTCATTTAGTTTACGGTAGTCCACGCAGAACCTGGTGGTACCGTCCTTTTTAGGAACCAGGACTACTGGGGAAGCCCAGGGGCTTTGGGACGGTTCTATGACCCCCAGTTCTAACATATCCCGGAGTTCCGTTAACATACTTTCCCGTACTTCCTCTGGAATTCGGTGAGGCTGCTGCCGCAGGGGTAACTGGCCTGGGGTCTCCACTCGGTGGACTGCCAGGGTCGTATACCCTGGGGCTGCAGAAAACATGCCCCCAAATTCCTTTAACAGTTGGGAAACCTGAGCTTGTTCCTCGGGACCTAATGCTGGCCCCAACTGTACTTGGTCTACTCCTGTGGGTTTCTGGGGAAGCATATCTGGTAGAGGGATACCCTCGCTATCCTCATATGCTGGAGCGCATACCGCGGCGACCTCCTCTGGCCTCTCGAGATATGGCTTAAGCATATTTACATGGAAGGACCTCCGGATCCTATTATCGGAACAGTCTGCCACAATGTACGTGGTATCACTGATCCGCTCTAGGACCGTGTAGGGGCCCTGCCAGGAGGCTTGCAACTTATCTGTTTTGATGGGTTTCAGAACTAGGACCTTTTGTCCCACTTCTAATATACGGTCCCTAGCTCCCTTGTCATACCAGTATTTTTGCCGCTTTTGGGCGGCTCGCAGGTTCTCCCGAACTGTTTCGGTCAGAGTCTGTAGCCGGTCTCTCAGCTCTAGTACAAATGAGACTATAGGGGTACCTGCTTGTTCCATATCACCTTCCCAATGTTCTCGCACGAGGTCCAGGGGTCCCCGGACCCGTCTCCCGTATAATAGCTCAAAGGGAGAGAATCCAGTGGACTCCTGGGGAACCTCCCTATAGGCAAAAAGTAAATGAGGGAGGAATCTTTCCCAATTCCTGCAGGTCTCTGTGAACGTGATGAGCATTTGCTTAAGGGTGCTGTTAAATCGTTCACAGAGGCCATTGGTTTGGGGGTGATAGGGGGAACTTAATATCGGTTTTACCCCACAGCTCTGCCAGAGTTGTTGGGTAATCACCGCAGTGAATTGGGTTCCCTGATCGGACACTATCTCCCTAGGGAATCCCACCCTAGTGAACACCTGAACTAGTGCTTCTGCTACCGTCTCTGCATGTATATTCGACAGAGCTATAGCCTCGGGGTAGCGGGTAGCGTAGTCTACCACAGTAAGAATGGATTTCTTACCGGATGGACTGGGTTTACTGAGTGGGCCAACTAAATCAACCGCCACTCGGAAAAATGGTTCCTCAATAATGGGTAGGGGGCGTAGCTTTGCCTTGGGGTGATCCCCTCTCTTCCCTACCTTTTGGCATACTTCGCAGGTCCTACAGTAATCTTGCAAATCTCCCGTGACCCCTGGCCAGAAAAAGGACTGGGTGAGTCTGTCCCTCGTCTTTTTAATGCCTAAGTGGCCTGCTAGGGGAATATCGTGGCTAATCCGCAACAGTTCTACCCGATACTTACGGGGCACTATCAACTGTCTTTTTTCTACCTGGCCCGCTCCTGTCCCTGTCCCCCCAGTCACTAGGTACAGTAAACCCTTTTCCCAGCTAAACCTTGCCTGATCTCTGTCTCCCTGGGGTTGTTCTACCTTCCTCCTATACCCTTTTAAGGTCGTATCCTCCCGTTGTGCTTGCCCGAAGTCTTGAGGGGTACCCCAGTAAGAAGTCTGGTCAGGGGGGATCGTCAGAGGGTTATCGCTTACCCGGTCATGAGTCGAGGGAGAGGCTTCCATAGCTCTGGATTGCTGCCGGGTGGTAACCGGTAGGGCTCCTTCGGTACTGCAGGCTGCCAATTGTGACGTCAGGCATCCTAGATCATTTCCCAGCAGTACTTCCGCGGGCAAATCTGGCATGATGCCCACTTCCACCGCCTTGGCCCCGGTACCCCAATCGATGTGGACTTGGGCCGTTGGTAACTTGTGAATTGCCCCTCCGGCTACCCTTACAGCAATGGTACGTCCTGTGTGCTGGGTCGGGGCAACTCGGTGTGGCTGGACCAACGTAATAGTAGCGCCGCTGTCTCTCAGTCCTCGAGCCTCTTGCCCATTGAGTTTTACTGACTGGCGGTGATGTGCCCTGTTATCCCCAGCCGCTTGTACAGGGTTTACCTCATGTAAGGTGGCCCAATTTTCACTATTGCCCCTGGGTGTCTCTTGAGGCAGATAATTGTAATCCTCTTGCACACAGTGTGCGGCGGCTTTTGTCTGTGGTATCGGTGCCCGCCCCCAGCGGTCTGTAGTGCGTTGTGGGCAGTTAGGTTTGATGTGCCCCACTTGTTTGCACCAATAACACATCGGAGCAGTCTTTTGGTACCCTGGGGTTGTGGTATTGCCCCCTGGTGGTACCCTCTGTGGCATAGTTGGTGGGCCAGAGGCAGGCCGCTGGCTCTGGACCCCTCGGTTTCCATCCATCCGCCTGCTCTCATGAAATTCGTCTGCCAGCCGTGCTGCCTCCTCTACCGTTTTAGGCTTTCTGTCTCTGACCCAATCTCGCACCTCCGCTGGGGTATAATCAAAAAATTGTTCTAGCAACAACAACTGCACAGCATCCTCTAAAGTAGTTGCCTGATTCCCCTGCATCCAATTGCTGGCAGCGCGCTGCATGCAAAATGCCCACTCCGTATAGGAATCTTTACCTTGTCTTCTGAGAGCCCTGAATTTCCTTCTATGAGCTTCAGGGGTTACAGCATACCGGGCTAACAAAATCTCTTTTATCTTGTCATAGTTTTGTATATCCCCATCTGGCACAGCTCTCAATGCTTCGGCTGCTCTACCTGATAGTTTACTACTTACTACGGCAGCCCAGTTAGCGCTTTCCAAATCTTCTAACACACATTGTCTTTCAAAATCTTGCAAGTAATTGTCAATATCCATCTCACCTTCCACGAAGCTTTTAAATGCAGCGTAGTTAATTTTCCGCTGACGCCCTCTTGTAGATCCAGATAGCGACAATATATCCACTGGAGGGCATCTGTCCCTGGCTTCTCGTGCTTCCCTGGCATTCTGGGTCTCAGTAGCTTGTGCCAAGATCTGTACCACGATCTCTGGTGCAGGGTTAGGTCCTACCAGGCTGAGTCTCCATCTCACGTCCCTCTGGAAGTCTGTTTCCTCTGTATTCGCCATTTGTGGTTCGCCGGTTCGGTCGCTCTCCAGTAGTTCGGCTATTAGCGTGGCTTTCGTTTTGTTGCTTGCCACTATGCCTCGAGCTTCCAGCAGTTCCTTTAGTGTGGTTCGTTTCAAGCGTTCGTATCTATGCGCCATTCACCAGTTTCAGTTCGGTATATCCGTTCGGGAGGAAATCCCCACCACTTGCCACCAGTGTAAAGGATCCTTGCGTTTTCCTCCGAACTCCAGCTGAAACAAAGTGATTATAGCTCCCAATCCCCCAAACATGAGTCAAAACTTCATGAAGGGGTAAACATGAACTCTCTCCTTTATTAAAACCAAGACATCTATATAACCATTTCCACATACACAGTAGGGGCAGTGACTACCTTTGGTCAACCCCTAATTACCTATGGCCAATCAGACAGGGTCCCTACATGGGAACCATGAGACTCCTCCCATGGGCCACCCCCAGGCGTGGCTACTATGCTCATTCTCACCCAGACTGTCCTCGTGGACACTTCCTGTTTCCTCCTGGACTATGCCCCTGGGGAAACCCCATATACTGGCCCTTTGTTCAAGTCCTGGCGACACCCCGTGAGGTTTATCTTGTTCAGGATCTTACTCAGCTCAGCTGTCCTCAGTGTTTACCTAATGGGGAATGGTCAGAATCTGTAACACATTTCTACACATTTTTCATAACTTTAAAAGTATGCATCACATTCACATAAAACATACGTATTTTTCGCCCTATAAGACGCACCGGCAGATAAGACGCACCTAGTTTTTAAAGGAGGAAAACAAGAAAAAAAAAATCTGAATCAAACACACCTACATTACACACAAATATATATATATATATATATATATATATATATAGATACACATACATACCGTACATATACACATAAATATATATATATATATAGATACACATACATACATACATATACATACATACACACATAAATATACATATATATATATATATATATATATATATAGATACACATACATACATACATATACATACACACATAAATATACATACACATACATGCACACATACATACACATACATGCACACATACACACACACACATACATACACATACATACATACATATACTGCAGCATTTGGGAGCCCTTGACCCTCCCTGACCCTCCCTGACCCTCCTGATCCTCCTGATACTTACCTTTATTCTGATCTCTGCCATCTTGATCTCACCCCAGCGCTTCCTACCAGCACTCCTCGTGTACTGCAGCGTTGCGTGTGTGACGTCACTAGGACGCACCGGCCGACGCGATGCTGGTAGGAAGCGCTGGGGTGAGATCAAGAGGACAGAGGCAGTGTTAAAAGGTATATTCGCCGTATAAGACGCACCAACTTTCCTCCCCCAGTTTTGGGGAAGAAAAAGTGCGTCTTATACGGCGAAAAATACGGTACATTTTCAGAATCAGCATACTCCAAATACAAACATGTGTCAAAATGATACCAATTGGTCCAGTGGTTCAAACGTTAGATCATAGTCCTTTCTGACCAAATGAAGCATGGCTTCCATGTCTTTGTAGGGTATTTCTACGAAAGCCCATTGTAACTCCTCAAATAACCGAACAGGTTGGTTCGTGAAGTTTGTAAAATAGGGGATTTCGTGACACGTACTAATACATATGGCATATATGTAGATATACATAAGCAAAATAGACAGACGGACACCTAAAAACACATTACTAATATCCCGCCAGACTCTCTATCCTTCTCAGTACCTTCTCCTGTTGCAACCTATTTTAATGTTATAATGTGTTTATATTGTGGATTATCCCAAAGAAAATATACTTTACTATCCTATATTAAGCCATTTACTGTCACAGTAACTAGTTTAGTGCTAAAGCAGCAGCATTGCTATTTAAATTCTCCCTTAGGGATAAAGCCATTACATTTCCCGCTGTGAAATTCTCCATATATTGGACTAATTCTACAAAAAAATATTTATATTAGGTTCACAAATGCCAGGATTTAAAGTAAAATTGATACTCAATACAGCACTTACTTAAAAGTAACACTGGATCATGGCCACTGCTCTGTACCATCAAGTAGAGCAGTTAAAATCAAGTTGATAATGTGTCATTTGACACTCTTTTCACTGTTAGAATTGTTTTTAAATGCTGCAGTTTTACTTTTTAAACTTTCAAACACTTTACTTACCTTGAGTTTTATCTGCAGTACAGCTGTGTCAGCCGATATATTATGGGAACAAGCTCCACGTCCTGAAAAGACCATACATAACAAACTCCCTCTAAATTATTTTATACTCTCTTCATTGTAATCATAAATTTAAACTTTTTCTTTTATAGAATGTTTGACATTTTTAGCTGCAACAAACTGAGTGCATTGCCATCTGCACTGTGATTGCAATCTTTGTCCCTTTCAGAACCTGCAAAGTATAGGAAGCTCCTTGCAGCAATTAGGGAGGATAACAAAAACAAAGTGGGGAGGGAGACAGAGAGCCCAGCCACCTCGTGCAGTTCACTTCAATAACAATATACAGACAAGTACCCACGTATAAATTTAAGATCAGTAGTTAATAATCATGGTTGAAGCACCGTAAATAATATGGAAATATATTAAAATACTTGATCAGTGTGAAACGCGTTTTGATTGTGTTCTGTCCAGCATGTCTACAAGAAGGAATACACCATTGTGAAGAAGAATTCCACACACAACAGCATTCACCAACCGGCTGGAAAGGATATATTGTAACTGAAAAAGATGCAGTACAAGCAGCGAAACGCATTTTACAAAGATCACACATTTTAGTATATTTCAATATTATCTAGTATTATCAGAGTATCAACCATAATTGTTGACTAAATTTACGATCCGTAGTTAATTATCACGGTTGAAGCACCGTAGATAATATTGAAATATATTAAAATCCTTGATCAGTGTGAAACACATTTTGACTGTGTTCTGTCCAGCATGTCTACAAGAAGGAATACACATTGTGAAAAAGAATTCCACACACAACAGCATTCACCAACCGACTGGAAAGGATACATTGTAACTGAAAAAGCTGCAGTACAATCAGCGAAACGCATTTTACAAAGATCAGACATTTTAGTATATTTCAATATTATCTAGTATTATCAGAATATCAACCATAATTGTTGACTACTGATCTTCAATTTATCAAGAAAGTTATGTTCCAACAAGATACATCTTCCATTGGGGCTTTCTTAATAGTTACTATATTTTGACCCATCATATACAGAAACGTTTATAAACACCCAGCCACATATAGTGTATCATGCTAATAATGCTACTGGATACAGACACATAAAGGAGTATTCACTATACATTAACATACATCTAAACACACTTATCTGGTCCCCCAATGACAGAGGAACGTTAAGATCAGGATATAGTTCCTGATAGACCAGAGGTTGCTTGTGACAATGCTCTATACATATACCTCATAAATTTAATGTTTTAAAAAGGTGAGAATGTGTGTACTCATCTGTATTTTGTGACCCGCACAAGGAGGTTATGCTCTTTCTCCTCCCCACTTTATTTTTCTTTTCCATATATTACAACGGCATATATGGAATGGTGTCCTGTGGAGATAGCTGTAAACCATTGAAAAGAACATTACTCATGCAAATCTAGGAGCCTGAGGAATTGTTGAAGATTCTCAATGTAAAAGAAAAAAACACAAAGAATTAGCAGAAGACCACCAGCCCCTAGGCAAGATCTACCTACCATCAAAGTTATATTCAAGTCTTACCCAAGCGCTCAAGTCTAACGACTAGGATATATTACCCTAGCATCTTTTCAACATTTGTATTATAAGAGAGGACAGTTGAAGGCTTAATTGAGGTTAAATTAAAACTCTTGAAAAACAATGAATATGCATCAGTTTTAAAAGTGCAAACACATTTTCCACTTGGTTTACAATGCTCTGTTTGATTACATAAAACAGTATTAATAAATTCCATGTACTGTACCTTTAAATATAAACTTTCCTCTGCTACATAATTATGAATATTAAAGTAGTTATAAATGTATTTAGAAAACATCAGCACATGCTTGGAAGGTGGCCATACAGCCACTGGAGCTCAGTGTTAATGTATCAGCTAAATGTAATATCTCCTCTTCTGACTGTGAGAAATTATAACTTTTTTCTACCAAAAGCTGTTGAGCTAGCAGATGTTATATTTCCACTAGTTTACTGGAAGTCATAATAAGCAACAAGTATTTTGGGAAATGTGGTCCTGTTTGACTACAGTTACACAAACCTGATATGTTCTGAGCAAAACATGTTAGGTAAAATAAGATAAAATAATGAATTCACTGATACATATGTGTAAAGTGACCATCAGGCCGGTAGGCAAATCTAAATAAAAGCCTACTGATGTATCATATTTATTGTATGCTCTTATGAATAACCTGAATTTATAATGTGAAAATGTGTTTATAGAGTTTAAAATAAATATTTTTTTGACAAAATACACAATTCCTGTATGTTTATCAGTTTCCACACCTGAGAATCTCCTGCTTGCACCACTTTCTCCCATTCAAAACCGCAGTTACTGACACATCGGCACCAATCTCTTCTGTTTTTTTTTTTCAACCAATTTAAATCCTCAGAGTTTTCTGTGTCAATAATCCAACAGAACAGTTTAAGTATATTTTTCAACAAGTTTAAACTCATTAGAAGCTTTTTGCTAAGAGCAAAAAAACACTATTACCAGCTATAAATAAAATCTCAAAGCATTTCTACGCTGTCATAAAAAAACAAATTAGTATATAGTATGAATTTATGGAATAGCAAATAAAATGAGATATAGAAACTCCATATAATGTGAAAAACAAAATATAGAGTTAACTAGAATTCATCTGGAGGCAACCTTGGAGGAAGCGATACGTAGACCTTAGGGGTTAAGCTCTCCATCCAGGTACACAAAAAAATAGTTTACAAGATGCTGAATATGCTGCCAGTTAATCGTAGGATTTTCTGTATTTTAGTATTTGAGAATACAATATATTATGCCATTGTTTATTGTAGGTCCTGTGGGTCTGTGGGAAGGATGTGCCCACATGTCCATGTATTTGATTCTCAGGCACCAGCTCTAGCAAGGGACTTCATTTGGACTGTAGTAAGGTTCCATACTAGTGCCAAATAGAGCTACCATTGGCTGTAAGGGTCTGATAGTGTTTTACTGTTTCTTTCACTGTACAGAATATTGTGTGAAGAATGGTGGAGTAGATGTGCCTAGGGCTGTCTGTCTTTTATTTTGAATGATCATTTACAAATAGTTATAGGCCTGCTAAAAAAAGGTATGTGTTCTCCTGCATCCTGGAGTGGGTTCTGCTGACATCTTCAACAGGCTGGTATAAGGGCAGAATCCTGGAGGCAGTTCATGAAGTCTAACTAACAGCAGTAATCTGGCCTATTTCTGGTCCATCACAGCAATTAAGGAAATGTCACTATTTGCTCTCCCCAACTTGAACTAATGATTGATTAGTAATTAACTACCATAAGATTGGTCAAAATGTTGTTGCTGTATTGTATCAGGAGTAAGATGCTGCTATGTGAGCAATAATCCAGGATGGGATCCTTCTATGTCTGCTACATTAGATCAACAGTATCTCATTATTATTATTATTATTATTATTAATAACATATATTCTAGTCTTCATCCATCTTCATCTCTACGTTCTCCTTGCCATTCCTACATTGAAACTCCTGCTGATTTGTACTTTCAACCATTAAGTAAAGTTTGGTTTTAGAAAATACTGTGCTCTGGTTCTTTCACCCAATTAATGTGGGATGTCTTGTCTGTAAACATGGATGTTGGCATGGATGTTCTCATTCTTTCAGAGCTATGATAGACTCAATTATTGTCTAATGTAGTGTTTCCCATTCTAAATCATCCATGGAAACCTTGGTAATCTCCAGAAGTAGTGATGGAAACCTGAGGGCTAACAATGGCTGCCAAGGAACTTCAAATTATCCAATACACATTCCTAGGATTTCATAACCACTCCACAAAACACTAAACTTCCTCCCTGTATATCTACTCACAAATACTTCTAGAGAGAGATGAATAAGTAAATACTTTTGGGAAGATACATATGGAACACCAGGTGACACAAAATAGAAGCCAAGAGTTTAATAGAACACAGTTTTGTCCAGTGGAGCTCTAAGGAATCATCACCACAACAGACACGGCCATGAAGTACAGGTTGAGTCATTGTACAGCGAATGGAAAGTGTCGTCACCGGAATACAGTAGGAAGGAGTTATTCAGCCAGTGGTTTTTAGTTCAACCCGAAAATCAAACCATATGACACTGGCCAGTCTGTCTAGCATGTTTCATTTAATGCTATATCAATTTAAGGTACTTAGAAATTTCTCTCATTAAAATATTTAATTACAACCAATTACAGTTATGTTTATTTTTTTAAGTGTACATTTCATTTCTAGAACTCTCCCCACTAAACATATTGAGTATAAAGTTCAAGTTTTTTTAGCTCCATCCTAATTTAAGAGTCCATGGGCCTTATTCAATTGCAAGCCCTCAGATTACGTTATACAGGCCGTAAGTCTGCAGGCTTGAAATTTGCTACAATTACAGAGCAATTCAATTGAACAAGCCCGCAATTTACGGGCCAGAAGCCAAATCATAAACCATGAATCGGATGTATCATTTCAGAGCATGATCATGATCAATTAAGTAAGGCCGTAACTACAGATTTAGAAACAGCCAATAGTAAATAAGACTTTTGTGATGGATGCTTGCACTGACAGGTCTATGGAGCATGGTTAATTAATCTTCTTCATTGCATCAAGGGGAGGGATCCATTTATTCATCACCTCGCCAAAATGAACCAAGTGTAGCCAGGAGATATATATTTAGGCTTCCCTGTCAAAAGTGCCCACATTAGTCACATTGGAAAATGTGGCATGTTGTAGCTTTGAAGATATGACATTAAGTGGATGAAGATCTAGCTGGGGAGGTTTGGCTTAGGCAGCAGAGCTGGCTCAAACATACAGCCTGGTCTTGCAACCAATAGGAGGATCTCTAGACATCACAAAATGTTAACAGAAAACATGGCTACCACAGATCAAACCAATAAAAAAATAATTCCACGGGCTTAGGAATCAAATATATTATAAATTTCTTGAACTTACTGGAAAAGCAGCATCAGTATTGCTTTGAGTAATCAAATTGATTATACTTGACATCACCTTGCGGGTGATGAATAGACAGATTACTATTTTCACACCGAAGCTTTCAGACTTTACTCCAAATTGTCTCTGGTGGCATAGAATACTTTGAGCTGGGCGTTGCTTGAATGCTTTGTTATCTTGGCTCTGATCCTCAGGAACAGGCTGGTGAGCTCCACTGACATGATTGGTTTGTTGCCTGAGCACTATCCAAACCCTTCTCATTCTAGTTATCTTCATGGAGCTTGGATTACTACTGAAAATCCTGCAGGTGGACACGGATATCTACAAGTGTAACATTGAAATTCAGTGGAAAGATATACAAGAGGGATAGGCACTATCCTGCCAACAATAATGCACCTTCTACCTCTCTCAATCTTGCTCCTTCCACTGATCTTTCTCCTTCATCCTGACAATGAATCAACATCTATGGTAAGGCTGGAGCCAAATAAATCTATCCTTCTCTACAACTAAGTTGGGGCGAGAAAGTACAGAAACCTCATCTAACTACTTTAGTTGAACTCCATAGGCTTGCTTTTGGAGCTCCATAACATCTGTCAAACCAAGATCTGAAGAGCCTTGTCCATGATAGTGTCATAGGCCGCTTAGCTTTACCACTCTGAATCCCCTACCTTTAGCTCGAGTTGGCAACATTAGTTAAATTACACTTCTGTACACTTAAAATCTTTCTACAAAAATCCCATAAACAGTGTTTGGTTAAATTTGATGATTGCTTTTTTTTTGGTTAAATATCTTTATTAAAATGCAAAAGATATACAGATAATCAACATACATTTGGCATATTTAGTTCAATATATCAAACTTCCTTAAAAGTTTCCAGTGAAGGGGGGTGGGGGGGTAGTAAAGGTCTAGATGGGTTGTAAGTTACCATTTTGACAACCGCAGGGATTTTCAGCCTGTAACCCGTAGAACGTTTGCGGCTTGCTAAAAGATGTCAGTTGAATAGCAAATTAGTTTACGGGTTACATTACGGTCTCCAGAAAACAACAATTGCTCAATTGAATAGAAGCCCATGAACTGCAGCAAGATGACTACTTTCTTACTTATTATGTGTATGTATTGAATTTTTCTCTTACTTCATCTAATGTGGGTATGTTCTTTTTCCAGTTTTTAGCTAGAACACTTCTGGAAGCTAAGAAGATCTGAAATTATTAGAAATTGTAAGTCTCTTGGTTAACTGTGGTATAGGTAGTCCTAATATAGCTTTTCCCATTTCAAAATCTAATGGTATCCAACAAACACATAAAGATGCTCCATTCACAGGCCACAGCTCGCTAAAACTGCAAAGCTGAAGACAAACAATCAATTAAGTTTAATAAAGGTGAGCAGTGAGCTATAATTCAATAGATGGGTAGATTTAGGGACCATTACCCATCACAAGATCAAATATAATATATAGTATAAGTCATGTAGAATGCATTAATTCCAAGCATACAACACACAGTTTAGACAATTATGCTGTATATTTTGTATTTCTATTATAAGAATTTCCTATAAGGGAACTTACAGTATGTTCTGGAAATTGAGTTTCTCAAAAACCTGAATTTTAGCTGATTATGCTCTTAATCTTTTCCTGATTCCCTGGCACCTAGTTATTGATATGACACTGGGGGGATCAGCTCTACAAGTCTATATTGCAGCTATTCACCTTTGAAATCCAACCCATAGCTCATAGGGTTAACAGTTAAATTCCAAATGGTTAAAATCCAGAAAACTTTGGCTCAACAAATACCAAATGGAAATTAGAGACTGTATTAAAGAGAAGGTCAGTATATCAATAGGTTCCATCAGCGGTCGGCTCTCTGTAATATTTTTATTTTAGAGATTACAAAAGGACGGGACTGGAAAGTCAGAACCTTTGTTGAAGACACAAAGATCTACAACAGAGTGTACATACCAGGGGAGGATAAACCAAATGATAAATGATTTAAGTTGTTTAGAGGAATGGGCATATTTACAGCAATTATAATTAAATATTAATAAGTACAAATAATATACTTAAGGCACAAAATACGGAATTAAAGGTTACAGCACTGAGAATAAAACAGAGGAGGGGGACCTAGGAGTCATTATTAGAGTTGGTTGGTAAACAAAGGAACTTTTAATTTATTATCAATCTGAACACTGAAAGCCAAGTGATTTATTTTATATTGATGCATATTTCCCCTGTTTTATAAGAGTTTTTATAGAATTCACTTGTTCCCTAAGTTGTCCGCCCTCAATAATGCTGAAGATTTTTTTGCCTCTTCTGGTTTCCTTTAAAGACCAAATGCACAAACTACCTGCAAATATTAAAGATAAATAGGCTTTTTCTTTAGTTTTATCCAGATATACTAAAACTAAAGAAAATAAATCTGAAATGTATGAAATTATTGAAGTGAAGAGAGTATATAAGTATTAAGATGCAGATTGTATTTTATGGTCCTTTCAGGACATGAGAAATTTGAGCTTTTTCTCTCCATTAGCTAAACTGGATATACTGGAGATCACAGCAATTAGACACAAGTATAGCTTTAAAAGCTAATTCTGCGACATTTAATCATAATTATAATATTATGAAAGGAATATCAAATGTATTAGTATTTAAAGCTACCCCATTTGATGCATACTGCTCTACACAATGGTACAGAGCAGTATCCATGACTTCTGAGTCCCCTTATGGTGAAGTCAGAACTATTTTAATTACTGGAGATCAATATAAACACGTTTTCAATTTACTGTGTTTAAAAATGTTTATCTGTAATGAGAAATATATTTGGATTTCCGATTATTTTTTCCGATTATTTTTTTAACTTGAGCTCCTCAGTGTACTCTGCCACTAAAGCAGTGCCACACTTAAAGGTATATATAAGTTTCGTGGGTTTCAAATGTTTGGTAAAAAACAGGCAGTGATTATCAGAAAAATAAGTGTTATATAGAAAAGTTAAGTGTACAGTACTTACAAAGTTATAGGCAGGAAAGTAAAATCCAGCTTTGCACACTCACAGGAAACATACATAACCAAGTAAACTGAGGAGAGACAGCCAGGTACAGAGTTTGACCTTTCTGGTAGAGGCCAGGTAGTAATGCTCCAGGGTGTATCTGAATCAGAGCACAATGAGAGAGGGAGAGAGAGACTACATATCCCAGTCTGCTTTGAAACACAGGAACCCCAGAGTTAGATACAAATGTATCAGCTAACCTCTGCTTTCTCCTGATTGGCCAAAACAAATTATGCATTTTATGCTAATCTTAGAAAGGATTTTCAGGGGTGTCAAATAACAAAAGTTATACCTTGCAAACTGGAAAGATTTGGCAAACATCAGGTCCGTTTATAAATGTTTATTTTGGTATTTTTGCTGGCAATTTTTTATTTTTTGCATACACTACTGGTTCTCCTCTACCAGATGCATTCATAATATAGTAAACTTAGATATGCCTTTAAGCTGCAGTAGGGAAATAAGTTTCACACTCTGCCACAGTTTATAATAGATGGGAGGAGTTTTAATATAAGGATCAGGGGAAAATACATATATTCAGAGCAAGACCAACATTTTTTAATCACAAAACACTGAAAAAATCTTTGTATTGAGATATACGTCTTTTAATAAATTCTGATGCCTCTGCTGGTATTTGGAGGTGTTTGTGATAGCTTGTTTAAGAGTGTGTGTGAGCTTGTGTGTAAATTTGTGTTTGTGTGTGAAGGGCGTGCAGTTTTCCCTGCAAGCTTCCGGCTCTGAGCATGTGTCGTAGAAGTGGGGTGGGTGTCAAATACCAAATATCGAATTATTTAACAAATCTCCCTCGTAAAAAATGATGATTTGCTCTAAAAATGCTTTTACTCTAGTTGCTATTATCACAGTGGCTAATACTGTTAGTTTATTACTTGTACAAACTGTTAGTTTATTTTGTATACAACAGTGGTCATTCTAACACTGATTTGGGACATAAGTGGTTACACTGAGTAAATGTTTAATGTCAAAGACAAAAAGGTATTGGAATTAGCATGCACTGCACAGGGACATTGCAGATGCTCAGTTACCTGGAATGATTTGTCTGGTACCAAATCAGAAAGGCAAGAAGGATGTGTGTTGTTATAATTAAATGTGACAGTCCTTAGGTCTGTCTCCCTTGCACGCTGGCTGTCACACACACACATCTGCCTACAGTGAGCATCCCGCACACATTAAACATTGATACAAGTTGATATGGATTCTGACTGCAGCTTCTCTAGATATGAAGGCGCTTGTTGATTTTAAGCCAACATGGCAGGTCATAAAGGCAGACCTTAGGGGTGGGAGGTAAAGTGTTCTGACAACCCTCCGATCTGTACAATGAAAGCTTGTGCCTGAAATAGTAAAGGAGGGACGTCCAGCGATAGAAACAGAATCTGACTGATATATTGAGGACAATGGCCATGGACACTGATGTTTTATCTTCTATGCTGAGCAGATCACTTTTATATCTAAATGTAGTAATGAGACCGGGAAATGTTACAAGATGACAGCTGATCCAAACATAGGGCTAATAGGCAGCTATCTAGTGACCTATGATATAAGGGGGTACCAGATAATGAAGGTAGCACATATCAAACTTGTAAAATTATATGTGTATGTGTAAATGTATTTATGCTGCACTAGGCCCTTTCACAAAAATGATATGCCAAGTCTCCCAATTAGAATCTCATCTTATCCCACACTGACTCCCTCTTGTGCCCACGCTGCTCCAGGATCTCTTTCCATTCACACGCACTCCCCCTCACACCCACTCCTTCTACATCTACCCTTTGTCATATCCACTCTTGATTCACTCACACCCTCCCTACAAGTACTTTCTCTAATGCCAACTCCTCCCTTCCATCCACATAGTCACTCAAATGATGCCCTCAAAGCAGGAAAAGCTGATTCAAATGTTTAACTAATCTGGGGCTTTCCACTGTCAGCCAATGAGCAGTAATATAGAAGTATGAGCTATACCAATGAATTCTACAGGCGTACTCATGCAGGGCCAGATTCACACCTAGGCAAAGACTCTTCTGGCGCCCACTCATGCCATACACAAATATGTAACATTATAGTTTGTGTTAGGTAGTAAAGGAAAGTGCTATATAGCTTATAGTGCTGGTTTGTGTACATCATTTGTTTGCTGTCTGAAAGCTCTCAGAGGTCGGATTAGTTGAGGCCGAGTGCAGAGATGAAATGCACGTCGGGTTGCATACTAATTGTGACATCTTTAGGAAGAGCATGCTCAGGGAGAGTGTAGTTGGTCCTACCAAATAAGACATATATGGATTAACATTAAGCTGTGGTAATTGGTGGTATTGGTAGGGGTGGACATTGCCCCCATGAGATAATTCTATTGTAACTGTGATTGTTCTCTTTTTATATTTCTAGTACAATTGATTCCCATGGTAATAGGTGTGGGGTGTGTTTGATCTCCCATGAGGTAACTCTCCATTTAACATAATTTCTAAAGATTTGTAGAGGCAAACACATTTATACTCTGTAAGGTGTAGCTTTATGCCTGTGTTTCTATTTACAATCATTATTTGTATTCAAGTTACATGCAAACTTTCTAATTTGTTAAAAAGAGAGGAAGAGACTTCATAAGTAGCACATCTAAGCCAATCAGAGAGGAGCATTGTTATTCCCGCCACAAGGCATAACACTTCTTTCAAGGAGCTGTGTGTACAATCTATATTCTAGGTCTGTTTTAATACACTTTTAAATGTAAAAATAAAGGGCATCATGCAGGCAAGAGCCCTTAGGCACTTGCCTATTTTTCCTCATGGTAAATTCAGCCTGTATATATGCTCTGTGCTTTCCCATTAGTTTGTAAGAGAACTAAACAGCTTTTAAATAAAATTTTCTAGTGCAAAATACATTTGTGATAATGTTTAAAGCACGCTCCTTTAAATGCATGTGAAAAAATTACTGGTATCCCTTTATTGTCTCTTTAATCCTTGTAATTAGATACAACAGACTAGATGATCTTATTGTTCCTTTGTTTGCCAATTCAGACACAGCTACAACATTTTATCTAGAATTTGCACTACCATTTCTAGATTATTCATATTTTTTATTAATACAATGTGAACTGAGAAATTATGTTAACAATTCCTTTATATAGATCTGCACATTTTTAAATTAGTTTTTTATCTTTAAATGTTGTACTACAGTGATCAATACTGAGACATTGCTGCACATTGCTGACTATGCCCTTTTTCCAAGAATAATCTATATGAAGATTAATATAGTCCCTCCAGTCTAATTATAGTTCCACGGCCCATTTTCACTGCTACAATTATGAGACAGTAAGTTTGCTATTTTGCTTATATATGATCCATCAATAATTTGTAAAGATGACCACTGCTCCTGTGTCTTCTTCTGTAGTACCTCTTCTCATGTACTACCATTTTTAGCTGGGGTACCACAAGACTTTTATCCAGGTTCCTTGCTTTTCTTACTTTATAACTACTTCCTTGGCAAACTAATCAGCACTTTTGGGTTTCAGTACTCTCTGTATGCTGACTTTACCAAATCCATCTCTTCTCTTCAGCTTTATCTACACTCTATACGAACTCATGACACAACATCTCCTCCTGGATGGCCTACAACCATCTAAAAATCAACATATCCACATTTTCCTCCACCTCTCCACCTGAGATGTAATTTCCTGTAGAGAATGCCACAATCACCCCGAAATCTCAAGCCTGTTGTATCAGTGTAAGACTTGACTCAGACCTCTACTCCATCTAGCTCCAGAATATATCCAAAATATGTCCCTCCCTCATGTATAACACCTTATCCGGTCCCAGCTTGACTACTGCAGGTCATCTTTATTTAACCATCCACTCAACTGCTTATCGCCACTGTAGTCTATCCTAATCTGCAAGGTTTATCCACCTCACCAAATGCTCATCATCTGCTGCTGTCCTCTGCCAGTCCCTACACCCGCCCCCTAACTTATCAACAATACCATTCAAAATCTTATATCTAACTTAAAAAGCACTCAACTGTACAGCAATTCCTTATATCCCAACGCTTGTCTCCAAATGCACAACTCAGCCGTGATTTGCTCCTCTCATTCCCCATCATAAACTCATCCCATGCACATCTACAGGACTACTCTACATCAGCAGCTCCTGGGAAATCCCTACCTTTCTTCATCCCTGAATGCTGATCAGCCAACCAGTAAGATCTTGAACTACTCACCCTGGAGGATGCTGTTAATATGGCTCCAGTTGTGCTGCGCTACTTGCTCCCTCAATGGCGAAATAATACCCATCGCCTGTGAGACAGGTTTTTTTATAACTTCCCACAAAATATTCCAAGCACCTGAAATCAAACTCACAATTGCTCCTATTAAATTCTGTATTGGCTCATATTGCTGGTATTTCTCACGTTAAATAATTCCACAGGTAATACACACAGCTATTAGCTCTAGATATTACCCTACACAAGGGAGATGCTATCAGCAGCTAAAAATCTCATAGTATTGAAAAAAACAGCTATATGCTCATGTTAAGACTTGTTTATAGTCTGGAGTACCTGAAAGCTCAGGAAAACATAATTTAGAGGACAACTGCAGGTAAAGAAAAAAGATAATTGTCTGTCACGTATGTACCAAACTAACAATAATAGCAGCTGTGTAAGCCATCGACATACATTTTTTTGCAAAAATCTGAATTTTTCAAGACTATTTCTTGTGTTTGTTACATCACATCTTAATACTCGAATGATAGGGTAGGTGTTTGAAGTTATAATTGGAGGGAGTGGGAGCAAACAGACATCCAGAGCCTGTGTTTGATAACTTGCTAAGTTTGAAATTGACACCACATCCTCCCCCCTCACTGGTCAGATGCAGACACCTTGCAACATTCAATGCAAACATAGTTCTCCAGAAATGTGAATTCCCTCTCACACACACACACAACTTCCACCAATGTATCATGAGTCCCTCCAGGGTCAAGCAGAGGAATCAAAATGTGGGTTGGAGGTGCATGACAAAGACTTCCAAGTACTTTCCTGGCCTCCGAATTCCCGGACTTCAACCCCATTGAGCACCTGTGAAACCACTTTGATTTCCATGTTTGCCGTATGGATCGTCCACAACTCTTCAGCAGCTGTAGGATGCACTGCAGTCTGGATGCTCCAGATACCTTTCCAGCATCTTACTGACTCACTGCCACTCCATGTAGCTGCTGTCTGTGCTGCACATGACGGTTATTCAGGATTTTAGCTACTGGTCATAGCAATGTGACTCAACTGTGTGTGTGTGTATATATATATATATATATATATGTCAGATAAATCTCAGTATAGGTATGTATATGCATGAAATGTATGTTGTATGCATAGATAGATAGTTAGATAAATAGATATATAGATAGATAGATAGATAGATAGATAGATAGATAGATAGATACTGTAGATAGATATAATCGACTATCTACTGATGCTCTACTTGGATTTTATATATGTGTGTTTTATATATGCAAAACAACTAAGTCAGAGGTGCTCATCAGAGAATGAACCAACCTTAATAGGTTAGTTCTATGCCCATAATAAGCCACTCTGAGAGCAGCCTCTTTTAGCTCACTTGTGCCCTTCACAGAGAGAAATATCCTCTAGTATATCAGTCTGGTCCCACTCAAAAGAGTGACCCAGTCCATAAATACCAGGCAATTCTACCCTGAACAGGAGAAACAGCAAACCCCAGACGTGTTTCGGCCTTTATGCAAGGGGTCCACTGTGCCTTAGGGAATTCAGCTGCACCTCACTGACGAGGCCCATAAAGGCCGAAACGCATCTGCGGTTTGTTGTTTCTCCTGTTCAGGGTAGAATTGCCTGGTATTTCGGGGCTGGGTCACTCTTCTGAGTGGCACCAGACTGATATACTACATGATATTTCTCCCTGTGAAGGGCACAAGTGAGCTAAAAGAGGTTGCTCGGAGAGTGGCTTATCATGGCCATAGAACTAACCTAGTTAGTTCGTTCTCTGATGAGCACCTCTGAAGAGCACCTTAGTTTTTTTTGTTTTATATATGGATTTATCATGACTGGCAGTTCTGTGTATGCAGCAAAGTATATATGGATGTGTTAGTAATATGTAATCATGCAATACATATATAATATAGCACTAACACAGGGATTGACAAATACATAGTTAGGATACAGTCAAAAAATTTTTAGCAGCTAGGAAAAAAAACCTATGGTGCTTGCCTCTGTACAACCCCAGAGTTACATGGGGAATCTGTATTAGTCTAGAAAGTAGTATATTTATAACTAATAGCTTTTCAATAATAAGAATGGATTTTTCACATTTGTTAATGGATGTGATTCCAGTTGTACCACAAATTGGTTAAAATCAGTGGATATCAAAATAATGTACTCAAATATTACAAATAAACTGGCCATTTAGAAACAATCCTAATTTTGCAGACTGTTTGTGTATGGAATGTTCTACCTTGTCTGACTCAGAGTATACTCAACTTAGACAGGAGGAGGATATTTTACTTTATTGGTGGTTCTGGTACGTAACTCCTTACTCCAGCACATGCTCAGAGGTAGGCAGCTTGCAAGTATAACTGCAAGCCCTGATCCTGGCAGAAGCGCCCCTCTTATACATGCAACTTTCACCAAATCATCATGGAAGCCACCAGCAGAGGATTCAGCATTTATTTTAAATGAATAACTAACTTAATAAAAATGTTCTGCCTATAATTATAATTATGCTCAGACTCACAGTTTTCAATATACCGTATATCATTTATTTAATCATGCAGTGGTCCTTTAAGCACTTTTCTTTCCCAGAGTAACAATGCAATGGGATGTTCTGTTCACAGCAGCATAACAGAAGTTGATGAGAGTAGCTCAGTTCTCTTAAAAATGTGTTGAGAATTTTAGCAAGTGATATTTTTTTACCGGTTTTGATGAGAGCTGCCACGAGCTTTGGTTAAAAAGAGCCCTTCAAAGCCAGAGCAGTGAGCCTATAGCGGTGTGTCAGAGGTCATTAGAGGAAACAGGAATCGTATCAGACAGAGGGAAGCACTAATGAGAACCATACTGTGTAGGGCCCAGCATTGAGCTAAATATGGATCTGATATCACAGAGAGATCACACAGGATAATTCCCTGTATTGAACAGTTTTGTAGAGAGATGGTAAATCTGTCTCATTAAGCAGATCTTTACCACCTATTAACCACTAAAAGATTTGTCATGACATGAAAATATTTGCAGCAGGGGGCACTTTTTTCACCCATGTCACACACTTTAAATGTCATTGGAATGAGCTATATTTGTGCTAAACTAGTAGTAGAACTAGAGAATGGAGGGCCCTGGTGCAAAAACAAATTTGGGGCCCCGAGGGGGGGTGTAAAAATTGTTTTGGGCATGGCCCCACAGGGACCAAATAACTCAGTGCTTCTGCCTATGCAAAGCTTCTCTCACTGCAGCACAGCTCCAGGGCGCACGCTCCACTTTCTTGCGGCATCTTCTATGGATATAAATGCACATATATATATACACACATATATAATCATCACCCCCACAAAGCAGCCACCCCTCTTAGCATCCATCCCCGCATGGCACCCAACCCCTCTGAGCACCCACCTCACATAGCACTCATCCCTATCTCGTTCGCTCACACAGAACCCATCCACCCCGTACTTTGCTGCCACTTTGCAACCCTTGCTTTCTTACCTTCTTCTCTGATAGATATAGCCAGCATGCTGAATTGCTCCACACTGTCACCTGTTGGAGCTTCAGTAGAAATGCTCTTTTTTAAACAGACCCATGCAAATTTCAGGCTGTGGTGTGTGTGTGTGGTCAAGAAGGTACAGGGGGGTCCCAGGGGTCCCAGTGGGGTGTTGGTGAGTTAGACACTAGACTAAAAAAAAAAAAGCAATTTTTTTTTGTATTACACACCGCTGCCCCCCCCCCCCCCCCCCCCCCCAGAGGAGGGCCCTGGTGCACTGCACCACTGGCAGATCCACCCCTGCTAACCACATTATTCTCAGAAGAGTTTAAATAACTTGATACAGTTGGGTAGTTAATGGGCTACACATTCTTGTCCACCTTAAGTTTCCTGTGAATAAGGTAATATCATATTTGTATAACCAAGTTGACAGTACTCTAAAATATGCCAAATTTGTGATATGATCTGAGGTTGTCCAACATGTCTCGTAGAAAAAGTAGAAAGGAAAATAAGTGGAAAAGGAAAGATGGTTGGCATGCCAATAAAATAAAAAAAACTGCTTAAATTCCTGAACAAAGGAACAGAGATTTGTCTTGCTTTGGAGATCAATTAGAAGGTGGCCAGCTGAGTGCTTGATTGCACCATATTATTCACACAGAAATCCATTTCTGTCTGTATTTCAGTCTTAGTTGTGTGCAACCAAAATTGGATTGATGGTGACAGTGTTGTATAATAGATTGCATGGTCTAGTCTTTTTGTTTGATTTTTACAGAATCTCACACTGGTGCTTTTTGCTCTAATGTACTCTTGCAACCTGCCTCAAGTGTACCCGTACAAAAATACAGGTATGTTAAATAGTATTCTCTACAGCAACCCCCTTATCTACCCCCATCCACTCAAGTTAAACCATAACGTAGCCCTATGGGGTCACTATTGACTTATATGTCCCTTAAAAATCTTCTATATGGGGTTTTCTACAGAGCCCCAGTTGGTGCTCTATCTATCCTCATGGACTCCCATGGCTACTATAGTCCCTAACACTAACCTCCTAAACAGAAAATAAAAAACATCATAGAAAATAAAAAAGGGTTTAATTAAAAGGAAATACATAAAAATTATTTAAAAAATAAAATAAATGTATATATACTGACTAATGTATACAATACACTGTTCTAGCATCAACAACCAACGTCCTTACTCTTCCTTTGTAATAAATACATTGCATAAGCCATCTAGAAATTTATCTCTTCTGTCTTAATCGACCGTCGCTTCTCAATCTTTTGGCCATGACAAAGGCCATTTAATTAAAAAAAACACATCTCTAAGAAACAAATTACATTGACCTAACTGAGCGCTTCATCAGCAGTTCCCTAGCTGAATGACACATTTTGGCCTTGCCCACAAATTTTATAGAGGTTCTACGTTTCTGATGGTCTGAAATATGTTTTCAGTCAGTCAGCATGACACAATTCAAATATACCTGTTCTGATTGGTTACTGAGTAACCAATTAGAGAACTCTATTTTGCCATATTCTAACCAATCAGAATAGAGTAAAATAACATGATTGTTAAGCTTGCCATAGGGAAGATGTGATATTTTAGTGGACACTGGGTCAATAGTAATCTACGCGGGGGCTAGTGATGGGGCCCTTGCAGGTCTGTAGGGACACCCATAGAGAATGGCGATTATTGGGGTCTGTTGGAAGACCCATAGGCAGGTATTGCTCACTTAGGTTGGGTGAAGGTATGTAAGGTAGGTAAAGGGTTATTAAGGGGTTGGTGGGCTTCCACCACAAAGTACCAGAGGGTGGGGGCCCTATAGAGAGGATCATGGGTGGCCCCAAATTTAATTTTATTGATTACATTAACCCCTTCCCTGGCACAATGACAGCAAGAAGGGGTACAAATATAGTAATAGTTTAGTTTTGTATGTGCAATGTCTAAGGCTTTTTTAACTCATTTTGAGACTGTTGGAAATACACATTAGAGTTTTGTCCCAAGACATTAAAAAACAGGCAAAATGGAAGCTGTATCTCCTGCAATACTTTTTCTTAAAGGAGCACTGCACTACCAGAAATAAGGCACTAGTTTGTGAAGTATGCATGAAACTGGCAATATTAGAAGCTGTGTAAGTCATAGAAATTTGTTTTTGAAAAAATAATCTGAATTTTGAAGACTCTGTTTATAAAAAAGGAATCAACTTTTGTTATATTGGTTCCGGAGAGCTGAATCCTGGAAGTGTATTTCAGACTGTAATTGCCCCCCCCCCCCACACACACACACACACACACACATACACAAGCCATAACCTGAAGTTTTAATTAAAATGTGACCAAAGCTCTTCAGAAATGACCCTCAACTTGTCTCACAATCCAGCAGAGGCTTAAAAAAATTCTAATTAACAATAGGCTTAAATATCTATTCCAGACTTACCTATGCTCTTAAACAGATTATTTATCTCCCACTGTATAGTGGTCTTTTCATGCTCATCAAGATAAAACCAACATGTTACAGAGGCAATGTCCCTTTAGTGTATACTTTATATTATGTATCCTTTACTTTAGTGAGATATAAATACACTGCAACAGCCTCAAACATATCACTTTATGAAAGAGAAAATAGGTCTAATAAATGAGCTGAAAGAAAAACGAAGACACCTCACTGAACAACAATCTAAAGGAATGCTTTAAATTTGAAAAGAGAGTCTACAGTACTTGAACTTAGTAGATGAAGGCATAATAAAACAGTCACCCCTACCTCCAGTGGATGATCATTTAATATTAATAGATTTCTCAGCTGTAATTCACAGAGTGTACTCTATTCTAGGAATGGCCATGCAGATAACAGTATGTGGGCAGAACCAAAAGGACAATGGAAATGTGTTTTGTGGGTATAACACATGGGGTGTTTTTAACAGTTTAGAAACTGTCTCTGGTCTTACTGTAAACAGATATTGAATAAATAAATTGATGTATCACAGGAGGAAATAGGTCACAAAGTAATAAAAAATATAGACTTTATATACATGAGCTCAAATTGTTGAGAGAAGAGTGAGAAAGAGAGGAGACAGCAGGAGAAAGAGCGAGATGAGAGAGAAAGACTGGTGTAGAGATAGGGAGGTAGAGAAAAATACAGGAGAGCAAAGGGGGGTAGAGGGAGGAAGAGGGAGAGGAGAGAAAGGTGAGAGAAAAAAGGAGGAGAAATAAAGTGTAGAGAGCGATGGGGAAAAGACAGAGGGTAAGAGAGTAAAAGAGAATGGAGAGAGATAGGGAGAAAGAAAGTGCAGGAAAGGAAGAGATGAAATAAGGATGAATATATACCGTATTTTTCTGTGTATAAGATGCCCCCATGTATAAGACGACCCCTATTTTTGGAGCCCAAAATTCAGAAATAAATAAATATGCAAATGTGTATTTCATACGTTCTTATTGTGTTAAACATATATTTAAAGGCACTTTCTTTCATGATTTTCACTGATTTCCATTCCAGCTCAATATCCTTGTGATCACATCACTTATTACTCAGTCGCGATGTGCAATTGCATTTTTCCGGTTTAACACAGGATCCCAAGGATATTGAGCAGGAATGGAAACCGGGAAAAATCATGACAGAACGTGCACTTAAATATATGTTTAACACAATAAAAACCTATGAAATTCAAAATAAAAACATATGAAATACAAAATAAAAACATATAAAATACACATTTCTTTGCACACAAGCAGCACACATATGCCACACACAAGCTGTACAGCTCATTCACGATGTGTAAGTTTAACACAGGGATCACACTGTAATGCTGCATCTGGCCACTATATGGAGCTGTTTTAAGGCAGGAGAAAAGACACACGTATTAGAAATGCATTGGTTTTAAATTAGATTGCATTACACTGCAACTGTGCATAAAACTGTGCATTTTATAAGTTTTTATTGTGTTACACATATATTTAAGGGCACTTTCTGTCATGATTTTCATTGATTTCCATTCCAGCTCAATATCTTTGTGATCCCTGTGTAAACCGGACAAATGCAAAGAACATCGCAAGTGAGTAATGTGATCACAAGAATATTGAGCTGTAGTGGAAATCAGTGAAAATCATGACAGAAAGTGCCCTTAAATATATGTGTAACACAATAAAAACTTATAAAGTACACATTTTTATGCACACTTGCAGTGTAATGCAATCTAATTGGAACCAATGCATTTCCAAATGTGTGTCTTTTCTCCTGTCTTAAATCTAGTGGCCAGATGCAGCATTACAGTACCAGACCAGGGTATTTAGTTGCAACATTCCGTGTATAAGACGAACCCCCCCTAATTTAAAAACCATCTTAGACATGAAAAAATACGGTATATATACAGTATATATATATATATATATATATATATATATATATATATATATATATACAGTATATATATATATATATATATATATATATATATATATAGTTACAGAGACATACAAGGTGTAAAGCCCTCTTTCTCAATGAAGACTGAAGAAATTAACCTCTCTGTAAAGTTAATTAGCTGCACCAGCTAAATCCCAATTTAAGGCAGCTCCTGCAGTAGGGTATGACGACCACATTGTAAGGATACTAGGTATAACCAAACCCCCCCTGCTATCAGCCTACAGGACACCCCTCAGGGCCGTTGATGGGTTGGAAGTCTCAGTGCCTAGCTAGTGTCTCCAGATCAGGTACTGTTTCAGGATATCAGGTGGGTTTCCTTTAGAGTAGGACCTAACAGGATACCAGCATCAGAATACAGCAGGTGCAGATGTAGATTAATTTAAGGTAGGACCCAGGACAGGTATCAGTATACTATCAAGTGATTTAACTCATAATCCCTTCCCCAAGAGTGGCAGCACACCTTAATTATGTACAATCAAACTGGGAATGATTTATAAATGAACATTCAATGTATTTATACAAAACATCACCCAATCAAGACACAACCTCTGATTTCATTCCCCCTGATTACCCCCCGCTGGCCAGGAACCGGGCTGAGTAATAAACGTAATCCTCTCTTTGTTCCCAGCCTCCCAAGGTGTCACCAGTCAGAATTATGGTGGTTAATCCTATCTCGCCACCCCATTCATAACTGAATGTCCATTGATATCTGCAGTCTGCTAGTCCCTCCGCTGGTCTTACAGCACCCCTCAACTGAGTACCTTCCCTGGGGAAAATACAACATTTTAATATTAAAAATGATGGGGTGTTATTCATATGCCAATAACCACACTCCAGAACAGATTATTACACATTGAAGAACATGGTTACACATCATGGATTTTCATGAACTTAGCCTTCCCTGAAAGGGTTTTAAACTTGTCAGGGCTGCCCAAAGTGGGTTTCACAAGGTCCCACCTGCCCCCCCCCCCCCCAGAGTCCAGTCGTGATGAAGGGGAAGGGCAGCTGGATTGTATTTAGTTGCTGCAGACCTGTGAGTGAGACACAAAGAGAGAAAGATAACAGCCTGCAGCCTATGACCACTTGAAGCAACAACTGTGGAACACCTAAAAGTCTGGGAGAATATATAGGTCAGTTAATACATGGACTTTTGAATGGTTTTGATTTTTCTCCACCCATGGTTAGCTGGGTGAGAGCTGATATTAAGGAAATGCTTACTTCTTTAGGTGGTGCTGAAGTGGAAGCTAAGTCTATTTTTTATTTTTATTTGTTTTGTTATTAATATTTTTACTGTATATTTATAAAAAGTCTGAAAAATGTATACAGACTCTGATATTGTGTGTTCGGATTTCCCAGGAGCCTGCGAGCCAGGGCTCCTAAAATTTGTACTACTGTTTGCTAAATATTTTATTATATTATATATTAAGTATATAATATATTAAGTATAATGTATCTCTAGGAAAAAAATAACAACACTAAACAAAAAATAAGAATTCAGAATCTTTATTTTTAAATGCATAGAAAACTTCTCTTTATAAACAAGGTCAAGAGAACAAGCACCAATTGCAGTATTATTTACAAGTGTCTCTTTTTCCAGCGGCTTATCTCCTTCCATAAGCGGAGTAGAGGAAGACACAGAGAGGTCAGCAGAGCCTGAGGCTATAGTCAGAACAACTACGGCCTGACGAGTAAACAGCACAGCTGAGTCCCTGCAGGTATGAAACAGCTCAGCATCAGGGATAGACTCTGCCTGGGAAGGGTTAAGCTGGGCCACAGCAGTAACTAGCTGAGATCAGCACGTGTCAATTATAGGATGCAAGAATATATATTTATAGGATGCAAGGATATAAATTAGCTGATGTTGCACTTCTCATCACTGCACTGGTACAGAGCAATAACTGACCCCTATAATATAAAACACCAAGGAACACAGAAAAGCCCAGCAATTACCACAATCCTATGAAGAAGTAATATGTAAAAAGTGGTTTAATTTATTAACTATTCTATTCAACAAAAAATGTTCCATTAAAATTATGGATAAATAAATACTTTATCATGTATTACTAATTTCTCCTTTGTAGGAACAACACTTAATTATGACATATATTGTGGCTGGTAAAACATACTCACACTCAGATAGACAGCGACCACAGTAAAAATTGTGCGTGTGTATGTGAGGAGATTGTGTATGAGAGTGTCTGTATATGTTTGTTCACAGGGGTGTACATGTATGTGCCTATGTGTGTGTGTATGAGGTTGTGTATGAGTGTGTGAGTGTATAAAGGTGTCAGTGTTTTTGTGTGTATATGCGACTCTGTATGAGAGTGCATTAGTGTAAATGTGTATATCTTTGTATATGAGACTGTATGAGTTTGTATTTATGTGTGTGTAAATGTGTGTATGAGACAGTGTTTGAGTTGGTATGAGTGTGTATGTGTAAATGTGTGTCAGTGTGTAAGAAAGTCAGTGTGTTAGATTAACTAAAAGTACAAGTGTGTGAACGTGAGTTACAATCAGTGAGCCTGATTCAATGGCAAGCCCGCATCTCGCAAGATACAGGCCGTATGTCTGCGTGCGTGCTGCGCGCTCCTGTTCGTCTCTGATTATGGAGCTATTCAATTGAATGAGCCCGCAAATTAGGGGCAAAAATGAGACTGTCATTAATAAGGCAGTAAAACATGGAGGTTACAGGTCAATCAATTAGGTTTAGGAGTCCAATATGAGATGGAACTGACAAACCTTCAAAATACAGAATTATGAAAATGAATGCCAATACTGTTCTAGTAAATGTGGGTGGCCTGATATGTATTAACTCATTGATTCCCAAAATCGAAATAACCCCGAAATGAAACGTAAAAATAAATTGTATTTACTGCCGATTTGCGAGCTTGAGACTGTTGTGCAATTAATTATAATGTCTATCATCGCTTTCCTCGCTATTTACAGTGCAGTATTGTTTTTTCATTTGCATTTACATTGCTACGAGCAGGTGTTTAACCCCCTTGCGGGTCCTCTTTAGCACTCATAGGTTTTCCTCCTTCATTTGCCGTTTATGAGTGTGAAACCATCTGCAGCCTTGGAGAATTGGAGCAATTGAATAGCGATTTGTGATTTTAGCCATCGTAACTCTTGCGGACATGAAAGATCAAAGGCATCGGGAGGCTGTAAGTTCCGGTTTCAACCATTGATGAGTTTTCAAGCCCGTAACTCGTAACCTTTTCAGAGCCCGCAGAGACACCAATTGAACTTTCGATAGCTCAATTGAATTGGGCTCATTGTATGTGATGGTAGCACAGTGAGTGTGGCTGTGTATACAAGTGTGTTTAAGTAGAATTTAACTTCATGTAATACTGTTCACAGATCTTTCACTGACTCTCCATGTTATCTCTACATGCTCAGATCCTCTGTAGCATAAGAAATTTATTTCAGGAAAATAGCAAAAAAAGAAAAAGCTTACATTGGTTTATGATGTAAATGAGACATGTTCTGTATCTATTTAAATCTAGGTCACTGGGTACTATATTGAATATTTTTGATTTTGCTGTTTATTTAATCAAGGAGGAGCAAATTGCAGTTGTCTAAGGCTCATAGCAGGCTTCCCTGTCCAGGCCGAGTGTACTCATGCAGGGAGATCCTCAAATCATGGACTGTGTGTAGTTCTTGACAACTGGAGATTAACACTCATGCTGTCATATATATACTGACCTTCGAACTCTGGAGCAAGGGCAGATGCTGGAGCCCCTGGGGTGATGCTGCTTACTGTGAGGTCACTCTCCGTCCCTCCACGTTTGTTTAACATGCAGGTGTACACAGTGGCACCTGGAAAATGGAAAAAGTAGCTTTACATCTAAAGATCAAACCTGCCAGGATAAGTTAATGATGATAATATGATGAATAAAAGGAACATTCATTTATTAAAATATATAAATGAATCCCATAATGTAAACACTAGATAAATTATTTATCTTATTTTGTTTTTTAAATATAAGATAGCGATCAATGTTTTCCTTTTTATTTTTATTAAAGATAAACGGTAACGGAGGTTTTACAATATGAATGCATGCAGTTATATGCTTAGAAAAACATAAACAATTATTTGAGTTTAAAATTACTTTTTTTGTTATTGTTCATTTTTGGACTAAAACTTAAAACTTTTTATTTCACTGTTCAAAGAAAAGAGGAAATTCAACACTATTTCTCCGTTCCCTGGTTGATTCACAAATATTTTTATTTGGGTCACCAATCAGAGGCTTCATAAGCAAATACTGATTTCTGTGCAGAGTTCACTTATTCTCCATCATAAATGTGCACTGTGCTAAAAATGTACCAAGCTCCTACATCTTAAAAGAAAAGTGATTGGACGTCTAAAACAAAACTAATTTTATGCTATCCAAGCAGACTCACCCTTAAACCGTTTGTGATAGTTCCCATCCAATCATGATTTTTGCTGTGATTTATCCAATTCTGGGCAGGTATTAAGTGAATACTAAGTAAAGTATTACACTACAGTCATTGCACTGTACTCTGTGAAATCTGGGTAGGGACATGCAAATGAGTCCCCAATGAATTTTAAATCTTTAATCCAAAACCACTTTATATATGACTTCTTTTAGGCATTTGCTTGAGGTATTACACAGCTTAGCATAGGATGGATTATGCAACAGACACGCAGGAGGAACTGTATTTTTCAAAAGACATATTTTTGCTGTTACCTCTCCCTGTGATAGGTGATTTTACTTTGTTAACAGCACAAGTCATACACTTCTACATGATCTAAATTAGATTTACCGGGCGGCTTGTTGACATCAGCGGTAAACAGCCAATTAGCCGCCTTCTTGGCATCTGGCCCAACCAGGTAGAACTTTCCAAAGTAGGACATGTTAAAAACAGCCACTCCGTTCCTGCACAGAAGGCATTCTCTCCTGATCTAAAAATGACAGCAAATCAAACACAACAGATGAACATCGGAGAGGTGGGGGTGGAGGAGCATTCTGCGCTCGTAACAGCTAACGCAGGAAAAGAAAGCGAGAGGCGAAGAAATGAGCAAAGTGATTCACTGCCAACTTTTGTGTCAGGTGATTAGTCTCTGTGTATATACTGTACTGTAAATATATATATATATATATATATATATATATGTTCAGTGTGTGTGTGTGTGTGTGTGTGTGGGGGGGGGGGGGGGTATTTGATTCCCTGCTGATTTTGAACATTTGTCCACTGATAAAGAAATGATGAGTCTATAATTTTAGTGGTAGGTGTATTTTAACAGTGGGAGACAAAATAACAAAAAAAACAAACAAGGAAAAAGCATGTCAAAAAAGTTATAAATTGATTTGCAGGTCAGTGAGGGAAAAAAGTATTTTATCCCCTATCAGTCAGAAAGATTTCTGGCTCCCGAATGTCTTTTATACAGGTAACAAGCTGAGATTAGGAGCACTCTCTTGAAGGGAGTGATCCTAATCTCAGCTCGTTACCTGTATAAAAGACACCTGTCCACAGAAGCAATCAGTCAATCAAATTCCAAACTCTCCACCATGGCCAAGACCAAAGAGCTGTCCAAGGATGTCAGGGACAAGATGTCCTAAAAGGCCATCGCCAAGCAACTTGGTGAGAAGGTGACAACAATTGTTGCGATTATTCGCAAATGGAAGAAACACAAAATAACTGTCAGTCTCCCTCGGTCTGATGCTCCATGCAAGATCTCACCTTGTGGAGTTTCAATGATCATGAGAACGGTGAGGAATTAGCCCGAACTACACGGGAGGATCTTGTTAATGATCTCAAGGTAGCTGGGACCATAATAACCAAGAAAACAATTGGTAACACACTACGCTGTGGAGGACTGAAATCCTGCAGCGACCGCAAGGTCCTTTTGCTCAAGAAAGCACATGTACAGGCCTGTCTGAAGTTTGCCAATGAACATCTGAATGATTCAGAGGAGAACTGGGTGAAAGTGTGGTGGTCAGATGAGACCAAAATTGAGCTCGTTGGCATCAACTCAACTTGATGTGTTTGGAGGAGGATGAATGCTGCCTATGACCCCAAGAACACCATCCCCACCGTCAAACATGGAGGCAGAAGTATTATGCTTTGGGGGTGTTTTTCTGTTAAGGGAACAGGACAACTGTACTGCATCAAAGGGACGATGGACAGGGAACCTCCTTCCCTCAGCCAGGGCATTGAAAATGGGTCGTGGATGAGTATTCCAGCATGATAATGACCCAAAACACAGAGCCAAGGCAACAAAGGAGTGTCTCAAGAAGAAGCACATTAAGGTCCTGGAGTAGCCTAGCCAGTCTCCAGACCTTAATCCCATCGAAAATCTGTGGAGGGAGCTGAAGGTTCGAGTTGCCAAACATCAGCATCGAAACCTTAATGACTTGGAGAGGATCTACAAAGAGGAGTGGGACAAAATCCCTCCTGAGATGTGTGCAAACCTGGAGGCCAACTACAAGAAACGTCTGACCTCTGTGATTGCCAACAGGGGTTTTGCCACCAAGTACTAAGGCGAATGGGTCAAATACTTTTTTCCCTCATCAACCTGCAAATCAATTTATAACTTTTTTGACATGCGTTTTTCTTCTTTTTTATTGTTGTTATTTTGTCTCTCACTATTAAAATACACCTACCATTAAAATTATAGACTGATCATTTCTTTGTCAGTGGAGAAAAGTTCAAAATCAGCAGGAGAGCAAATACCTTTTCCCACCACTGTATATACATACATATATATATGAAGATAAATGTAGCCGTGAGTGTCCAGCAATCTAGATAAATAATCAGAGTATTGCAGTATATAGAGATACCTTTTTTATTGGAAAAACGTATTCATAACAAAGCGACAAGTTTTTGAGAGATGAACCTATCCTTATCAAGTCAAAAGCAATACTGATAAAATATGCAGAGAAGTAAAAAAGTGGACAGAAAAAAAAGAGGGAACAAAATTGGAACAAAATCCATTGGGAAGAGATAAGAGCGACACAGAGCAGCATTGTCAATAATGTCCTGATAGGTCACTATGTGAGTCTGTAGATTAGGTTTTAGATAAGAACACAGCAGAGTCACAATTTATGGTCATTAATGTCCCCACAGTTTGTGGATTATAAAAACAGCACTTGATCAGGGGGCATGTGGATTGTGAATTATAAAACATTTAGATAGTGCGACAGAAAACTTAAATCAATATTAGTCCCAGTATCCTTCATATTTTTATTGGTATTGCTTTCGACTTGATAGAGAGGTTCATCTCTCGAAAGCTTGTCTCTATATTATTCAGACAGAGACAGAGACTAATATATAATGTGGTTGGCACAATTATATATATATATATATATATATATATATATATATATATATATATATATATATATACACACAGAGGAGAGTTAGAAAAAAGAGAAGCGACAGAGAAGAGAGATAGAAAGGAGAATCTTCGTAGAAATGCATTATACTTAACAATTCAGGAGCCAGCAGTATGAATTTTAGGGGCCAGGGCTCCTGGGACATTTCCACCCCTGTATGTACAGTATATATATTTTATTTTAAAGATCTGTTCCTCTTCTTTATTAAGGGTTTATGATCTGATAAATTAGAAGCAGTGAGAGAAGAGTTAATCCCACACTCCTAGTACACTGTTAACCTCTTCAGGAACAAGCTTTTGTAAGAGGGATCTCCTTGTACTTTCCATCCCCTACACAAATATGACAGGTGATTTATTTCTTGTAATTATCCGGGGACCTGTCTCATTGTTTCTTTTCTTGCCTCCTTCCTGTTCCTCACAGTGTTTCTTATCTCGCCTCCTCTACACATTGTTCTGTAGCTTTGTGTAATCCTCATGCCGATGTTAGAAGGTTTTACCTGTAGATACAGACTTGTCAAACCAGACAGAGGCTGCTCTGGAACGGATCAAACCTCTCCATATATAATCTCAGTGCCAGGCGGCTACTTAAACAATGGGGCATTAAACACCATTAGATATGCACTGAAGAGAGATTAATGAGCTTGTCATAATATCTGCAGGTAGGGTTCTCTGGTGGATCAGTGGTTAGGATTGGGTGCTTTCATGACTGCAACCTGAGTTTGATTCCAGAGGTCACACCACGCTGGAGCCATGCAGGGTTGGGCCTGGTCAGTACTTGGAGGGGAGACCACAGAAGAATACCAGAAGCTGTATGCTGTGGCCCACTGTAGAAGGAACTGGCAAGCCACTCCAGAATATTTGCCATGAATACCTAGTGGATCAGCATTGTGTGTTGTGGTCCATGAGTTCACATAGAGTCGGACATGACTGAGTGATGCAAACACAAATATCTGCAGACTGTGTGAGACTGTCACCTCTGTAAGAAAACAATGAGCAGTGTAGAATGTAATTGTAGACAGGACTCCCGTGTCTTCTCTTATGTTCCTTTCTGCAACAGTCACTGCTCCACTGGAATGGCCTAACACAGCGGTGGGCACAGATGGCCCTCAACAATTATATATCTCTATAAAACTAGCAACTACTGAGTTGTACTCCTAAATTCTTCTATTCAATTTAAATACTGTTATTACACACTAATTCCAGCACTACGGAATATGTCGGCGCGTTGTAGTTAAACGATAATAATTCCTTCAGTGATTTTACTATTTTGCTTTGGTAATATAAAAACGTTTAAAGCTCTATGGACTCAGGGGCTGCATATTGAGGTCCTACAAGTGAAATACATTGCCGTCACTGCTCTAACAGGAGAAGCTATTTTTTTTTAAAATTGTTAATTGATCATGAATAAAAACATATTTAATGATTTAAAATACCCATATCCAATATTAAGTTCATTTTCAAAGATTAGAGCATCAGCATTCAATTGAGCCGATTGTCTACACCCTGAAAAACTCATTAAGGGACAAGGAGGGGCTTAGCCGGGACAGGTCTAAAGTATTTTAAGAACAATCTTATGAGATGAAAGGCCAATCAATCACTCATAGTTGTCAAAACAACTCACATTATTAATGCAGCAAATTTCCAGCCAGGGAAAGGCATTGTGTTTTTTTTTTTTTTTAACAAAACATCAAAACAATACATACAAGATACATACAATCTTACAGTCCCCATTTACATCTTGGTTTCCAGAGAGGGAAAAAAAGAAGAAGAAAAAATACCACAATTCAAAAGGGGAAGAAAGCATTTCCACCATTCCCCCTCTTTCCCAAGAAATAGGTTAGCCTTGTAAAAAGGCATTGTGTTGATATAACTTTGTGTCTGTAATTTCAGAAACTGACTTTCAGTCATAGCACCTCGCCCGTAGAGTGAGAGTAGGCCAGCAGCCTTTGTTTTGATGAATTTTACTGATGTTCAATTGAAAATTAAACATCTAGCTCCTATTGTCAAGGCATTACCAGGGTCCTTTAAAATGTGTCACTTTAAGATGTTTTTTGTCTTTTTATAGAACATTGAAAATGATTACACATTTTGCATGAAATCAAGACAAGTGCATATTATAAATAAGACTATTCACACACTATGTTGGTATACTCTCCAGAGAGGACAGCGTTAACTCTGAAAACTCCTATCGTGCACAGAGAATAAAATAGACCAAATGCTCTGCAATCTGCCTACTGCATAATGCACCCTGGCAGAGAAATACTGGGTGTTATCAAATGAAAGGGAAACGGAATAATTACAGAGGCTATTTATAGCAGGATCCAAAGACAGAACAAGAGAGGAACACACAGAACAGGAATACATGGACTCCAGCTGGTCACTGGAATGTGTGAATCACAAAATTCTCTGCACCTTGTACAACAAAAAGCGATCTGAAAACGAGGAAAAAGTTGTGTACTGGTATGTCCACCTTTAAGTTTGATTCTTACTAGCTATGAATTGTACTAGTGACACTAGGTGGCGGAGCTAGAGAATGGAGGCCCCCGGCACGAGGGGGACAAATACCCCCCAGATTTTTTAATGTGTGTGTTGATGTGTAGAGAAACAGTTTTCTGGTGTTTTTATTCTATATACACCCATGCTTCCAGTAAACCGTTTGTGTTGATACTCTGAAGTATTGATTTATTGGATCTTCTTGCAGTCCAAAGAACTCAAAGTAGTTTTTGCCAACACTACAATTCAAAGGAGTACATTCTACTGTTCTCAGATCCAGCTCTCACATACATAGATTACTACTGGGAATACCATAGTTCTAACTATGCAGAACTTTGTTGATACTATAATATCTTTACTTTTTACTAGCTTGTCCAGACTTGCCATAGCTTTCCTCCCCAGAAGCAAATGTCTTTTAATTTTATAGCTATAGTCATCACCTAAAGGTATCTTGGTTCCCAGGAAAATAAAATCTGTCACTGTCTCCACTTCTGCCCCATACATTTGCCAGGAAGTGAGTTTGCCATTTGTCACAATCCTCTTTTTTTAATGTTGAACAACAGATCAGCTTTTGAACCATCTTCTTTTACCCTCATCAGTAGGTCATTTAGTTCCTCCTCACTTTCAGCCATCAGAGTAGTATCATTCATGTACATGAGGTTGTTGATATTTCTTCCAGCAATATTGATTCTGGCTTTGGATTCATCCAGCCCGGCCTTACACATGATGTACTCTACGTATAAGTTGAATAAATAAAGTGACAATATACTGTACAACCTTGTCACACTCCTTTCCTGATCTTCAACCATTTGGTTGTTCCGTGTTCGAGTTCTGACTGTGGCTTCTTTGTCCACATACAAATTCATTAGGAGGAGGATGAGAGGATCTGGTACTCCCATCTCTTTAAGAACTTGAAACATTTTGTTGTGATCCACACAGTCAAAGGCTTTAGAATAGTTTATGAAGCAGAAGTATTTTTTTTTGGCAATTTGATCTCTTGTGCCTGTTCCTCTATGGAGCCCAGCTTGCACACCTGGTAGTTCTCGGTCCATATATTGTTGTAGCCGAGCTTCTAGGGTCTTAAGCATTACCTTGCTGGTATATGAAATGACTGTAATTGTTCGATAACTGGAGCACTCTTTGACACTGCCTTTTTTGGGACTGGGATGTAGACTGATCTTTTCCAGTCTATTGGCCACTGTTGAGTTTTCGAAATTTGTTGTCAGAAGGCAAGTAACACTTTCACAGCATCATCTTGTAGAGTTTTTTTTCCAAGTAGTTTTTTTATTATTAGAGGCAGATGTAAAACAGAAAAAATGTGAATTAACAATCTTAATCAAAAACAAATATCAACAATCCACAGATAATACAGATTTCCATAACCTTCACTGATAAGCTGAATCATCTCTACAATGGAATTCTGGTTTGGAATACAAATAACGTACAGAACCATAGCTATACTAATTGCTATAATATCAGCCTCCTCCAATTTTTCATAATTTCCTCTTGGCTAATTGTAGAGATTAAAACATAACCATTATTTAATCCTAAAAATAGAAACATTAACCGTAGGCTATGAAAAAATGTCCTTGGTCATGCAACCCAGTAAGGTTTTTCAAGTAAAAGCCTAGAAAACACTTATTGCATTATAGGGGGTCCCCCGTAATAACGGGGGGAAATCAAAATTCATAACTTAACCTAAACAAATTAAATTAGAAACTGTCAAAAATATCATCCTGGTCCATACAGCTTGGAAAATCTCAACATTAAGCACCCTTACTTACTAGATCAGGTTTCTCCCATGATCCCCCCTCCTTGGTCCAGGCTCTCTGGCTCTTTAATTCCCATCTCTACTGCCTTGAACAGGATAGTCAAATTATCTAGGTTGTTGTAAGATCCCGGATGCCCGTGTGCGTTATCCAGGGGCCCCGTATCTCAAGGAATTTAGGTATTGTGTCAGCTAGGGAATTTGTGATTCTCTCACTTGCAACAATAAAATGTATTTTTGCATTGACTTCCACTTGCGCGCTATATGGCTTTTTGTAGCTAACATGATATACTGCATGAGTTTATTCTGGGAAGGGGTTAGTTTAGCAATAGGGAAGCCAAATTTTGCAAGAGACGCTAAAACATAGGGCACGAGCAGACAGGCCGAAAGTTTGTTATGCTTCACATGATGCATCAGATTCAAAATCTTGCTAATATTATCCCCCGCCTGCCTTCCCGGAATGAACCCTACTTGATCATTATGTATTAGGGACGTCAGAAAGTCCACAATCCTGTCGTCCATAATTTTGCCCAGAAATGTCATATTGTAGTTCAATAGTGAAATTGGCCTATAGTTTTTAGCTTCAAGGGCGGTCCCTACCCGCTTTTGGGAAGAGAACAATCTCTGCAAGATTTAGATCTGGGGGAAGCTGCTGTCCATTCATTATTGCATTGCAAAGGATTGTAAGACGGGGGCTAGTTGATTCACAATTTTTTTGTAGTATAAATTTATGAACCCATCGGGACCTGGAGCGTTGCCAACTTTAGAACTGAGAGTGGTGTCTTGTACCTCAGCATAACATTTATGCTGAGTCCAACGGAGAGCTTTTTCCGTTTTCTCAAAGAGAATAATATCTATTTCCGCTCTTATCTTATCTATCCTGATCCTATTTGAGGGATTGAGGTGCTGTTGATTATCCTGCTCTAACCTCTTCATTTCTGCAGTAAGGTTAACTTGCAATTTACGCTTTTTCTTATACTCTGAAGGTAGTTTGATACAGGCGCCCCTAATGTATGCTTTATGCACCGCCCACACCCATCCTATCCCCATGTGCTGTTCAGGATTAATATGAAAGTACAGTTTGAATTCTTGTAAGATTCGATCCCTCATTAGTGCGTTGGCCAACAACATTTCATTTATACACCAGGAATATGGGGATTTATTTTCTGTCTTTAAATCTAACACAATTTTCACGATTGAGTCGTCTGACCAAGTACAGGGGATTATCTCAGTGTTTTTCGATTGCTCTAATAGGGATGAATCCACAAAGATGTAATCTATCCTTGAGTATGAGTCACGAGGATAGGAATAAAAAGAGTATTCTCGGTCATTAGGATGTTGCTCCCTCCAGGTGTCTACTAAATTTAAAGTGGCAAGGTGGCACTTGATTTGTTTTAGTTTGTTTGAGAACTGGGACGATTTACCTCCTTTTGACTTATCAAGTTAGCTTAGTTTCTAGGATTTTCCCTGTCAATATAATGTAATTACCCTTTGAATCTATCTTTTTCTCTTTTATGGTAAATGGGAAATCCTTATGTATTACTATAGCTGCCCCTTCCCTCTTAGGGCTTTGGCATGTGGCATATACAGTTGGGTAATGTTTATGTAGACATTTTGGCATCCCTTTATGCACAAAATGGGATTCCTGCATTAAAATTACAGATGGGCACTGATTTCTATATGTGATAAATGCCTTGTGTCTCTTGTGTGGGGAATTGAAACCCTTAACATTATGTGTCACTAGGACAAACTCTGAGTTATTCATTGGAATAGGGACCATAATAATTATAACTTACTGCAACCTGAAGTATAAAAAGAGCCATACAAGGAGACATGAGGACCGATGAGGAGGACCATCTTAGGAAGACCCATGAAGAGGACAAACCCTCTGTCTGATATTTTATAGCCCTGAAAAAGAAAGAGTGCATTTTAATGACCTGACACAGGCCCTAGCCCCCCACAAGAAAAAGTATACATTTACATAGCAATATGCATAATAACAGTGCATTAATATCAGTGTATCATCAATAACAGATTATAATTAAGAGTAAAAGTAGCTGTTAGTCCTTGAGGTAGTTCAACGAACTCCACCGATGCATGGTACAACCAACCCCACGGGAGTCCTCTCATCTCTTTCCATATCCTGTACCGTGAAGGCCAGCTTCACATCTTGCAAATCTCACACCCTGAAACTGTTATTTCACTGTTATGTATCTGTTTTGGCAATTGTGAATAGTCTTTAGTCGCCCACTGCCAAATATGGAGGATCAGTCGCGGCCCTCACATGTTTAGAAGTGGGCACCACACTCCATTGCTTTACTGGCCTGCTTCTAGTATTCAAATCAGGGGGTTGGAGCTGTACTCCCTCAGGTATGAGGTTAAGCGAGCAAAGAAAAGATTGACATTATTCCAAGTCATGAGCTGCATATCTGTTTCCTATAGCAGAGAATTGGAGACTAAATGGAAATCCCACCTGTAGGGAATCTTGTGTTTGATGAGAATATCCAAAGCAGGTCTCATCTCTCTGCGCTTCAACAATGTAGATGGAGCAAGGTCTGCATATATTTGTATAACTGCCCCATCTGGGCCTTGGATTCTATTTAGACCTCTAGAGGCATATAGTAGTTTGTCCCTTGTTTGTTGCCTTAAGAAGCGAACTATAATATGTTTTGGGGCGTCTGGGTTTGCAGTTGCCCCTAGTGCTCTGTGAGCCCTTTCTATAACTACCTCAGTTTCTGGAGTATCAGGTATGATGGTCATGATGACAGATATCAGGTATGATATAAAGTCAGTTATAGCTTGCGGGATTCCCCTAAATCTAACGTTATATCTCCTGGACCTATTTTCTAGGTCTTCTAGCTTCAACTCAAGGGTTGCAACTTTCTGAACATTAGCATCTATATCTCATCTATCCTGTGCCTGTGTTTCCACAACCTGATCCATTGTTGTTTCTAATTGATGTGTCCTTTGGCCCAGGTCATGAAAATCTTTTTGAAGAACATTAACTCATTGAGAAAGCTGAGTTTTAAGAATGTATTCAAACCAGGCTTTGGAGTCCTGGGATAGATTAATGTCTTTAAACTTGCCTTGTTGCAGGCCCTCAGCGTATGAGATATCAGATGTACCTGATATAGATTCTGAGGGAGGAGAGCGTCTAGCAGTCGCTGAGGAAAAATGTTCCGATATACTGGGGGTCCCCTCATTTCTCTTTGTTCCCATAATGAGGGATATGTATAGATTAGCTAATGTCAGATAAAAATGTCTCCTAATGTGGTTATATTGAATAGCATTTGGGGAGTTGCTGTGTACTTTTAGAGTTCTGGATAACCCACATTAGCATAATAAGCCCTTTGATTGACTATAAGGGCTATTGCATTTATTCTGCAGGATTCTTGACCACAGTAAAAGATCTGGTGGTTGTCTGATGTGAAATTTCCCATTACAGTCCATTTAAGTTCACTAATTCCCAGGATATCAATGTTTAATCTTGTCAGCTCATACTTGACCATGTCCAGTTTGCCTTGGTTGATAGTTCCAACATTCCAGGTTCCTATGCTGAATTGTTTTTAGCAGCAGCAGACTTTCCTTTCCCCTCCAGCCACATCCGGAGCTGGGTGTCCTGTCGGCTTTGGCCCAACCATTAGATCTGGTGGTAATCATACTCACCTTTTGATCTTCCTCAGTAATGTGGTAGGCGCCTTCTGACCTGAGGAGCACATTTTCCGTCGCCATATCATTATGTATCTGGTTGCACTTGTCCATAATCCATAAAGTTTTCTTAGCAAAGTTAATGTAGTGTGTTATGATCTGCTTTATTCAGGCTTGAGAAGGCTGTTATGACCAAACCTACCCAGCAGATTATTCACGTTTTTTGATCTGTTCACCAAGACAGGTGATGCCTCTA